>OU896718.1:37623410-37951137 GCA_918026855.4 Phaedon cochleariae | reverse complement strand
TACACCCTGTATATGATAATTTTCAGAGAATGAATTGAAGAACCTTTAAGAAACAATATTTTATGGATTCCGTCCTGTACAACACGATCAGCAGTCGAATATCTTGAGTAACAATAATATCTAAACTGAATGAATCATCCCTTATCACCTCACAATACCGGTAAAATTCACAAATATTTCAGTCTACTAGCGAACGTTGGGTGGTGAGGGTGAATAGGTATACGCGTACGCGAAATCTAGTGAACGAAAAGTTTATTAAAAAATGTGAATTGTGTTGAAAGTGAGTGTTCGTTAAGGACTTTAACCGTGCCAAATGGAGTTGAATCATCGACTGAGTATATTGTGATGAAAATGAGTTGCAGAAGCTGAAAAACGGTTGAAGAATCCAAGCAAAGTAAGTACAACGTACAACATTGAAAATCGAATAAACTTCAGTGATATTTTTCGTAATTGCATCAAAGAGGGGATACATTTCACTCCCATGTTATATACTGCTGTTCAAATAAACTGCAATAAGCGACTGTTTACATTGAATTCACATTGAATATTTTCGTGGTAATTATTATTCCAACGTGGTTTTGTTTGATCGGAATTTTGTTGAATATTGCTCGAGTATACAGGGTGTAATTTAATTAATGGCTAAAGATATAGGATATGGTGCCGTAGCTCATTTTGAGAAGAAAAGTTCATATGAACATATTACCTAAACCTCTTAACTTTCGAACTATAGGGTGTTAACATTTTATTTTCTCTTTATTGATTAAAGAAACTTTCACACTGTAAAAAACTGTCAGGTTTATATGAATACTTGTCGAAATAAGACCGCAACGTAATCGATCACATGTCAGTATTTCGAATACAAAATAGGGCATTAGCCTACTAGTTCAGAATAATTTCGTTATGCATGAAAAACTGTTTTTAATGTTCACGCGAAAACAAACGGAAAAAAATCAAGAGGTCAAATTGTTGCAAAAAAAATTAATATTCAAAAAATTATTTTTATTCTTGGAAAAATCAAGGGCGTACAATAATTTTTTCAAAAAATCTCCAGGATACATCCCAAATGGACCCCAATGGTAGAAATATTATTAATTCAAATACAAAATAGGGCATTAGCCTAGTTCACATTAATTTCGTTAAATCAGATGATTTGTCCTTACTACACATATATTGAAATAATATTCATATTTTTATTTTATAGAAACGAGGAGAGAAAATACCAAAAAATTTGGAATAATGAATGTACCACCTCCTCGATTAACCTACAGACAGTATTCATCTAAAATGATTTTCGATAGAGTTTTTTTCCGCTACATCAGAAAATACAAGGTGCTCGGAACAAACGATCTACAGGGTACTATTTGATTTTTTTAATGGAACACCCTATTTTTCATTGTATTTTTAGATTCTCCCTGAAGAGCTGATTTCATCAATGTATCACACTTGGGGTTTAGCGAAAATGATCACAGAGATATAGGGTGTTCAAAATCGAGATTTTTCAACTTTAGGATTTTTCTGTGACGAAACTATTCATTATAGGTCAAAACGGCTTTCTTGATCGTATCTTAACTTCTGATTTACTATCTACTGACATTTAATGATTGGAACAGATACAGGGCGATCAGAATTCTGAATCTTGAACCACACCGTATATGTTCCAATTAAATGTCAGGAGATAGTAAATCAAAAGTTGAGATAGGGACATTAAAGCCGTTTTGACCAATAATGAATAGTTTCGACACAAAAAAATACTAAAGTTGAAAAATCTCGATTTTGAACACCCTATATTTCTGTAATCATTCCCGCTAGACCCCAAGTGTGGATGCATTGATAAAATCAGCTCTTCAGGGAGAATCTAAAAATATAATGAAATACAGGGTGTTCCATTTGAAAAAATCAAGTAGTACTCTGTAGATCGTTTGTTCCGAGCACCCTGTATTTTCTGATGCAACGGGAAGAACATTTCTGAAAAATCATTATAGATGATTTTTCAAATTTTCAAATTGGTTAAAAAATAAGTGAGCTAGAGGGGGGGACATTTATGGTGAATCACCCTGTACAACACGATCAGTAGCCAAACATCTTGAGTAGGTAATATGTGAATAATATCTAAACTGAATGAATCATCCCTATGAATCATCCCTTATCACCTCACGCTGCCGGTAAAATTCACAAATTTTTCAGTCTATTAGCGAACGTTGTGTGGTGAGGGTGAGTAGGTATACGTGTTCGCGACATCTAGCGAACGAGAAGTTTATTGAAAAATGTGAATTGTGTTGAAAGTGAGTGTAGGTTAAGGACTTTTACCATGCCAAATGGAGTTAAATCATCGAATGAGTATATTGTGATGAAAATGAGTTGCAGAAGCTGAAAAACGGTTGAAGAATCCAAGCCAAGTAAGTACAACTTACAACATTGAAAACCAACCTAACTTCAGTAACATTTTTCTGCAATTGCATCAAAGAGGGAATACATTTTACTCCCATGTTATGTACTGCTGTTCAAATAAACTGCAACAAGCGAATGTTTACATTGAATTCACATTGAATATTGTCGTGATAAGTATTATTTCAACGTGATTTTGTTTGATCGGAATTTTGTTTCATGTCGCTCGAGTATACAGGGTGTAATTCAATTGATGACTAAAAATATAGGATATGGTTCCTTAGCTATTTTTGAGAAGAAACTTTCATATGAACATATTACCTAACCTCTTTACTTTCGAACTATAAGGTGTTAACATTTTATTTTCTCTTTATATTGATTAAATAAACTTTCACAATGTAAAAAACTGTCAGGTTTATGAATACTTGTCAAAATAAGACCGCAACGTAATCGAT
Source organism: Phaedon cochleariae (assembly GCA_918026855.4). NCBI lineage: Eukaryota > Metazoa > Arthropoda > Insecta > Coleoptera > Chrysomelidae > Phaedon > Phaedon cochleariae. The sequence goes on along the minus strand of OU896718.1, from coordinate 37,948,297 downwards.
CGCATGTCATTATTTCGAATATAAAATAGGGCATTAGCCTACTATGCATGAAAAGTTTTTATTTTTCACGCGAAAACGGTTTGTCAGATGAAAAAAATTCAGGAAGTTGAATTGATGCAAAATGAATGAGGATTTCAGTAAAGAGTTTTATTCTCGGAAAAATCAAGGACGTACAACACTTTTTTTCAAAATCTCCAGGATACATCCCAAACGTACGCCACTGGTAGAAATATTCAAAAATCTCTTGCATCAAAAAATGCCTATTGATGCTCAGTAGGTGCATGTAAAATTTCTTGAGAATATCTAGAACAGTATTGAAGTTGTATTTAGACAAGGAATTTTTTCTTAAAATAAGCTAAGGAACAATATCCTTCATTTTCAGCCATCAATTAAATTACACCCTGTGTATGATAATTTTCATAGAATGAATTGAAAATCCTTTGAAAAACAATGTTTTATGGATTCCGTCCTGTACAACACAATCAGTAGCCAAATATCTTGAGTAATATGTGAATAATATCTAAACTGAATGAATCATCCCTATGAATCATCCCTTATCACCTCACAATGCCGGTAAAATTCACAAATATTTCAGTCTATTAGCGAACGTTGTGTGGTGAGGGTGAGTAGGTATACGTGTACGCGACATCTAGCGAACGAAAAGTTTATTAAAAAATGTGAATTGTGTTGAAAGTGAGTGTTCGTTAAGGACTTTAACCGTGCCAAATGGAGTTGAATCATCGACTGAGTATATTGTGATGAAAATGAGTTGCAGAAGCTGAAAAACGGTTGAAGAATCCAAGCCAAGTAAGTACAACGTACAACATTGAAAACCAAATCAACTTCAGCAATATTTTTCTGTAATTGCATCAAAGAGGGAATACATTTTACTCCCATGTTATATACTGCTATTTAAATAAACTGCAATAAGCGAATGTTTACATTGAATTCACATTGAATATTTTCGTGGTAATTATTATTCCAATGTGGTTTTATTTGATCGGAATTTTGTTTCATGTCGCTCGAGTATACAGGGTGTAATTTAATTGATGGCTGAAAATATAGGATATGGTCCCTCAGCTCATTTTTAGAAAGTTCATATGAACATATTACCTAACCTCTTTACTTTCGAACTATAGGGTGTTAACATTTAATTTTCTCTTTTTTGATCTTCACAATGTAAAAAACTTACACGTTTATGAATACTTGTCAAAATAAGAACGCAACGTAATCGATCAAATGTCATTATTCCAAAAAAGAAATAGGGCACTAGCCTATTAGTTCACAATAAGTTCATTATGCCACAAATGCATGAAAATTGCTTTTATTTTTCACGCAAAAACGGTTCGTCGGACGAAAAAAAATCAAGAGGTCAAATTGTTTGAAATAAAATAGGATTCCAAGAACGATTTTTATTCTTAGAAAACTCAAGGGCGTACAATATTTTTTTCAAAAAATCTCCAGGATACATCCCATGTTTTTTATTTCCAGCCATTAATTAAATTACACCCTGTATAACTCAACTGCCTTTCTGCAATTTTTTTCGTTATTCCGACAATAATTAGAAAATACAAATTTCGAGAAAAGTGAAGTTTCGTATCTATGATCAGGAGAAAACTTTTCATACTGCAGTATTATTCCCAGAAATTCATGCGGTAGTGGGCAGTTAAGAACTATACAAGGTGTTTCGTAACCTCTCTGATAAAATGAAAGGAGCGATACTTAATTTATTTCAAGACGAAAATTAAGTTTAATTTTTTGTCGCTTAGTTTTCAAGATACTAAGTATTGAAATTTTCTTATTGTTCAAACCGTCTGTATTCAGGAAACGAATCGCATTTGAAAAAAAACTTTCATACCATGATTTCGCCCTAAAATCAGACCATTGTTGCAAGCGATTTAAAAAGTAAATAATCGTATTTTTTATGGTTTTTGTGTGGCGATTTTCATTTTCCATCTCGGAAACGAAGCAACATACGGAAACACATTGAAAGATGAAAAAGTTGCTTGTTTTGAAAACAATATTGAAATTACAGGAAGTCAGTGACGTATATTTTTTTTTCTGTCAATAATATTGGTTCGAGGTGCCCTTCTGGCAATCGCGAAATTATTAGGCAACAAGCTGTCGTAACAATCGCCGAATATTTCCGGCAAAATAGTAGGTATCACTCGTGATATTACATATGACTTCTTGTCATTGTGCTGTCATGTTCCTGGCTAATAGATTATCATTAGAATTGAAAAGAAGTGCTTTCATAGTGACAATAGGTTCATATTTCCGTTTCACAGAACTAAAAGGATTGAAATGTATTGCTAATGGCGAAAAAACATTTAATATACACCTTGGTAGTAATAGTAGATTGATTTATCAGAATCAAAAGTGACACTTTGTTCGACAAGCGAATTTTGCATTTGCGAGGAGCGTCTAGCGAAGCCGACAATAATTAATATTTGTTTTGACTGACATAAGATAAATGTCAGGTAAATCTAATTCATTTAGACAGTTCAATATGTAAACAAGTTTTTCTACTCACATAACTAAAATGGCATTTATCATACGGATATGTACCACGCTAAATGATCGATTAATCACGGATTGTCGATCTGTGATTTATTCAAAATATTAAACACGCTACCATGGCAACACGATTTCTTAAACACATCACCATGGCAACGCAGTTCATTAAACACAGCTTCAGTTATTCGAGACATGTCTGGCCTGTCAATTGTATTAACTGTCAACTGTTATTTTCATATTTTGTATCAGAATTATCCAAACAATATTCGTTTGTATCGGAATTCTTCATTAAAAATATATGCGAAAAGTAGACGAGAGTGAAATCGAAGAGAATGTTCGCAGGTACTTACATACCTCCAAGAAGTGTAAAAATGAAGCATCCATCTTTGAGAACAATTTATTTATTCAGCGCTAAGCATGACAATAAACGTGAAACAAAGGTTAGTAAGCAATGGACTGGACAGATCTACAACCAATATCACTTATACGTGTCTCGCTGGTTGCATGCAGTTGTATGTATAATGTTTTCAATTCCCATTCCTTTCGAATTATTTTGTAGGTTAGCAGGAATAGCAGGTATGTTAATTAATGTAATTTTTGGAGTTCGTAGAAAAATCATAGTATGTAACGCGTTTATAAACTCTTCTAGATACTCGTTTATTAAACACTCGCTCCGCTCTGCTCCGCTCGTGCTTAAACTACTCGTTACTAAAAGGACGTTTATAACACTTGTTACATAATATACTATTTTATCGAGGAGGAGCAGTTATATCAGTATCATACTGAATGATCAGTTTTATCAGTATTATACTGAATAATTTTCCAGAATCACAAATTGATATTGGTTGAAATAACTGATATATCAGAGTTTTACACGTGAAAATAAAAATATTCGCTGTTTAACAACTCATAAATCAACTTACCTTCTGTTGCCAAGGCATCAGCAACAGTAACAGAGTCGATGAACTGTACGAATCCATGTTTGGTGCTAGTGGCGAGAACTCTGTAGGGCGTCAATTTCAGATCCAAATTCTCTTTGCTCAGCAACTTGTCCATCAGAGTGATCATTTGCAGGATGACCTGATCCTGCCTCAGATCGTCGCCATGTTTGAAAATGGCTACGTACTCCTCATTGTTCACCGTCTTGAAATACAACTTGGAGGGCATCAGGGCCGATTTGAAGAGGCTGGCTTTTTCAGGGATGATGCCGTTAATCAACACCTCGGGATCTAGAGGGAATGGAATGGTTTCGAATTTCGAGAAATTGAACTTGAACGCATCGGGGTCAGCTAGAAGTTGTTGCAGCTTCTCAGCTTTCTTTTTTCGGTTGCCGCTCTCTCTAGATACTGTTTTCATCAGTTTCACTAGTTTGTCGATGAATTTTTGTTGTTTGGTGAGAATGTGTCTTTTCTTTTGCATGGAATCGGAGCCTTTGGCTAAAGTCTGAGAAAACGTTTTCATCACCGTTAGATACATGGTCCGAACAGCTTCCTAGAAATTCAAGAAAAATTAGAAACATATTGAACCTATTGAAAAGGAATATTCTTAGATGTAATTATGAACATAAAAAAATGGATATTATATATAAAGGGATACATTGAGAATTCGCATTCTCAGAGAACAACTACTTTCCTATCTATTAGCCACGACGAACATTGAATTGAATCTATTGAACATACACGATAAGAATTCGAGAACAAAATATTCTGAACTAGAGAATTTACATTCCCTTTCATATGAAGATATGAACATAATATCATTCTGAATATTCAACAGAAAACAACTACTTTCCTGGCTGTTGGCCACGTCGAACATTGAATATATGTATATCAACTTTGATGTTCGTATACAAAGGACGGTTTCGCCCTCAAGAGTAAGGTATGAACAGTGGTTTTATACCGGCTTTTTTCCAAATTTATATACCTATGAGTTGAATATCAATACAAGTTGTTTTTTAAATGAAGAAGTGTTCTAGGAAAGAATGACACATACTTTTATGCATGTATGTATGTTATAATAAATAATATATGGATAAATTGAGAGATCATAATACTAATTGATTTTTTTTTCAGGATATCGCAGAAGCATCACAAACAATTACGGATTTACTAGAATCTTGGGCGAAAGTTTTGAGGAAAATTCTTCCGTTTATAGTACCACTCCAACTTGAAGTTATTCACCAGAGATTTGCCTTCTTGAATGGAGATAATATGAGAATCATCAAGATAAGTTTTCAATTCAATCAACTTCATTCTTCATAAAAAAAAACACTTTAAACTAGCTTGTTTCCTTTCTTCAATTATTCATCGAGTCGAAATATTAAGAGACTCGTTTTGTGTATGGAATCACGCCAGGTACCCTTACGAGGGGAGAGTATCAACTTTGGTGTTCGTAATGCCTCTCTACAAAGGAGGGTGTCGCCTTTAAGAGTTAGGTATGAACAGTGGTTTTATACCGGCTTTTTTCCAAATTTATATATCTATGAGTTGAATATCAATACAAGTTGTTTTTTTAATGAAGAAGTGTTCTAGGAAGGAAAGACACATGCTTTTATGCATGTATGTATGTTATGATAAATAATATATGGGGAAATTGAGGAATCATAATACTAATTGATTTTTTTTTCAGGATATCGCAGAAGCGTCACAAAAATTACGGATTTACTAGAATCTTGGGTAAAAGTTTTGAGAGAAGTTCTCCCGTTTATAGTAGCACTTCAACTTGAAGTTATTCACCAGAGATTTGCCTTCTTGGATGGAGATGATATAAGAATCTTCAAGATAAGTTTTCAATTTATTCAACTTCATTCTTCATATAAAAAACACTTCAGACTAGTTTGCTTCCTTTCTTAAATTATTCATCGAGTCGAAATATTAAGAGACTCGTTTTGTGTATGTTATCACGCCAGGTACCCTTACGAGGGGAGAGTATCAACTTTGGTGTTCGTAATGCCTCTCTACAAAGGAGGGTGTCGCCTTTAAGAGTTAGGTATGAACAGTGGTTTTATACCGGCTTTTTTCCAAATTTATATATCTATGAGTTGAATATCAATACAAGTTGTTTTTTTGATGAAGAAGTCTTCTAGGAAGGAAAGACACATGCTTTTATGCATGTATGTATGTTATAATAAATATTATATGGGGAAATTGAGGAATCATAATACTAATTGATTTTTTTTTTCAGGATATCGCAGAAGCGTCACAAAAATTACGGATTTACTAGAATCTTGGGTAAAAGTTTTGAGAGAAGTTCTCCCGTTTATAGTAGCACTTCAACTTGAAGTTATTCACCAGAGATTTGCCTTCTTGGATGGAGATGATATAAGAATCTTCAAGATAAGTTTTCAATTTATTCAACTTCATTCTTCATATAAAAAACACTTCAGACTAGTTTGCTTCCTTTCTTAAATTATTCATCGAGTCGAAATATTAAGAGACTCGTTTTGTGTATGTTATCACGCCAGGTACCCTTACGAGGGGAGAGTATCAACTTTGGTGTTCGTAATGCCTCTCTACAAAGGAGGGTGTCGCCTTTAAGAGTTAGGTATGAACAGTGGTTTTATACCGGCTTTTTTCCAAATTTATATATCTATGAGTTGAATATCAATACAAGTTGTTTTTTTAATGAAGAAGTGTTCTAGGAAGGAAAGACACATGCTTTTATGCATGTATGTATGTTATAATAAATAATATATGTGGGAATTGAGGAATCATAATACTAATTGATTTTTTTTTCAGGATATCGCAGAAGCGTCACAAAAATTACGGATTTACTAGAATCTTGGGTAAAAGTTTTGAGAGAAGTTCTCCCGTCTATAGTATGAGTCGAATATCGATACAAGTTGTTTTTTTTAATGAAGAAATGTTCTAGGAAGGAATGACATATGCTTTTATGAATGTATGTATGTTATAATATATAATATATGGGGAAATTGGAGAATCATAATACTAATTGATTTTTTTCAGGATATCGCAGTAGCATCACAAACAATTACGGATTTACTAGAATCTTGGGTGAAAGTTTTGAGAGAAATTCTCCCGTTTATTATAGCACTTCAACTTGAAGTTATTCACCAGAGATATGCCTTCTTGGATGGAGATAATATAAGAATCTTCAAGATAAGTTTTCAATTTATTCAACTTCATTCTTCATATAAAAAACACTTTAGACTAGCTTGTTTCCTTTCTTTAATTATTCATCGAGTCGAAATATTATGACTCGTTTTGTGTATGGAATCACGACAGGTACCCTTACGAGGGAAGAGTATCAACTTTGGTGTTCGTAATGCCTCTCTACAAAGGAGGGTGTCGCCTTTAAGAGTTAGGTATGAACAGTGGTTTTATACCGGCTTTTTTCCAAATTTATATATCTATGAGTTGAATATCAATACAAGTTGTTTTTTTAATGAAGAAGTGTTCTAGGAAGGAAAGACACATGCTTTTATGCATGTATGTATGTTATAATAAATAATATATGGGGAAATTGAGGAATCATAATACTAATTCTTTTTTTTTTTCAGGATATCGCAGAAGCGTCACAAAAATTACGGATTTACTAGAATCTTGGGTAAAAGTTTTGAGAGAAGTTCTCCCGTTTATAGTAGCACTTCAACTTGAAGTTATTCACCAGAGATTTGCCTTCTTGAATGGAGATGATATAAGAATCTTCAAGATAAGTTTTCAATTTATTCAACTTCATTCTTCATATAAAAAACACTTCAGACTAGCTTGCTTCCTTTCTTAAATTATTCATCGAGTCGAAATATTAAGAGACTCGTTTTGTGTATGTTATCACGCTAGGTACCCTTACGAGGGGAGAGTATCAACTTTGGTGTTCGTAATGCCTCTCTACAAAGGAGGGTGTCGCCTTTAAGAGTTAGGTATGAACAGTGGTTTTATACCGGCTTTTTTCCAAATTTATATATCTATGAGTTGAATATCAATACAAGTTGTTTTTTTAATGAAGAAGTCTTCTAGGAAGGAAAGACACATGCTTTTATGCATGTAAGTATGTTATAATAAATATTATATGGGGAAATTGAGGAATCATAATACTAATTGATTTTTTTTTTCAGGATATCGCAGAAGCGTCACAAAAATTACGGATTTACTAGAATCTTGGGTAAAAGTTTTGAGAGAAGTTCTCCCGTTTATAGTAGCACTTCAACTTGAAGTTATTCACCAGAGATTTGCCTTGTTGGATGGAGATGATATAAGAATCTTCAAGATGAGTTTTCAATTTATTCAACTTCATTCTTCATATAAAAAACACTTCAGACTAGTTTGCTTCCTTTCTTAAATTATTCATCGAGTCGAAATATTAAGAGACTCGTTTTGTGTATGTTATCACGCCAGGTACCCTTACGAGGGGAGAGTATCAACTTTGGTGTTCGTAATGCCTCTCTACAAAGGAGGGTGTCGCCTTTAAGAGTTAGGTATGAACAGTGGTTTTATACCGGCTTTTTTCCAAATTTATATATCTATGAGTTGAATATCAATACAAGTTGTTTTTTTAATGAAGAAGTGTTCTAGGAAGGAAAGACACATGCTTTTATGCATGTATGTATGTTATAATAAATAATATATGGGGAAATTGAGGAATCATAATACTAATTGATTTTTTTTTTCAGGATATCGCAGAAGCGTCACAAAAATTACGGATTTACTAGAATCTTGGGTAAAAGTTTTGAGAGAAGTTCTCCCGTTTATAGTATGAGTCGAATATCGATACAAGTTGTTTTTTTAATGAAGAAATGTTCTAGGAAGGAATGACATATGCTTTTATGAATGTATGTATGTTATAATATATAATATATGGGGAAATTGGAGAATCATAATACTAATTGATTTTTTTCAGGATATCGCAGTAGCATCACAAACAATTACGGATTTACTAGAATCTTGGGTAAAAGTTTTGAGAGAAGTTCTCCCGTTTATAGTAGCACTTCAACTTGAAGTTATTCACCAGAGGTTTGCCTTCTTGTATGGAGATGATATAAGAATCTTCAAGATAAGTTTTCAATTTATTCAACTTCATTCTTCATATAAAAAACACTTCAGACTAGCTTGCTTCCTTTCTTAAATTATTCATCGAGTCGAAATATTAAGAGACTCGTTTTGTGTATGTTATCACGCCAGGTACCCTTACGAGGGGAGAGTATCAACTTTGGTGTTCGTAATGCCTCTCTACAAAGGAGGGTGTCGCCTTTAAGAGTTAGGTATGATTAGTGGTTTTATACCGGCTTTTTTCCAAATTTATATATCTATGAGTTGAATATCAATACAAGTTGTTTTTTTAATGAAGAAGTGTTCTAGGAAGGAAAGACACATGCTTTTATGCATGTATGTATGTTATAATAAATAATATATGGGGAAATTGAGGAATCATAATACTAATTCATTTTTTTTTCAGGATATCGCAGAAGCGTCACAAAAATTACGGATTTACTAGAATCTTGGGTAAAAGTTTTGAGAGAAGTTCTCCCGTTTATAGTATGAGTCGAATATCGATACAAGTTGTTTTTTTAATGAAGAAATGTTCTAGGAAGGAATGACATATGCTTTTATGAATGTATGTATATTATAATATATAATATATGGGGAAATTGGAGAATCATAATACTAATTGATTTTTTTCAGGATATCGCAGTAGCATCACAAACAATTACGGATTTACTAGAATCTTGGGTGAAAGTTTTGAGAGAAATTCTCCCGTTTATTATAGCACTTCAACTTGAAGTTATTCACCAGAGATATGCCTTCTTGGATGGAGATAATATAAGAATCTTCAAGATAAGTTTTCAATTTATTCAACTTCATTCTTCATATAAAAAACACTTATACTAGCTTGTTTCCTTTCTTTAATTATTCATCGAGTCGAAATATTATGACTCGTTTTGTGTATGGAATCACGCCAGGTACCCTTACGAGGGGAGAGTATCAACTTTGGTGTTCGTAATGCCTCTCTACAAAGGAGGGTGTCGCCTTTAAGAGTTAGGTATGAACAGTGGTTTTATACCGGCTTTTTTCCAAATTTATATATCTATGAGTTGAATATCAATACAAGTTGTTTTTTTAATGAAGAAGTCTTCTAGGAAGGAAAGACACATGCTTTTATGCATGTATGTATGTTATAATAAATATTATATGGGGAAATTGAGGAATCATAATACTAATTGATTTTTTTTTTCAGGATATCGCAGAAGCGTCACAAAAATTACGGATTTACTAGAATCTTGGGTAAAAGTTTTGAGAGAAGTTCTCCCGTTTATAGTATGAGTCGAATATCGATACAAGTTGTTTTTTTAATGAAGAAATGTTCTAGGAAGGAATGACATATGCTTTTATGAATGTATGTATGTTATAATATATAATATATGGGGAAATTGAAGAATCATAATACTAATTGATTTTTTTCAGGATATCGCAGTAGCATCACAAACATTTACGGATTTACTAGAATCTTGGGTGAAAGTTTTGAGAGAAATTCTCCCGTTTATTATAGCACTTCAACTTGAAGTTATTCACCAGAGATATGCCTTCTTGGATGGAGATAATATAAGAATCTTCAAGATAAGTTTTCAATTTATTTAACTTCATTCTTCATATAAAAAACACTTTAGACTAGCTTGTTTCCTTTCTTCAATTATTCATTGAGTCTAAATATTAAGAGACTCGTTTTGTGTATGGAATCACGCCAGGTACCCTTACGAGGGGAGAGTATCAACTTTGGTGTTCGTAATGCCTCTCTACAAAGGAGGGTGTCGCCTTTAAGAGTTAGGTATGAACAGTGGTTTTATACCGGCTTTTTTCCAAATTTATATATCTATGAGTTGAATATCAATACAAGTTGTTTTTTTAATGAAGAAGTGTTCTAGGAAGGAAAGACACATGCTTTTATGCATGTATGTATGTTATAATAAATAATATATGGGGAAATTGAGGAATCATAATACTAATTCTTTTTTTTTTTCAGGATATCGCAGAAGCGTCACAAAAATTACGGATTTACTAGAATCTTGGGTAAAAGTTTTGAGAGAAGTTCTCCCGTTTATAGTAGCACTTCAACTTGAAGTTATTCACCAGAGATTTGCCTTCTTGAATGGAGATGATATAAGAATCTTCAAGATAAGTTTTCAATTTATTCAACTTCATTCTTCATATAAAAAACACTTCAGACTAGCTTGCTTCCTTTCTTAAATTATTCATCGAGTCGAAATATTAAGAGACTCGTTTTGTGTATGTTATCACGCTAGGTACCCTTACGAGGGGAGAGTATCAACTTTGGTGTTCGTAATGCCTCTCTACAAAGGAGGGTGTCGCCTTTAAGAGTTAGGTATGAACAGTGGTTTTATACCGGCTTTTTTCCAAATTTATATATCTATGAGTTGAATATCAATACAAGTTGTTTTTTTAATGAAGAAGTCTTCTAGGAAGGAAAGACACATGCTTTTATGCATGTAAGTATGTTATAATAAATATTATATGGGGAAATTGAGGAATCATAATACTAATTGATTTTTTTTTTCAGGATATCGCAGAAGCGTCACAAAAATTACGGATTTACTAGAATCTTGGGTAAAAGTTTTGAGAGAAGTTCTCCCGTTTATAGTAGCACTTCAACTTGAAGTTATTCACCAGAGATTTGCCTTGTTGGATGGAGATGATATAAGAATCTTCAAGATAAGTTTTCAATTTATTCAACTTCATTCTTCATATAAAAAACACTTCAGACTAGTTTGCTTCCTTTCTTAAATTATTCATCGAGTCGAAATATTAAGAGACTCGTTTTGTGTATGTTATCACGCCAGGTACCCTTACGAGGGGAGAGTATCAACTTTGGTGTTCGTAATGCCTCTCTACAAAGGAGGGTGTCGCCTTTAAGAGTTAGGTATGAACAGTGGTTTTATACCGGCTTTTTTCCAAATTTATATATCTATGAGTTGAATATCAATACAAGTTGTTTTTTTAATGAAGAAGTGTTCTAGGAAGGAAAGACACATGCTTTTATGCATGTATGTATGTTATAATAAATAATATATGGGGAAATTGAGGAATCATAATACTAATTGATTTTTTTTTCAGGATATCGCAGAAGCGTCACAAAAATTACGGATTTACTAGAATCTTGGGTAAAAGTTTTGAGAGAAGTTCTCCCGTTTATAGTATGAGTCGAATATCGATACAAGTTGTTTTTTTAATGAAGAAATGTTCTAGGAAGGAATGACATATGCTTTTATGAATGTATGTATGTTATAATATATAATATATGGGGAAATTGGAGAATCATAATACTAATTGATTTTTTTCAGGATATCGCAGTAGCATCACAAACAATTACGGATTTACTAGAATCTTGGGTGAAAGTTTTGAGAGAAATTCTCCCGTTTATTATAGCACTTCAACTTGAAGTTATTCACCAGAGATATGCCTTCTTGGATGGAGATAATATAAGAATCTTCAAGATAAGTTTTCAATTTATTCAACTTCATTCTTCATATAAAAAACACTTTAGACTAGCTTGTTTCCTTTCTTCAATTATTCATTGAGTCTAAATATTAAGAGACTCGTTTTGTGTATGGAATCACGCCAGGTACCCTTACGAGGGGAGAGTATCAACTTTGGTGTTCGTAATGCCTCTCTACAAAGGAGGGTGTCGCCTTTAAGAGTTAGGTATGAACAGTGGTTTTATACCGGCTTTTTTCCAAATTTATATATCTATGGGTTGAATATCAATACAAGTTGTTTTTTTAATGAAGAAGTGTTCTAGGAAGGGAAGACACATGCTTTTATGCATGTATGTATGTTATAATAAATAATATATGGGGAAATTGAGGAATCATAATACTAATTCTTTTTTTTTTTCAGGATATCGCAGAAGCGTCACAAAAATTACGGATTTACTAGAATCTTGGGTAAAAGTTTTGAGAGAAGTTCTCCCGTTTATAGTAGCACTTCAACTTGAAGTTATTCACCAGAGATTTGCCTTCTTGAATGGAGATGATATACTGGTACTGGTACTGGTACTGGTGGGGGACGTTTCCACGTCAGCAACTAGTCCCCAATGGGACCTTTTTGCCAACCCCAAGTGTTTTCAATGACTGATGTGGTTCGCTCAAGAGAGCTGGCTAACATCCTTTTCAGGCACCGCCCATCAGCTCTCTTTTTCAGAGTTTTTCAGCTGTGTTTTGTAGGCTAGTAATGTACTCACTACCATATGCGCAGTGGCAGGCCTGCTAACTATCATCGTTAACCCCCGAGACCGAGGTCTACTTAAGCAGCTGGCCCGCTCTCACGCTCAGCTGGTAGTTTTCCACACCCACCTACATACACGTAGGCTAGTAATGTACTCACTACCATATGCGCAGTGGCAGGCCTGCTAACTATCATCGTTAACCCCCAGCTGGTAGTTTTCCACACCCACCTACATACACCGTCCTACTTCTTCTCTGATGCTCACAACCACATCATCATATCTTTCTGCGTGTTCTGTGTAGGCTTTGTTACTAACTCCATGCGCCACTTTAGGAGCAGCACTGTTAATTGGAACGCAACAGCGAATCGTGCAGGACTATCCCCAGCCGATGCTCCGAAACCTTACAATATTTATGGAGAGAGAGAGAGAGAGATGATATAAGAATCTTCAAGATAAGTTTTCAATTTATTCAACTTCATTCTTCATATAAAAAACACTTCAGACTAGCTTGCTTCCTTTCTTAAATTATTCATCGAGTCGAAATATTAAGAGACTCGTTTTGTGTATGTTATCACGCTAGGTACCCTTACGAGGGGAGAGTATCAACTTTGGTGTTCGTAATGCCTCTCTACAAAGGAGGGTGTCGCCTTTAAGAGTTAGGTATGAACAGTGGTTTTATACCGGCTTTTTTCCAAATTTATATATCTATGAGTTGAATATCAAAACAAGTTGTTTTTTTAATGAAGAAGTGTTCTAGGAAGGAAAGACACATGCTTTTATGCATGTATGTATGTTATAATAAATAATATATGGGGAAATTGAGGAATCATAATACTAATTGATTTTTTTTTCAGGATATCGCAGAAGCGTCACAAAAATTACGGATTTACTAGAATCTTGGGTAAAAGTTTTGAGAGAAGTTCTCCCGTTTATAGTATGAGTCGAATATCGATACAAGTTGTTTTTTTAATGAAGAAATGTTCTAGGAAGGAATGACATATGCTTTTATGAATGTATGTATGTTATAATATATAATATATGGGGAAATTGGAGAATCATAATACTAATTGATTTTTTTCAGGATATCGCAGTAGCATCACAAACAATTACGGATTTACTAGAATCTTGGGTGAAAGTTTTGAGAGAAATTCTCCCGTTTATTATAGCACTTCAACTTGAAGTTATTCACCAGAGATATGCCTTCTTGGATGGAGATAATATAAGAATCTTCAAGATAAGTTTTCAATTTATTCAACTTCATTCTTCATATAAAAAACACTTTAGACTAGCTTGTTTCCTTTCTTCAATTATTCATTGAGTCTAAATATTAAGAGACTCGTTTTGTGTATGGAATCACGCCAGGTACCCTTACGAGGGGAGAGTATCAACTTTGGTGTTCGTAATGCCTCTCTACAAAGGAGGGTGTCGCCTTTAAGAGTTAGGTATGAACAGTGGTTTTATACCGGCTTTTTTCCAAATTTATATATCTATGAGTTGAATATCAATACAAGTTGTTTTTTTAATGAAGAAGTGTTCTAGGAAGGAAAGACACATGCTTTTATGCATGTATGTATGTTATAATAAATAATATATGGGGAAATTGAGGAATCATAATACTAATTCATTTTTTTTTCAGGATATCGCAGAAGCGTCACAAAAATTACGGATTTACTAGAATCTTGGGTAAAAGTTTTGAGAGAAGTTCTCCCGTTTATAGTAGCACTTCAACTTGAAGTTATTCACCAGAGGTTTGCCTTCTTGAATGGAGATGATATAAGAATCTTCAAGATAAGTTTTCAATTTATTCAACTTCATTCTTCATATAAAAAACACTTCAGACTAGCTTGCTTCCTTTCTTAAATTATTCATCGAGTCGAAATATTAAGAGACTCGTTTTGTGTATGTTATCACGCCAGGTACCCTTACGAGGGGAGAGTATCAACTTTGGTGTTCGTAATGCCTCTCTACAAAGGAGGGTGTCGCCTTTAAGAGTTAGGTATGAACAGTGGTTTTATACCGGCTTTTTTCCAAATTTATATATCTATGAGTTGAATATCAATACAAGTTGTTTTTTTAATGAAGAAGTGTTCTAGGAAGGAAAGACACATGCTTTTATGCATGTATGTATGTTATAATAAATAATATATGGGGAAATTGAGGAATCATAATACTAATTGATTTTTTTTTCAGGATATCGCAGAAGCGTCACAAAAATTACGGATTTACTAGAATCTTGGGTAAAAGTTTTGAGAGAAGTTCTCCCGTTTATAGTATGAGTCGAATATCGATACAAGTTGTTTTTTTAATGAAGAAATGTTCTAGGAAGGAATGACATATGCTTTTATGAATGTATGTATGTTATAATATATAATATATGGGGAAATTGGAGAATCATAATACTAATTGATTTTTTTCAGGATATCGCAGTAGCATCACAAACAATTACGGATTTACTAGAATCTTGGGTGAAAGTTTTGAGAGAAATTCTCCCGTTTATTATAGCACTTCAACTTGAAGTTATTCACCAGAGATATGCCTTCTTGGATGGAGATAATATAAGAATCTTCAAGATAAGTTTTCAATTTATTCAACTTCATTCTTCATATAAAAAACACTTATACTAGCTTGTTTCCTTTCTTTAATTATTCATCGAGTCGAAATATTATGACTCGTTTTGTGTATGGAATCACGCCAGGTACCCTTACGAGGGGAGAGTATCAACTTTGGTGTTCGTAATGCCTCTCTACAAAGGAGGGTGTCGCCTTTAAGAGTTAGGTATGAACAGTGGTTTTATACCGGCTTTTTTCCAAATTTATATATCTATGAGTTGAATATCAATACAAGTTGTTTTTTTAATGAAGAAGTCTTCTAGGAAGGAAAGACACATGCTTTTATGCATGTATGTATGTTATAATAAATAATATATGGGGAAATTGAGGAATCATAATACTAATTGATTTTTTTTCAGGATATCGCAGAAGCGAAGTTCTCCCGTTTATAGTAGCACTTCAACTTGAAGTTATTCACCAGAGATTTGCCTTCTTGAATGGAGATGATATAAGAATCTTCAAGATAAGTTTTCAATTTATTCAACTTCATTCTTCATATAAAAAACACTTCAGACTAGCTTGCTTCCTTTCTTAAATTATTTATCGAGTCGAAATATCAAGAGACTCGTTTTGTGTATGTTATCACGCTAGGTACCCTTACGAGGGGAGAGTATCAACTTTGGTGTTCGTAATGCCTCTCTACAAAGGAGGGTGTCGCCTTCAAGAGTTAGGTATGAACAGTGGTTTTATACCGGCTTTTTTCCAAATTTATATACCTATGAGTTGAATATCAATACAAGTTGTTTTTTTGGTGAAGAAGTGTTCTAGGAAAGAATGACACATACTTTTATGCATGTATGTATGTTATAATAAATAATATATGGGGAAATTGAGGAATCATAATACTAATTGATTTTTTTTTTCAGGATATCGCAGAAGCGTCACAAAAATTACGGATTTACTAGAATCTTGGGTAAAAGTTTTGAGAGAAGTTCTCCCGTTTATAGTAGCACTTCAACTTGAAGTTATTCACCAGAGATTTGCCTTCTTGGATGGAGATGATATAAGAATCTTCAAGATAAGTTTTCAATTTATTCAACTTCATTCTTCATATAAAAAACACTTTAGCCTAGCTTGTTCCTTTTCTTCAATTATTCATCGAGTCGAAATATTAAGAGACTCGTGTTGTGTATGGAATCACGCCAGGTACCCTTACGAGGGGAGAGTATCAACTTTGGTGTTCGTAATGCCTCTCTACAAAGGAGGGTGTCGCCTTCAAGAGTTAGGTATGAACAGTGGTTTTATACCGGCTTTTTTCCAAATTTATATACCTATGACTTGAATATCAATACAAGTTGTTTTTTAATGAAGAAGTGTTCTAAGAAGGAATGACACATGCTTTTATGCATGTATGTATGTAATAATAAATAATATATGGAGAAATTGAGGAATCATAATACTTATTGATTTTTTTTTTTCAGGACATCGCAGAAGCATCACAAACAATTACGGATTTACTAGAATCTTGGGTGAAAGTTTCGACAGAAGTTCTCCCGTTTATAGTAGCACTTCAACTTGAAATTATTCAAGAGATTTGCATTCTTGGATGGAGATAATATGAGAATCTTCAAGATAAGTTTTCATTTTAATCAACAAAGATTAAGAGACTCTTTCTGTGTATGAAATAACGCCAGGTACCCTTACGAGGGGAGAGTATCAACTTTGGTGTTCGTAATGCCTCTCTACAAAGGAGGATGTCGCCTTCAAGAGTTAGGTATGAACAGTGGTGTTATACCAGCTTTCTTCCAAATTTATATACTTATGAGTTGAATACCAATACAAGTTGTTTTTTTAATGAAGAAGTGTTCTAGAAAGGAATGCTTTCATGCATGTATGTATGTTATAATATATAATATATGGAGCAAATGAGGAATCATAATACTAATTGATTTTTTTTCAGGATATCGCAGGAACATCACAAACATCATCAACAATTCCGGCTTTACTAGAATCTTGGGCGATAGTTTTGAGAGAAATTCTCCCGTTCATAGGATCACTTCAACTTGAAGTTATTTACCTGAGGATTGCCTCCTTGGATGGAGATAATATGAGAATTTGCAAAATGTTTTCAATTATATCAACGTCATTCTGCATTAAATAGCGACCATAGTATTGAATACAGTTGGGTTTTTTATAGAGATACGTTTAAGAAATTACCCATGTTTTCATCCATATGCTTGAGTTACAATGAAATATATGAATAATGTATGAAAAACAATATATATTCAATTATTTTTCAGGTTATATCAGAAACAACAACTACGCCGGATTTCTCAGAACCTAGACATCCTCACTTCGAAGTAAATTATAATAAACGCAAAATTCAAGAGGTCGAACTCTCAAAACATTCTCAAAGATGCAGAAGAATAACAATTGGAAAAACAAGGCTCTTACGGAATCTGTACTCAAAAGCCAAGAAAAGGTAATTTATAATTAATGTAGCGACAATATGCTGCTTGTATATCGTCTAAAATATTCTCGGAAACAAGACAACAAGTTTATATACCGTACGACAAAATTTATTCTCTTTAAGAAGCTACTGTGTTAGTGGAACATGTCTAAGTTTAAAACATTTGGGGAAAATTCGTGTCTTGTGAAGTTTTCACAATTACTATAGATTTCCAACAAGTTACGGCCGAGTCAAGTCAAAAAATGTATACTGTATTACTGATGTTGATTTTTTTTGGGTTTGAGTGTTTAAATTTCGCCATAATATTTTTCAAACATCAAACCATCAATCGATCCATCTATCAAGTTGAAGTCTGATAGTTGTACAAAATCGTAAATAATTTGTAAATCAGTAAAGGACACCGCACGTTTTATAGGGAAAATTGGCCTCCTGTCGAATTGGCAGAATTTTTTATATGTTATAGTCCAAGATATTCTGAACAAGATGTCAGAATACCAAACTGTTCTAATGGATAGTTTTGGCGCTAGAGGCCGCCGAAGTCTCAATGTTGTTTTTTTTCCCCTGATGAATTTTTCAATTTGAGCTATTATTCTATTATTTTTTGATAGGATAAGTCACTACAAGGAGTTTTCTTCAATATTTTTGCTGATGGTCAAGAATTATACAGTGTGTTTCAGCATTTATGGGGGAGATACAATGTGATACTATCCAATAATTCAATAAAAAGGATATTGTCACGTGTCGCATTTCAATTATGAAACAGTTTTTCCAATAAAAGCATTCATTATTATTAATATTATTATTTCTATTAACTAGTTCTATAACAGTAGCAAATATTATCAGTAATATCAGTATTCATTTGTATCTTTAGATGAATATTCCTTGTAACTTCCTCAATACATTCTGATTATACCTAGCAGATACCTAGTACATTTTTTTCAAATGCATGTCAATATATTTCAGATATCACGCCCTCGAAAATCGTACAATTCTTTCAAAAATCATCAATTGATCATCCTAAGGTGATGAGGCAGGATCGCAGATATTGAATAGTTTGTGGACTTTGTTACTTGTGCTGATTTATTGATGCTATATATACGAACTGTTTCAAGAGGAAAAACGCAAAATGACATTCCTTCTCAAACCTTGACAAACAGGAGATTAATACTAGAAAAAACATCATCTCATTAATATTGAATATTGAAATATTGTTTTGATTCGAATATCATTCAGCTGCTGTTATATGGAACGGGTTGATATCTTCGTGTTTCGTCTCCTTATACAAAGGGTGAACATGGAATTCGAATAAGCGTAGTAGCAGTATTGTGGGGAGGCTGTAGCCAGGCAAGTAGGCCCCCATGGGCCCTTTTTGCCAACCCCTGCTCTCCACATATCTACACATCCCTCTTTTAGTTGTCCTTTTCGAACCTTCCTGTCCTTCTGATGAAGGTCAGGATATCCGTCCACTCTAATTCGACCAAATCTTCCTGTTGTAGTTCATCTACTCCAAAGATTTCGAATCTCATCCTTCCATACGCCTCACACTCTCCGAGGAAGTGAAGTGATGTCTCCTCATCTTCTCCGCATTCACGGCAAGTGGGACTATCTTCCACACCTATGAGTGATAGGTGTCTGCGTAACCTGTTGTGCCCTGTCAGTATCCCTATAAGAAGGCGCAGGACTTGGCGATCCCTGCCCAGTAACCAAGCCGTCCTTGGCTTGCTTGGACCGGCCACCAGGTCTCTCGATTGCCTGCAGCCGCCTATACGCCTCTAATATACTTCTAGTGCCTCGTCTGCCCATTTGTTAAGGGCAGACGAAGTTTGGCTTCTTGTTATGCCCAGTGCAGGCTCCGGTCCCCAGAACGGTGTCGCGGTGGGCACCCCCCCGTGCCCCGGAACCCATACTAGTTCGACTTCCTTCTGTTCAGCTAGTTTCTCAAGAGCATCGCCACATTCCTGCACCAAAGCTGAGCTTGGTTTAGGATGGCAGACAGCCCTGAGAGCCGCCTGACTATCCGAGCAGATGTAAATCTTCTGCTCTGGTCCCTCTTTCACCTCTTGCCTCTCCGCTACTGCCAGAATGGCAAAGACCTCGGCCTGGAAAACTGTGGTATACTTTCCAAGAGCGTAGCTCTCCCTTATGCCTAATCCTAATTCCTGCACCTGAGTCCTGTTTGTCAGTTAGGCGCGATCCGTCCGTATAACATACTAGACTCCCCGGGCGGAATTCCACTCTGTTCTGTGAATAAGCGTACTTTGTGATTGAAATAGGACATTTCTCGATTTCTCATTTCTCGATATCCTTCCCTATAAAATTAATGAATAACATTATTGTCTTGAACAATAATAGCTGGAACACATTGTATAATTGTTGACCAGTAACAACACAATATTGATGAATACTTCTATATAGTAGTGACTTATCCTATCAAAAAATAATATAATAATGGCTCAAAGAGCTTTATTTATCAGGAGAGAAGAAATCAAGATTGAGACTTCAACGGCCTCTAGCGCCAAAACTAGCCATAAAAACGGTTTGGTATTTGGACATTTTGTGCAGAATGTCTTAGACTATAACATATCAAAAATTCAGCCAATTCAACAGAAGGCCAATTTTCCCCATAAAACGTGCGGTGTCCTTTTCCTACAGTTTAACTTACATCACTGACATCCTGTTTCAAATTAGTTTCTTGATCCTCGCACTCCAACAGCAAATACCAATAGAAATAGTTGGCGAGCAGAAAGTTCTTGCACGTTCGCTGTATCAAAAACGACGCGAGATCCTGTATCTCTTCCTCCTCGTTCATCTGGCTGCGCAAAGTGTCTGTGTTGCCGCTATCAGTGATCGGATTTTGCGGAATATCTGGAAGACTAGTGGGCCTCTGATCGCTACAGGCAAGAACACAGATGCTTGAATTCGATTTAAATGTGCATACAGTGCTTTGCTTTAATTTTATTTTGAAAAAACTGAAACTTGGGATAATGAATTCTATATTTTGAAGTAAAATTGACAGATGAAAATTTCAAGATGGTGACTGGGCGCCATCAGGGAAAAAATTAAATCACAAATCTTTTTGAAGCTCCTGACGATTACTTCACAATCCTAGAATATAAAGTCGATATCTTCACCTACTACAAAATGGCGGAACATTGAATAGTTGCCTGAATACAAACACATCAATATGGATATTGTATTCCAACTTTCTTTGTCGAGCGGCAATCTATCACTTTGTGCTCTAAATACACAAATAGCTATTATTATATAAAATGTGAACATATCTGAATCTAATTATTGTTGGAATGGGTTTTCACATGACATTCAATGCTCATAGAAGGCATCTCTTGGCAGCCTTCTCAATGCGTCCGCACTCTCTTCAACTCATTTTTAGCCCCCTTTCTTGTCCATATTGTTTCACAAGATTTTTTCAACTTTTCTAGCTATCGGTGTTTTATCCTTTTGCTGTTATAGCAAATGTTCCAACCCCTGTGAGTTTATCGATAAATTAATATATATCTGAAAAATTGCCATGTCAGGCCGAGTCGGTCGATTTTAGCTGACATCGTTTTATGCTCTTATGTACACCAGAACGACTTTACAATGTCTGAACAGAAATATGCTGATCACTTAGATGCCCCCTACTCTGAAAACTTCGCGTGGCCTGACGCGTTCGAACCAATGAAAAGGCACGTCGGTCAAAACTGACTGAAATGGCAGTCACAGTGTTAAATTTCCTAAAGGCAACATAACCCGAAATTTTGATAACTGCATTCAGTGCAATCATTAATCACTATGACAACACGATCGACGTTGGCAACTTCAAAATATTTTCCTCCGAATATCCCTTGAACATTGACAAATGCCTCATAATTTTATGACAAATTTCTCAAGCTCGTTACTTGTCAATGTCCTAGGCAATTTACTACTGACAATATAATGAATACGTAAATCTATAGGAAACTTCCCTCAAATAGAATGAAATCATATAAATTTCCCGTACCGAAACTTTCCTGGCCGACAGAAATAGAGAAGCTTCCAATCCGATAGATGGCAATCGGATAGATGATGTCAAGCTTTCAAGTTAGCTGTCAGTAGTGTCAGTATTTTTGTGCCGCCACTACTGCATTTGTTATTTTTTTTAGGTGTGCAGTTCATGTTTCAATTTTTTTCATGAAATAGTGGGATGGGTTTCAGGAAAGGATCATCAATAGGTATTCAATCATATCTAAAATACAGTTATAAGCAAAGAAATATGATGCAATAATATAGGTACTATCTTTTATTTGATTGAATGAACTTATGAAGTGACAATCATGTGGACTCCCAATAGTGGTAGTGAAATATGTTGATTATTGAAATTCTAGGTGAGATTGCTTTAATAAATGGAAATATGTTGTTATTGGACAGATTCCAGGTAATTGTGAAAATATAGTTGTGAATTGAAGAACTGGAATCATGTTTGTTTTCTTTTGAATCATAGTAGTTATTAAATCATAAGCAGCTTATTTCAGAAAGAATATAAAGCAATATGTCAATGAAGTTCATTACACAGTCCTTCTTTCTGTATAGTAATGTATAGTAATAACCAATTGAGTTTTGAAATTGCCGCCACGACTGTCAATGGTAGAATTAGTTCGGCTTCCAAAACGCATGGTGGCGATGATGACGTTGTTCTGGACGTCACTATTGTTCTAAAATTGTTCTATCCGTCATTCGGTTGCTCCCTTACGAGCAACCCTCAGAAGTCTTCGAGAGTCTTTTGTGCGAGCAAGGAATGAAGGGGGCCTTACCTTTTAACGTGTGATCCCAAACACTATCTTGGGGCATCAGAAAAATTTCTGCAGTCGATGGCAATCGAACCCACGACCGGCAAGCGAATGCGGATTAGAATATTGACACTCTGTCCACACAACTACCTGGACTATGGGAGATTACATTCTATTTGAGATGGGTTTTCTGTGCGTAAATCACACTATTGTTGATGTTTTTTCCAACTTTGCCACTCGAAGACTCTCCAAATAACGACATTCCAAAGATTGAATACTTTTCTGACAATGCAGGACTGAGAAAAATTGACATAAACGCCACTAACGATTCTTTCTTCATTTTGGTTGTCATGGTTTCAAATGTTAGGTTCTCTTTTGTAGCTGGAAAAGTTAGAGCAGTTTTTTCGCTGTCATAATGACAAAATCACAGCGGCTTATGGGATTTTTTATACATGAATTAAATTGTCATCCTGACGAACGTCATAATATTTTTTCTAGAAATCAGTGTTCTTACCTATTCTCGATCACGCTGGTCACGTTCGAAGAAGCTATCTGGTCGGCTTCATTGTAGCTCGATGACCTGTGCAGGAAGGACTCATTGGTGATGGTGCTGTTGCTCTCCTTGCTGTCCTTCTTCTCCAGCTGCGCTTCCTTATCCTCTTGGATGTTGATCTCTCTGCCAGGTGAGATTCTTGCATAGCCTGAAACATTAGCTGCGTTTTATTGCAGTGTACCAGTGGGACTAGAAGGAGGTTTCAATATCTGCATGTTAGCTGTTAACTTTTCACTCCATTCTTTCATTTTTATGATATTCATAATGTATTACAGCAAGGTGTATTGATGAATATCGAAATACAAATCTCTTTGATTTTGAGAAACAAATTATGTTGCTTGGCAACAACACGAGCGTGACCACTGACAGCGACTCACTTCACTTTCAACTGTCAAATGATCCAATGATTCCAAAAGAAAAACGAGAGACTCAAAGTCGACAACCTTTTGTTTTTCTTTTGAAATTACGTTGGACCACTTAGAGATATGGATGATTTTCACGATAGATCCAAGGATTATCAGGTTTGAGAATATGTCATGATGGTAAGGAGGTATGCAATTTACTCATGAGTTTATTAAATTGATATTGAAATTGTTCAAAATGCCGATCGATTGATTTCATTCATATTCCACTGTGCAAAAAGTACTTGCCTTCTTGGATTGTTTTGAAATTCTCGTACTTCAACGCTTGTACTAATTGCAGCAGATAAAGGAATATTTCGTCATCTGGAGCTTGTTGTAACCTGGAAATTGAATATTTTATTGAGGATGAAACAGTTACTGTTCAGCTACAGGGTGTCTAATAACTTATCCTCCACAGAACAACAGATGAAACTAGAGATCAAAATAAGGTCAAGTCAATAAATTATAATTTCAGAACTCACAATTCTCAGTTGATTTTTCAAGGCCAGAAATTCGAATTGGGTACTAGAGGAATCCTTAAATCCGGCATATTTCCTGCAATATATTCAACATGATCATTATATTGACCTAATCTTATCTGTTATCACATGTTCCTACATGGCGAATATGTTATAGGACTCCTTGTATGAATGGTTTTGAAGATGCCTTTAGTTAAAAAGGATGTGCTCATTTATGCATTTCTCTCATTTTCTTTGATAGTTTATTAGTTAGTTGTGGATGTTCTAGAAGACATTATAATTGTTTTCATATGACTATCCATATGTCTCTCAAGTTTACATTAAGACGAACGATTCACCGCACTCGCCTGGCGTTTCTAAGAGATGTCGCTACGGTTAACAAACTGTGATAAACATGAATAAAAATCCAACATCGAGAAACCGATGTAGAATTCTCTTGTTTCTTCATGTTAACGATGTTAGTATTATAAAGATTTTCAACAGGTTTCGCTTCAAATATTTATAGCGCCCTGATACCTAATTATTTCCACATTAATAAAATTATGCAAATGAGTTTTCAATCTAATATAATCCTAAATTACATTCGATTTGATTGAGTGTCGAATTTTCGGATGCTCCTTCCATTTTGGGTTCAAATCCGAAGCGCATTCTTTCCACGAACCTGTATTTACTTCTTTATGGGCTTTGTTTTTTTATCGCGGAAGACACCGATCGAGCGACCGGTTGGTTAGGAGATATAAATATATTATGTTATGAAGCTGGATTCTGGAAGTATGTGTGATGACTATTGTATAGGTACTGAGGCACTATTACGGCAAGCGGCAAGTAAAGAATACTTTACAGGGTTGGTCTAGGCGTGGCTGATGGTAGCTTCTTGAAATATTTTTTTTATCTTTCGGAACGCTCGAAAGGAAATGTTCAAGGAAGAGCGCACGTGCATGGGGTAGAAAGGGAGAGCAGGTAGGAAATTGAAATTGCTTTGAATCTTATTTGGATATGAAAAATAATCGTAGATATGATAGAACATAAGTAGATAGGATCATCAAATACCTTTTTGGTATATAATAGAAAGTTTGATTATTCAATGTATTATTTAAAATTAAATAATAAAATTGAACAAAAAATATTTAATACTATTATAATTTAATATATCATTACTTCGAAATTCTAATATTCAATAAATATTATTCTTGATATCAAGGTCGAGAGAGACATCGGAACTCCTACCTATAAACCATATCTTCTTACCGTATTTCACATGTCGATATGAGTGAAGAAATCACAATATCAATATATAATATAAAATATTCCAAATAGGTATTGATATTTCCTGGATATTATGTATTGTTAATTAACGTTCGATGTTCTACTATGATCAGAAAAAATATAATAATTTCATGATTTTTTTCAAATACCAATTGAACACATATTTTATACTATTTCTGATCATATTATACAGTGTGTTGTTTATACTAGGAATCAATTATTTCTCGAATTCGCAAATTAGGTCGTTGAAGATGTATAGAATAACAATGGAAATATTTTGATTCGCAGAAAATTTGCGTTAGGAAATTGTCTACCTATAGAAAGGGTTAGGCAGGTTACATTTTTAGTTCAAGCAATATTTCTAGCTTCTTCTCGAAAATGAAATGATAATATAGTCTTTGCAAAGAATGCAAAGTCTCTTGAGACAACTTGATCAGAAGAGATCCGCCATCACGACCGTCGGTTACTTTGGCCAGTCATTGGGGATTTTTACCTGGAAAAAAGTCCGGAAGTTTTGAAACTTTGTAGGATTATAGTTTTGGGTGTCCAGAACTAAAATTCACGAAATGCACATTCCGGGACATGCCGCCGGCGCCGCCATCTTGCCAAGATGGCGCTCAAAATTGGTTTTTTGAAAATATCTCCAAAATGGTGCGTTTTAAAAAAAATGTGAAGACATAAAAATTTAAGATGAAGA
Organism: Phaedon cochleariae; assembly: GCA_918026855.4. Classification (NCBI taxonomy): domain Eukaryota; kingdom Metazoa; phylum Arthropoda; class Insecta; order Coleoptera; family Chrysomelidae; genus Phaedon; species Phaedon cochleariae. The sequence continues at coordinate 37,922,405 of OU896718.1, read as the reverse complement.
AATTTTCTACAAGAAATGTCCTCAGTATATTTTTGCTGAAATGAGCCGTTTAGGCCCAAGAGCTGATTGAATGACATCATATTCTGTTAATTTCAATAAACTGCCCCTATCTCCAAATATGCATATAAATTTATCTTTTATAATGAAACGGATCTGCTTGGAAGCGCCTTGTATTGTACAGATGACTGAGGCAGAGATAAGTGTAAATATCCAGCGCCCGCAGAGCTACCAACTTTTTGAAACCCGAGCGCGCCAAATTTGAAAAATGAACCGCCCAAAAAATATCGCCCAATTTGTGTGATGTTATTATTCTTTCAAGGAGTCTAATGAAACTAATTTTTTTTGCTATTCATATGAGTTTTTTTTTCAAATAAGTACATATATTCAGCACATCAAAATTACTCGACCTACGGTCTCGCAATCTCATCTGAAATATATATTTTGTGTACTTACTCATATTGGGATGGAGTGGTAAAGACAAGAAAGCAAAATTTCAAATTTCTATGAATTTATGGGCGGTTTTACAGTACGAGAAGGTACCTATATCTACGGATACATCGTATAGGTACGAAATTTACTCATAACCATCCTGCACCCACATACTTCTGGAGCAAAGTCGCCAGATTCGTCGATAAATGCAATTTCACAAATGCAAAATTTTTGTCGCATAATTGATCTGAAAATCGTCCAATATAACGAGGAACAAATTGAATAGCAAGAATATATGGAGATAGTTAGGGGCAGTTTATAGAATTTATCAGAATATGTTGTCATTCAATCAGCTCTTGAGCCTAAACGGCTCTCTTTAGCAGAAATATGCTCGGAACATTTCTTGTAGAAAATTTCTTCATCTTAAATTTTTATGTCCTCATATTTTTCTGAAAACGCACCGTTTTGGAGATATTTTCAAAAAACCGTTTTTGAGTGCCATCTTGTGAATTTTAGTTCTGGACACCCAAAACTATAATCCTACAAAGTTTCAAAACTTCCGGACTTTTTTCCAGGTAAACCTTATTTTGGATCCCCAATGACTGAACACCGAACGCGTGCCGCGGCGATGTTTTTTTGCTGTATATGTCTAGAGTGAATTTGCAAAGACTAAAATAATACTTATATATTTTCACACCAATTCCCCGTTTGTTTTCTATTAAAATGGATTCACCATTATGTTTCTCTACAAATTATTGATTAGATAAATATTTATTTACTTTGAACAGATTTTCTTCGAATTTTCTTCAATTGATGTCTTGTCTCAGTTATTCCGTCAGACAATATCATCTTATGAAGGCAAATAATTCTGATATCATGATCTGCTACTCCAAATCAGTAGCACATCACCAGTATTTTTTTTCTGTTCAAGCACTGTTCATCATAATATAATATCAAATTGAATATTTTTTCATTCAATATAGGGTTTACGAAATATTTGCTCGGATATGAAGAGTGTCACCTCAGCAAAATTTATCAATAAATCAATAAAAATATTAATAACAGTATCTGATGATTCACCTATTTATTTGATTGATAGATATCTCTTGAAATTGTCATTAGTAAAACGCCGTCGGCCTACAAAAAAATACTCAAAGTATTGGTCCATGTTTTCAAAAACAGTTTGAGAACCCTACAATATATATAAATCTCAGTAATTAATCGCCAGTTAATCAATTAATGATCATTGCAGAGCCTCATGTTGAAAAATTGGAGTGATAAGATATATAAAATGAGGTCTTGTGTATATTTTTCCAAAGAACGGTAGTAGAGATTCAGGATATTGAAGACTTGAAAAAATATGAATTCGATATCATTCACCTCTCGAAAAAAAATTCCTTCGATTGTCTTGATATTTGATAAGTTCTATTGAAATAACAAAATGATCAGAATTTGTTTTATCTATCAAAAGGTGTCATAAGCACCGGATGAGTATCAGAATCGAAGAATATGTTCCACCACTATTTTTCTGAGCTGAATGCCTCCTTTTTATTTGCTTGAGAGAAATGTATGCTTGAATTTTGTCATAATGTTATGTGTAACACCGTGCAGATTTTGTTGGAAATAAAATCATAATGATATTTTTTTTCATTTAATCTGACAAAAGCGCTTCAATAACGATAATTAATGTTTTTACTACCGACATTTCCAAAGATGAATATCCAGAATCTAAAACTCTGAAAATTACGAATTTCTTTAATACTTCATATATATGTCTATGAACTTTTATGTCACGATCTCCCATACTTCCATATTTCAAAATAAATGATATTGAACCAAATTTTTCTATCTGCTTTTTCACACTATATCATGAAGGAAGATAATAAGATGATTTAGGCATCGTCCACCAATATTAGAATATTAGAATATTGGTGGACGATGATTTAGGTATAGAAAACTACCTACCGTTGCGGGTGTGCTGTGTGATAAAGATATAATAGTCGATATACGATTTTTTTGAGGAAACCATCTCAGAACTACCATCAGATTTTTTCGATAGTATTTTGTTTTTCAAATAATCGAGAAAAACCAATATGTATCTCCGTTATTTGAAAACTCACGACCGAGCTCACGACATTCATAATATGGGCACCATATTGTATTTTTATTGCATTAAATAGAAATTTCAATCCTCCTTTCAAAAATGTATCACTATAACATACCATATTCTTCTGAACGAATACATCAGAAATAAACGAATCTGAAAATTTCCATAAGAAAAAACAATGCTACTGTCATTATCTCGAAAACGCAGGAAGATATTTCATTGTTCTATTTTTTATTCAAAAGTTCTTGAAAAAGTGCTCACGAAATGTCTGAGCCAGAATGCCGTAAGTTTTCAAATAACAGAGATACAGGGGATTGTCAAAAACGCACCACTTTGGTTTTTCGCAATTATTTCAAAAACAGAAAATGATCGAAAAAATCTGATGGCAATTCTGAAATAGTAATAGAATTCTGAGAAACATTGCTCATTTGAACGACTGTGTAGCTCTTATAATAACCGAGATAGCAATACATACAGCACCAATAATCTGGGACAAAGTGTATAGCAAAACAACGTTTGCCTGGAATATAAATAGCGTTTCATTTCACCCTAAAATGCCCTATATGCTTTCAATTTTATAACCGTACCACCCGTACTGACCCTGACCACCGCGCTCAAGTGGTTCTAAAAATAGATAAGATGAGATAAGTAAAATGAAAATAACCAGCGGGCCAAACGGCCAAATCAACACCCGTATACATGCTTGCGGATTCGCCGTGGAAGGGGTTCTGAATTCTCTGCCTACCGCCGTCACCCTCTCGCACCTCATTCCTCAGGTGATCGCACTAATTACTTTTTTACCATAATTATAGTGAGTTACCCAGTAACAGGTAGAAGACTGTGATTATTTTTCCGTAATGTGAAATTCTCAACATGTTTCATTGTATTCTTCTTTATTCTGAGCGCCATCTAATAATGATAATTAGAATCAAAATTTTGCAACGCCATCTATAAGACAGAAGCTGAACTAATGTACCCCTGAATAGGCCTGAATTCAGACACGATTTATGTAGGTCGCCACCAATTATCGACGCCATATTGTTAATTTTGGATTTTTTCCCGTTTTCTTTGGAACGGTGTGATTTTGGAAGCCAAAATTTGGGCAGGGTATGGCATTTTAGTGTATCTAGGAGTTAAACCAATTTTCATTAAAATCTGTGACACAAAATTTCCCAATGTTTACATTTTTCAGTCATCGCCTGCTTTCTTCAACAAACGAGTTTGATTTCGAAAATTACTTTAACTCCTAGCTTGAGCTTTCGTCCTTACGATCATCCAAACCGTTTTTCATTTGGACTTTTCGTTTGGCAGAAAATGGGGCTGGAAAATAGGTCTGCATAGCGATTGTCGTGAATCGTCGGTCTTAAGCGCCTTCTGTCTAGATTGCTAATATGATATTTCAGAAGTCGAGGATTTTGGAATAATTCTTCATCCACCATATATATATATATATGAATGAATGAAGTTTATATTTCAATACAATTGTCAGATCATTGTCATGCTCGAAAACTCTTATACTTTATTATACTATTATATTGTTAATACACTTACTACATTACCTTCATTCCGGAAATATCAATTCATTATTATAAAATAAATAATATCTATGTGGCATAAGAAGAAAACATAGCTCCACCTCTTGTAGAAATGCAAAATGGAACATCAAAATCAAAAAACAATTAACTTGAAATCGGACAATAAAATCCAAATTGTTATTTGACTGGAGTGAAGTTTTGAAAACTTTAACCTGAAATTGTCCATTTTTAAAATTAATATTCTATTGAAACAAATGAGCGCTTGATGTTTTCAGTAAACTAGCGCCATTGAAAGACAGACACATTTTGGGTCAATTAACAGACAATATTATAAGTACCTCTCGCCTGCTAACTAGATTTTCATTTAGAACGACAATGCCTTGGCAATTCATAGCGGGAAAGGCTTAGGTAATAAAGTTTTTTGAGTGTGAGGGGCACCATTTTGGCGACAATTTGTTCAAAAATTAGAAACTTCCTTTAAGATTAATAAGAAGTTTTGTTACCCCATGTGTTCCGAGTACAATAACTCATCATATATTCAGCTAGACATATTTCATTGTTCTATCTCAGTGATTAACTCTTCTTACTTTAGTTAAGATTAAGTAATTCTGAAACTATACAAATCCCTATATTAGTAGTTGGGTATGACCTGTAGAGCAGAGTTAGAATAAATAAAATGAATAAAATTAGAGCACTCGTTTCAAGTGTCTTATATTTCAATAGTCGACCGTCATTTCTCAAGTAGATAGATGTATAGAAAGTCAAATGGTGATATCACTTCCTACTGAAAGGAGTTTCGAAATCTCTCGATATCGCTTACTTTGTAAAAATAGCAAGGCGTGGAAGAATCTTGATAAATTTCCGAAGTTTCAAACAAAATTTACAGGCATCATGACACATTCATTTGAGTTCACATTTTCTTTTTCACATCTTTTTATTGAAATGGAAACGGTGCGTCATATTTTTGACTTTCAATGGTGAATTCATGAACGACACGAAATCCTAACTCGAGAAAATCCTTTGGTACATAAAATAAAACGAATGTTCGGATTTTCAAATAATCCTCAAACGTTGCAGCAGTCAGTACATGATGAAAGCACAATACACTCATTCAACCTGTCTCTTTTGCGTCCTGTCTATAGATCTATCTTATCAGCTATTATTGAATTCGTGCATCATCAGCGGGACTCTCCAGGTCCCGAAAGAACTAAAACACTTTTTATAGCTTGGAGCGCACGAAAGGGAATCCCTATAATATCTAGTTCAACTTCATAATAAGATTCGCAACTCATTTTGAAATTTTTCAAGATATTGTCCTGGTTCACGCCATCTATTATCGAATATAAGAACCCCACGTTCCAAACTCGCAGTAATTGTTCATATCGAGAGCTAGTCTGACGAAATAATTGAAGACTAGGCACACCAGAGGAATTATAAACATCTCAGGTCGGTGTTATCTGGGTAGTGTGCTGAAATATTTCGAGTAGGTAATCTGGGCAGAGCAAACTCATCATCAAGCGGTGTTTAATTTGGAAATAGTGAGGTTAGGTACTCCACCTGGAGATGGCGTATCGCCTGACGGTCGGATGAGTGAAATTCGAGCTCAGCAACTCCAAAGCGTCTTCCACGTCCATAGGCGACCATATCTCCATCATGTGCAGAGCTTGCCTCACCTCGTTATGCTGGTTCCAGTTCACGCACTTGAGGAACTTGGCCAACGCCTTCTTCTGGTTGCTCAAGTAGAACCTGTACCGGTGGTGCCAATAGTCAACATTTCAATAAATCAAATGAAGAAATTTCGTATGTCGTGTGAAAATCGTTAATAGCAGAGCGCTTTCGGCCGAAGAGCCATCACCAGTGCAAGTAATTTTCTATGAAATGTTAATGAAAAAGAGAAGATTACTTACTCGTTCAAGTGTTTACAAAAAAGGCATTGTACAGACGGTAGAATCATAAGAGAAACATATCAAATAAGACCTAAGAGGATCGTTAACTCTTGTAAAAGGATAATAAAGTGGAATAAATCGGTGAACACTTGGAAGAATTATATTGAACCTTTTAGGAACGTGACAGATTATATATTTTATTATAAACAACTGAACTACATAATATCAAAACAATATCAAGACCATCATAGATGATATAATATGGATGAATACAGGGTGGATTTAGTTCTCATTCCAATACTAACCGCGATTGATTGACACGAATCATCACAGGGTGTGCAAAATTTAGTGGAAAACTCTTCAAAATTCAAAGCACTATATTTTTCTGATTTCAAATTGTAGTCCCTGTATATTTTCATGTACTTCGATGCGTGAATAAAAAACAAACTTATTTTCCGAAAACTCGTTTCATCAACTATTCTAATATAGTCATTTGAATGAATAAAAAACGAAGGTGGCTTTGAGAAGTTAATTATTTACATTTAACTCTAATGAAGTGTCAGGAGTCTATTTGGGCTTGAGTAGTTCAAATTCAATATACATTGTTACCTCATTATTATAAATTTTTTGAGTTGTTTATAGCATAATATCGTTTTTTGTCATGGAGTATATCGTTGATGATTTTAATATTTGAAGAATGTAAGAAAAACTCTTTTTTGGCAAGTCGAGTGTATGCACAATGTTATCCAGAACGACGTCATCCAGACAAAAGGAGCCTGCAGAACTTATTGGATCGGTTCGTACGAACCGGAAATGTAAAATATACAAAACCAGTTAGAGATAGACCGTTTCGAAACGAAGAAAATCAATTGGCTGTGCTGTTATCTGTTACGGAAAATCCTTCAATTAGCCAGCAAGCAATCGCAGATGACAAGAACGTGAGCGAAAGAACTGTTCAACGAATTTTAAAAGACAACGGTTTCGATGCCTATCATATTCAGTTTCATCAAGAACTCTTTGAACAAGATTTGGAAAAACGTGTCGAATTCTGCAACTGGGTGCATGTTTTTCTGATGAGGCCACCTTCCATAAGAATGGATTTGTGAATCGTCGCAACTTCCATTATTACTCCGATCACAATCCAAGGGTTTTTAGGCAGATTGATAGACAACACAGATGCTCAATTAACGTGTGGGGAGGAATTATTGGTGAACATATTATTGGTCCCTAATTTTCCAAGGGAATTTGATGGCCCTGTTTTTTGCAAAACCAATTGCTAAACTTATGTGAAAATCTACCAATAGCTGTGAGTAGAGTTCCTAAATGTACTTGACACTGCTGTTTTGACGTTTTTTGTATATCAGAGTACGGACACTATGACAAGCACTGACAATCAGACATAACCACAAATAAATTGATGGAAAAAGCGGGAACTGACAGTACACGGACGTACATGACACAAATTTCAAAGGTTTGACAAATTGGGAGAATTAGGAGAAAGATGCAAGTTTGTGCAGTTTCCAACTGTGAGAACACGGGAAATCAATTCACTCTATTCGAATTTCCATCGGATAACGTAATTGTACAAAAATGGAAACAGAATATGATGCGGCCGGCATGGAATATAGGTTCAGGCCACAAAATTTGCGAGGTATTCAAATTTCTTGGTAGGATATGGAACATTTTCCAATGCATTTTCATCAAGTACACTTCAGAACGGAAGATTTGATGTTGAAGAATAGGATCGTATTGAGAGAGAGTCGAACCCACAATTCATAAACTGAGAGAGTATCGAAAAGCACCTTATTCCAATATATACCTACATATAAGAGATCTATTTCATGGGAATAGATGTATATATTTCGTTGGTATATATGTATGTTAACTTGACATCGACCTCCATTGAGAAGAAATAATTTTCTAATCAATTTATCGTACCCTTTTACCCACTCGAGGAGACGCTATGCACTCTCATACAAAAATCAAAGACAGAGAAAGATATATGGATGTACTCTTCCCAGGACTTGTGGAGGAAGGAAGATGCGAGGATCCTTTATCCAAGCGAAAAACATATTCTTGTCCTTGCTTGGCAAAACAGATGATTTGCTTCAAAATCGTGTATGGTTATGTTTGATTGTCACTGCTTGTCTAGTGTCCCTACTTTAATATACAAAAAACTTCAAAACGGCAGTGTCAAGTACATTTAGGAACTCTAGCTGTGAGGAATGCAATGTGGCTACAACATGATGAAGCCCCAGAACATAATTCATTACAAGTCAGGGACCATCTCCATATCGGTGGATTGGACCTGAGACAATAGGTCGCGTGCACAATGACCGACCCTGGAGGCAAAATATTGAAACAACCTCATTCTTCTGTGAATTATTGAAACACAACCTCACTTTTTTATTTGGTTACAGAAGAATCAAAGGATTAAAATAGTTTTTCACAATATTTTGGCATACGAATCGTGTTTTTTGCGCTATTCATTAATTCGAGCACGCCTTCATTGCCTTCGCATTGTGCTGTTGTACAATGCACAAAAAATGCAGCAAGAGACTAAAGAATATGATTTTTCAGGTAAATAGTAATCTCACATAGTTATCATTATGAAATGTTGTCATTCCTTATTAAAATTCCTTCTGCCTTCTGCCACTTCTGCAATACAAGCTAATACTGCTAATAGATTGAAAATGTCTACAACACACACGATCGTCAGCATGTCAGACCAGTCCTCCCGATTGATTGCATGAATCCAATCTTGCATTATTCTAGAAATTTCAGGTATATTTCTATTAGCTCCTATTGCAGAAGGAATTCCGATGAGAAATCAGAGAAATAACCAAATTTCAAAAATGAAAACTATATGTGAGTTACTATAGTAGGTACTTACTTTTAAATCATAATGTACCATCCGGATTGCTTCATCTTCCGCTGCAGTTTTTGTGCATTTTACAACAGCACAATGTGATGGCATGAGCGAATTGATGAATAGTGGAAAAATACGATTCATATGCCAAAATAATTGTGGAAAACTATTTTGATCACTTGTAAACAAATAAGAAAAGTAACGTTGTGTTTCAATGTTTTGCCTTCAGCTTCGGTCAACTGACAGTTCTTGCACGCAACCCATAATTGAAGTCTGCAAAATATCAAAATACTGACTCAACTGATAACTGAGCTATAGAAGACGGGAGGTGAGATGCAGGACCCTGAATAGGGAAAACTATGTCTTTCATATCTATCGAACGAATGGTGCGATTTCACTCCGATTTGTTCTGTTCGCAATCATTTTCCTCATAGAAAACAGCAATAACTTTTGAAAAAAAAAACGGGTGATATCTATTCTGTGATTGAGTTCGGCAATACTGACCTGTACTTCCACACGTGGTCTTGTTCCTCGTTCGAGAGGTTCTTGGTGGGGGGATAAGAGACGATCGTGTTGAGTATATTGCGCATGGTAGCGGTCGGTTTGGCATCCTTGTCGCAATGTCCGCTCCTGAGGGACCGTGCTAGTTTGTGGTGTTTGCTTTCCACGAGGTTTTCCTTTCGAAAAAATTCGGTCAAAAACGATGGAGATTCAAGGTGCCGGGTCGCTAACACGTCATTACATCCACGGTCATTATATCCGTGACGCTATATCCGCGACATCATATCCTCGCGACAATATATCCGTGGCGTTATATCCGCAACATTAAATCCGTACATGCTTTCATAGTAGCCCATCGTTTCAATTTAAGTTGTGAATTGTTTCTTATTGTCTGTCGTACCGAGCATATCGTTATTTTTATTTTGTCATTTTTGCTAACAATGCCTTTGAAATTCGTACAGTCGCAGTATGGTAATCCAATGTTGATTCATGATGGATATGTTTATACAAAAAAAAGTGAAAATGCTTCTGGCACCATCACGTGGCGGTGTAAACAGTATTCCAAGCATTCCTGTCGTGTTGTGGTTCATACATCTTCTAATAAGAAAACAGGTACCTAATTATTTTGAGAAGTGCCTATATAACTTTCGAACCATTTCCATCACGTGATATGCTGTGATTCGTGTTTTTTGAAGATTATTTCTGCAATGAAATTGTGGAGGCTGAGTTTGGTCAGGGAGTTTAATTCTGGTCCACTAATAGCATGGCGTCAGCCCACTGTGATCATTTATATAGTGATTTGAGCTTTCAAGAATGTTTTTCCTTCCTTTCGAGCCCCGGAGGAGGGTCTCGTTAATAATAATTAGTTTTTCTATGAGCGAATGCGCATGCGTCCATAATGTATCACTTGACCAATCTGACAATGATTTGGGAATGGTTCGAAAACTTAACGTTCTCGTGTTTCTGTTGGTTGTAACTTTGCATGTTAGGTTAATTTCGTGCTTTTTCTTTATTTAATTAGGATCAATTGTTGGTGACGTTCCTAATCATCATCATTCTGCCGATATTTCTTCTGTCGAGGCTGCCAAAGTCAAGGCAAATTTAAAGAAGCTTGCTAGGAAATGTGACGATCTGCCTAGTGTTTTGGTTGCCAAGTCAGTTAAGAATGTTTCTGATTCTACTGCAGCTAAGATGCCTAATGAACCCGCCTTGAAGAGAGCCGTACAACGTGCGCACCAAAAAAATAATTCGGCATTGTTAATTGTTAATGTTATTTCGAATATAATATTGTTATTATTTACCGGTGTATATATTATTATGTATTGTATAGTGTCGCGGATATAGTGTCGCGGATATATTGGCATACGGATATAATGTCGCGGATATTATGTCCGCGGATAATGTGTCGTGTCATTATTTAAGATACGGGGAGCAGCAAAAAATTATGAATTCTGAATAGAACGACCTATATATTTCCTTACCATTTGAAACACCTTCTGAAGAGCTTTCCAAAGATACCCAACTGTGGAATATCACTGTGGGGAAACTTTTTACACTCAAACAATATTCTCAAATCAAATTGCAGAAGAAAGCAATACGGATCATGGCAAAGATCGGTTTTAGGGAACACTGTCGCTCTATCTTCATTGAATTGAGGATAATGCCTTTACCGTCAGTATACATAAATAATTCCCTACTTGAATTACGCAAAAAATCAAGTAGCTTTTAACTGTACAGTCAGATATACACAACCACAATGTACAAGGTAGGCAAACCAGCTCAGGCAGCCAAGGTTCAGAGTTCAGACTGTCTAAATCAAAGAGAAATACTGTGGATGTGAAACTTCACATTATATTACCAAAGCATTATGAAAATATGAATTCTACAATTTTCAAGAAGGAAATCAAAAAAACTGATCCTGAAGTTTTTTACATACAATTTCGATACAGAAAGAGACACCTCACAACATCATTCCCGACATTTTCTAAAGAATTTATGAATGCTGGTATGTAAGTGTGTAAATGTTCTATATATCCATCAATAGATTCATCTATCCTGTTTCTCCAAAATTGGGCATTAAAAACAACTAACATAGTTTGATCAATTTTTAAATGATTATCGAGAGTAGGTCTTGACAATGGTTACAAAATTGACCTCTCTCAAAAATCATTCAACCTCTGTTCATCTCTGTTCATTTCAAATGTATACAACATATTTAGAGAAATAGGAAAGATGAAAATATTGAGTGGGATATTTTTGGAAAGCTCTTTTCAAAGGCGACGAAACATAGGATTTTATAACTGAAATTAACAGGTTTTGCTCAGCTATCCACGGATACTTTACGCTCTTTTGTTTTATTGGTAGGTACACTTTGAGATCATAAATATGGAAATAACAATAATGTTAAATGGTTGAACATTTGTTAATATTTTATTTGACGTGACATCGTACTCCTGTCAGATCGAAAATTAAAATGTTGACATTCAATAAGAATCTTAAAATCTAGTTATCGACCAGATTCGAATATGGCTTCACCACGAAAATCGCAATAAACCATGAAAATCCGGGACTTATTTTGATTTTTTGTTTATAACTCCGAAACGACGTGATTTGGAGAAAAGATAAATCATACAAAAGTGAAAGCTCGATATCTTGTTTGTTTAAGTTGTCCAAAATATTCGTATTTCAGAATTTAAATTAGTATACATCGCCAGGCTAATGTTTCCGCCTTGTGTGTCTCACCATAGAGTATCCTGAACTTCCTTCCTTAACATTTATTTTATGCCTTCATTTCAAATTTCCCTTCAAATCACAAATATACATCAATTATGCTTCATTCTGAATCTAGCAGGAACATTAAAATTTGACTAGTACTATTTTCTATCCTCTTAGAACAACCCTTTGCTCTGGGGAAGGTACTTGGCATCCTTTACTTGACAACACTAATTTTTATCCATACAACCATGAGTGTCTTTTACAATCAGACCTATATTATGGTTTCAATTTTGACTTCAGACCCAATCAAAGAAGGGCGCAGATTCTGTGGACAGACAGGCTTTGAAAGTCTGAAATAGGAATATTTTGAATAACCTGAAAGCTATGGTCAATCTTCAGCTCGCTCTAGTGGCTGAACCAGATAAGTTAGCGAGCTGATTTTTGTCTTATTTTTTTGTAAATTTCATTTGCTTTCATTTTCATCTCTGCTAATTTTTCTCTATATGGAGTTGTTTCGGAGTTATGAGCAAAAAACTAAAACAACTCCCGATTTTTCATAATTTTCTGCCATTTTCATGGTGAAGCCATATCCGAATCTAGTCTATAACTGAATTTTCAGATTCAGCATCCCGAAAAACTTATGGATCCGTTGAAAAAAATCCTTCAGCAATTTTTTCCTGTCCAAACTACCAAATGATAGGACTAGTAGGGCACCGATAAAAAACCCTTTTTCTCTGCCAAAGAACAAAAAAAAGCACATTATAGATATACTGCTGCACTTAGTACATGCCTGCAATGAGATTCATGGTTTTCAGATTAGTATTATTGTATTTACTCTTCTTTCAGTGGAAATGGTAGGAAGTTTCTGAACTCAAAGGAGAGTCAATACAATAACCTAACCTGAAAACCATAAATCTCAATGCAGTCATGTTCTAATTACTTCTTTGAGTTTATGAACGGAATTTTTCGGAAACTGCTCATCAAAAAATGGAAAACTAGGGTAGGTACTGTTGGAAAGAGAATTGAACAACCTTCAAAATAATGTGCATCTTCATATAAGGTTCTAACGGTAACATATACCCTTCCTAGGGGATTGAACCAAGAGGACTAAATATATGCATTTAAATTGTCCACCTTGAAAATGGAATTAACCTGTCTTTTCAATTTTTCATATTATTCACTGGAAGGAAGATATTGAGGGTGAGAAGTTTCAAAATGTCACCCTGTATGTATAACTAACACCCTACTGTGGAGGAAAAAAATGGGGTGTGTATAATTTGCGGACTGGAATAAAATGTTGCGGACTGGCTATTTCCATCAAACTTTTCGATGTTTTCATTGCATATCTGGATTCAGCTCACCGATATACATGATGAGAAGTTTCAGTTTGTTTTCTATGACCCCCCTGGGGAGCACTTTACTCTTGTGTTTTTTCATAAAATCTTGCGGACTGGGTATTTTTGAGAGTCAAATCATCTCAATTTCACCATAAATCGATTTATCTCATGAAAATACTCGATGAAAAGTTCTTCAATTTTTCCCCCAGCCCCACTGGGGAACACTTTACTCATAAAATCTTCGTGTATTTTCACGAGATAAATCGATTTATGGTGAAATTGAGATGATTTGACTCTCAAAAATACCCAGTCCGCAAGTTTTAATGAGAAAACACACGAGTAAAGTGCTCCCCAGGGGGCTGGGGAAAAAATTCAAAAAGTTTTCATCATGTATTTTCATGAGATAAATCGATTTATGTTGAAATTGGGATGATTTGACTCTCATAAATACCCAGTCCACAAGATTTTATGAAAAAACACAAGAGTAAAGTGCTCCCCAGGGGGGTCATAGAAAAAAAACTGAAACTTCTCATCGTGTATATCAGTGAGCTGTATCCAGATGTGCAATAAAAACATCGAGAAGTTTGATGGAAATAGCCAGTCCGCAACATTTTATTCCAGTCTGCAAATTATACACACCCAAAAAAATGCACAAAAAACTATGAACAATTTCAAAGAATAGACAATCTAACAAGCACAATTTTGGATTAATAGTTAGTATTGTTTTGAAACTTGACATATTAATAGTGACAATGTTGAAGTTGATGGGAAATTGAGATCAGACATAATTTAATCAGTTCAGAGTTCAGTTCCATTTACAAGTTGAATGTAAGACAACTTACAAAATTTTCCAATTTCTGTTTCTGTAAACAATTCACATAATCCTGTTCACTAACAAGCTTAGTCAAAATTTCTATTTGATTTTTTAAACACTGATTCTCCTTTTGAATCAGATCTGTTTCCAATGTTTTGATGTCTTTGTATAAACAAACTTTGCACTGCCAAGAATTTTTCTCAGCAAGAAAAATTTCTGATGCTCTCTCAAAACAATTTGTGTGCAAGTATGTTGTACACTTCAAGCATTTTATTGCACTTGTTTTTATGAAACCTTCACACAAATGGCACCTCAACACTTTGTTTTCATTTGATTCATTAGTTGCATTACTTTTAATTTTATTAGCTAGTTGCCCCCAAAGTGACATTATTTTTAATTATATTACAGCAGATCATGTCAAGTACTTCAAATCAAAGTACACATTCTTATCATTTGCTTTCCATCTGATATCTAATCAGCAAAAATATGAAGTCTCAAGATTAATCTCAATGGGATTAATAAAAAAACAAATTAAGACTTAGTCACATAATGTTCTATGATAAAAATTGGTATGATAAAAATTGGTATGAATATTTGATTGAAATAATTGAAAATAACCTCATTTATGTACTACCTTCAGTATTTCTTGATCTGGAACTGTTACTAGGTCAGTTTGTGATCTTACTGACACAATCTCTTCCCCATTCTCCTCAAAATATACAATGTGATGTGGTATATTATCTACAGATATTGTAGGAAACTCAATCATCAGATACATGTACTCTGAAAACCTTTTTTCTTTTTCATTTATCATTTCTAGCTCTCTAAATGTTAAGCGATCAAGCCAGTCTACCTGAAAAATATAAGAAAAAAATCAAAGTACTAGGTATAACCCCTGGTCAAAACTGAGTATTACTTTTGTGATATGACCATTTCTGTGTTTTTTTGCTAGCTTTGATAATCTTTGCATTTGTTCTTTTCCATCATTTTTTGCTTTTCCAGGGGTTGAAGTTGGATAGTTACCATCACCTTCCTTGTTGGGCCATATTCTCAAATCCAGCATACCCTAAAAAAATTATAATAAAACACCTTTAATCACTCAGTGAATCTGTGAATAAATTCAGCAAATGAGATATATAGGTTTTCAACTTTTCTAACCTGTCTAAATAATCCATGCTTACTAAATAAAGATATTGTTGTTCCACCTACAGGTCCCAGTGTAGTGGGGCCAAAACAGTCATAAATGGATATGACCAATTGAGCTGTTCTAGGTAAATCATTGAATTGTACTGGCAATGTCAGCCACTCATTCCAACTGAATATAATATGGAGTTAAAACTAATAAATTGTCTTGCATTTGTTTACTTACTTCCATCTGGTAGTGAATGCCTTATATGAAGTTGAAACTGGTAGGGCAAGAGGTCTGTTTTTATCGAAAATCTGGCATACTACCATCAAGTCAGCACAATCATCTTGATATAATCCAGAATATTTCAACATTGGGTCAGCTAGGAGCTTGTCATACTCTGGTTTTTGCCTTTTACCTTCCAATGTTCCTCTGAAAACAAAGGTTTCATATTTATGAGCAAATCCATTACCATGTCTGTTCTGAAGTACTGACATTTTAATTTGTATTTTATCTGGAATTGAAGAACTATATAAATAATAAAACTTGTCATTCAGATCTTCCATCATATTTCAAATTTAATATAATCAAAATGAAAATATGTATTTCTGCTATTTTTTTAATATATTTTGTTATTTATTTACATCACTTTTCACTTATGTCAGTTTCACGGTCAGGCTGCGCTGTCATAGGGGGGGGGCATATGTTAGGTGTGTCATTTGTCATTGTCATTGTGACATCTCCCAAAGTTGTCAGTACTCAAGTGAGGTTAGGTTAGGTGATTTTTAGTTAAGTGGGTAAAAAACTAAAAATTTTTAAATAATATCCCAGGGAAAATTGAAACAGATCTCGTCATCTCAATAATGTATTGTTGTTATCTTATCGTCTGAAATCAAGGCTCATAGTACTATTGTACTTGAACTTATTGTTCATAAATCATTATAGTGGCTAGCTGATAATCCCAAAATGGGCTTGGTGAATAATCCTTTGCATCTATTGAAAGTTGGATTGAATAATACTTTTGAAGGAAAAGAAGCATGGCAAATTGTAACATTGACCACTACAGTTGTTTTAACAACTGTATGGCTTTATGACTTTTTGTTTCAAGATGAAAGTAAGGTAAAGTTCCAATTGATATATTGAACCTGCACTCTGAACTGTTGAATTCATTTAAATAATGCCTATTTTAGGTATCATACAAAGAGGAAAAAAAACTGTGTTTAGAATAGCTAAGCGTATTCCTGCAGTGAGAAAAAAACTTGAAGATGAGTTGGCAAACATTTCTCAGAATTTTGAAGATGATGTGAAAGAAAGAACCAAAGATTTAGTTTATATCAGAAGTTTACCACTAAAAGGACTTGCCAAAGAGGATATTTTGAATTACCTTCAACAAAATCTGAATCTAGGTAAGTCTCTTGATCTTGTAGAACTTTGATGATTACCAAATAACTACCTATATTTTGTAGGTGATTATAACTGGAAAGGAGGATTGGTGTCTGGGGCTGTCTATTATTTCAATAATGATTTGATTGATTTAGTCAGTGATGTATATGGTAAAACATCTTACACTAATCCCTTACATCCAGACTTGTTTCCTGGAGTCTGTAAGATGGAAGCAGAAGTTATAACAATCACTGCAGGCTTATTCCATGGGGATGAAAATGTTTGTGGATCAATAACAAGTGGTGGAACTGAATCCATCATAATGGCATGCAAAGCCTTCAGAGACTATGCAAGAGAAGTCAAAGGCATCAAAAAGCCTGAAATAGTTGTTCCTGTTACAGTACATTCTGCCTTTGACAAAGCAGCACAATATTTGGGACTGAAAGTTAGATCCATAGAAGTTAGTACACAAACCTACCAAGTTGATATGAGATCTTTTAGAAGGGCAATCAATGGAAATACAGTTCTGGTATGTGAATCACAGGAATTATTTACAAAATATCAATTTAAGAAAACTGATAGGCATATGTTTATAATATTTAGTATTTTGATTTCAGTTAGTTGGTTCTGCCCCCAATTTCCCATATGGTACTATGGATGACATATCTGCTATATCTGAATTAGGGTTGAAATATAATATTCCTGTTCATGTTGATTCCTGTCTAGGTGGATTTTTGAGTTGTTTTATGGAAGATGCTGGTTATCCTATTCCTTTGTGTGATTTTAGATTGCCTGGTGTGACTAGTATATCTGCTGATACACATAAATATGGATTCACACCCAAAGGTAAGATATATTAATTATTCAATTCAGCATGCTCTAAAAGAAGGAAACATTAATTTGAAAACATCCCAATCCCACTGTATATTTTTTATTTACTTTTTACTGAGCTTTTTACTGAATACATGCTTACTGAATAAGATAGGTACTTAGTCCTTCTATGCCTCAAAATTTGTCCAACTTTTATTTGTCTCCTGGTTTTTTATCCTAGAAAGTGTGATTTATTTGTATTATCAAAGTATGCAGATGATAAGAAAATCTTTCTCAAAACTAGTATTTTTACAATTTGAAACCACATTTATAAGTACTGAAATAAATTTTCAAAACATGCAACTTAATAAAAAAATCACCTCATTGATTAAGCTATAGCATGTTGATAAAAACATCAACAAGGGCAGAGAGAAGAGTTTTCCAAAGTTTCATAATCAAACAAAAACTTTTTAAAAATGTTCTACAAGTCACAGAAATCTGCACAGTGAGATTGATGTTTTCACAAATTGAAAAATAATTCACAAATTTCACATATAGAAATAATTCTTAACTTCTTTAAAAACTGACTAAAACATATTGTAATCCTAGTTAAGAATATTAAGATCAATATTTTTACAAATTGAAAAATAACCTTTCCTCAAGAACTTCACCAATAGGTAGTAAAAACCTTCACTTCTCTCCTAAAATTGTAATCAAGATTTTCCATTTTCAGTTTTCTGTGGAAAACTGATTTGGTTTTCTGAAAAATCAGCCCATTTTCAATTAAATGATGCATTTTCATCTAATTGAACTGGCACTGTCTAAAATAATCTTACTCTCTAAAAAAAACTGATAATGATCAAGAAAAAACATGACATTTTTTGAACTCATTTATATTTATTATAGAAATTTTTCTGACTATTAAAAACTGAATACTTGGCAATTATTCTCAAGTCACTTGAACTCTTGTTGACTACATTTTTGTTAGAGAGTAGAGGCGGAGATAAGCAAATCATCTGTCCAAAATTATCAGTCATCTTCAACACACTAGTTATAATCTGGAATTGTTTATTCAAAATCAAATATTTGAAAAAAAATACTATTCTGATTCGTCAACAGTTCAAAATTCAGTAGGAATGAGTTTGTGTACTTTATTCTCTTGAGTTCCAAGATATGTGACATCTACAGGGTGAAATCTAGAGCCCTCTAAAAAACTTCACAAATGATAAGATTTCCTTCCACAAAATTCTTGTGCTTTCATCCTTCTCAAGTAGATACACCGAATTTAAATGTCTTTCCACAGGAAATTTTAATCCTTAAGGTTCAGAAAGTGGAATATAAAAGTTGGGTAAATCAATGTAAAGAATTTTGTGAAAATCTTATCGTTTGTGAAGTATTTTTATTTACTATGGATTTCCATCAAGCATCAGCCGAGTCAATTCAAAAAATAGATCCCTCTACCAAAAATAATATTTTCAAACACATCACTATCACAAGTAAGGTTTGGTGTTTATTTGCTATAGGCGATTCAAAATAAGCCATACACTCTCTTGCAGATATCCAAGTAACTCGGAGCAAACACATTGAAATCCTAAGAAAAAAACTGAACCCAATAACTGGGGGTCTATTCTCGAACCGTTCGAATTCAAATCGTATACGAATAAAGAAAGATGATCTTACGTATGTAATGTATGTTGAAGTGGAATAGACGATCGAATTCGTATAGGAAGTAAACTCGAGAATAGAACTCCTGAAATTTTATTCAGAATTAGGAGATATGTCAATAAAAAACATGTGAAAAATATATATTTTTGCCTCATCTTTTCGAAATTACAATACTAGGCAATTTGGAAGATCAATATGGCGGATTCAATATGAAGGACAAGTTTTGTTATTATGATCCGAATCTATTCAAAATTTGTATCTGCGGGTTTTTCGGAATCAGAGATTATGATTCTTTTCTCAAAATTTCTCAAAATTCAAGATGGCGGATCCAATATGGGTGAATAGTTCTGTAATCATAATCCGATTCTATTCAAAATTGGTATCGGGGGGTTTTAGAGGTCGGAGATAATGATTCTTTCGTCGAAATT
The DNA here is from genome assembly GCA_918026855.4 of Phaedon cochleariae. Classification (NCBI taxonomy): domain Eukaryota; kingdom Metazoa; phylum Arthropoda; class Insecta; order Coleoptera; family Chrysomelidae; genus Phaedon; species Phaedon cochleariae. Next base: position 37,902,800 of record OU896718.1, on the reverse strand, counting down.
GGTAAATTCAAGATGGCGGATTCAATATGGTGGACGAGTTTTGTAATTATGATCCGAATCTATTCAAAATTTGTATCTGGGGGTTTCCAGTATCGAGGATTATGATTCTATCGTCAAAATTTGAAAATTCAAGATGGCAGATCTAACATGAAGGACGAGCTTTGCGATTATTATGATACGATTCTACTCAAAATTTGTATCTGGTGGTTAACGAGGTCGGAGATTATGATTCTTTCGTCAAAATTGGGTACATACAAAAAATTTAAGAACACTAAAAAACACGCTTTTGTTGTTAGCCGAACTAAAAAAATAGAAAATAATTAGTAGTTTAAAAACTAAAGAAACACCTTTTTATACTTAGCCAAACTAAAAAGAAGTAGAAATTGAAATAATAAAAGTTTGTTGATAAATACACAACATAGAATGTACTGTTTGAGGAGATGCTAATATTTTCTATGTTGTGCATTTATTTATTTATTTATTTATTTATTTCATTGTCATCAAGATACAAACAGACAAGTAGTCCACTAAAGTATCTACGAGAAGATTACAATGGTTATGTAACATATATATACTATAGACACATTTTTGTTTTGAGCCTTTGTTAATACAAATTTATGAAAATAATTTCATGTGAACATAAAATGCGAAACATTAAAATTATTATACATCTAGTTATTATACCTTATACCTAATAGAATACAATTTTTTGGAACAATAATTTGAAACGTGCTCACTTCGAAGAAGGATGAAGTGTAGTCTTCATTGTAAGAAAAAATGTTTTAGAGTATGTTTAATTTTTTGTTGGGATGAAGAAAAAATATCAATTTGATCATTGTAAATATTTGAGTTTCGGGCAATTCTACATAATGGAGAATTCTGCGACGAGTTTGTTCGCCTAAAAGGTATGTGGAATAAATTGTTCGTTCTTAGATGCCGACTGGGAACATTCATTAGAATTTGATTCAATAGATTGGGGTTGTCTATGATGCTGTTGGTGATTTTATGTAAGAATAATATATCCATGATCTCTCTTCTGTTTGACAGGGATACCAGTTTGAAATGTTTTCTGGCGTTATTTATATCGCCGTTGTAATTGTAATTATCTTTGAAGCTAATATATCTAATGAACTTGTTCTGAATGTTTTCCAGGCGGTTTATGTATGTTTTATATTGTGGGCACCAAACTACACAGGCAAAATTTATTTTACTAAATACAAATGCGTAATATACACATATTAAGGCTTTGGTGTTTGAAAAATATTTACAAGTTCTTAATACATAACCCAACATACGTGAGGCTGAATTTGCAATTGATTCCACATGTAAATCAAAAATCAGTTTGGAGTCATATATAGTGCCTAGGTCCCTAATGTTGTTAACTCTCACTATTTGATCATTCCCTATGTAATAATTGCTGTGAATCGAATAAAAATTTCTTGTGAAGCTAATGCAGTTACACTTCTGAAAATTCAAGAATAAACTAGATGAGTTGCAATATTCTGTCAATCTATTTAGGTCTTCCTGAATCTTGCAACAATCTGATAATGTATTTATGGTGAGATAAAATTTCAGATCATCTGCGTATAAGGAAAATTTACAATATTTGAAACACGATTTTATAGAATTGACATAAATAATAAAAAATAACGGACCGAGGTGTGATCCTTGAGGAACACCTGATGTAATATTATATTTTTCTGAATTGAATCCCTGTACAGTAACGAATTGTGACCTATTTTTTATATACGACTCCACCCATCTTAAGAGAGATCCACTCACCCCAACCCCAGCAAGGCGCTCGAGAAGAAGATTATGACTGATCTTATCGAACGCCTTGCTGAAATCGGTGTAAATGGCATCCACCTGTAATCTTTGGTCCATATTCATATACAAGTATTCGGTATATTCAACCAAATTCGATTCAAGTGATCGCCCAGCATAAAAACCATGCTGCTCTGATATAATGATAGACTTCACGAGGAAGAATATATATGTATACACTAGTTTTTCAAAAAGTTTTGGGATCGCCGAAAGTTTACTGATGGGTCTATAATTACGTACCATGTTTTTCTTTCCATTTTTGAAAATTGGTAAGACAGCAGCTATTTTCCAAATATCTGGGAATTCACCTTTGCTTAGTGACTGGTTAAAAATCAAGGTTAGAGGTTTTGCCAGAGATTTACTACAGTTTTTCAATAAAAGTGGTGGCAATTCATCAGGCCCTGCGGCTTTGTTACTATCAAGCTCCTTTAAGCCGTTTTCGACTTCATTTTCTGTTAACCGGAAAAGACAAAGTTCGTTATTAGTATCAGTTGTTGATGAACTATTATGGTTGAAATCGTGAGTGTCTGGCACAAATACGCTTTGGAAATATGTGGAAAATAGGTTGCTTATATCTTGTCCATTATTAGCAATTACATCGTCATATATTAGTTCATTCGGGATTTTACTTATGCACTGCCTTTTGAGAGAGGCATATTTCCAGAACTGTTTGGAGTTTGACGGCAATTCTTGTTCTATAGAGTGTAAATAATTTTTGAAATCAGTTTCGATCAGTTTTTTCGAGCGCGCACGGAGAACTTTGAATAAATTGTAGTCATTTTCATTTTTATATATTTTCCATTTTTTGTGATATTTATTTTTTTCTTTAACGGCGCGTATGGTTGCTACTTTATAAAATGGTGGAAAATGCCTACACTTGCTGTACTTAGGAACATTTTTGTCAACGATATTCCTGATAATCCCATAAAAAGAAGTTACATTGATGGTGAGGGATCGCCCAGAAAAAATATTATCCCATGCAATATCAGATATTGCCTGGTTTATGTGCTGATATGCGGCTTTTTTGAAGTTGTATTGCCAATCATTTGATTGATATCGAAGGCCTCTGTTTTGGGTTATGTCACATAAAAACTCAATTGAGGGATGGTGACTGTCCTCATAAACCAATGGATTAGAGCAGTGATGTAGCTGAGAAATTTTGATCTTATTGCACAAAATGAGATCCAGTAGCTTGTTGTTTTTATTGTGAACATTATTGAATTGCATGAAATTTTGAAATGACAGCGTGTCCAAGATATTGTGGTACTTAGTCTCGACATTATATGGTTCTAGATAGGTATCGTCACTTACATTTATCCAGGATGTGGTCAACACAACTTTATTGTTTTATTTTCAACTTTTCAATTTGGCTATCTATAAAAGGGTGTTTCTTTAGTTTTTCAAACTACTATATTCCCTCATGAAAATTCATCATAACCATCAATCAAAACCAACCAAACGAATTATTGGTAGGTTCTTCTGTGATCCTGTACCGAGAGAAAAAATATCGTCACCATCAGTATACAGTGACAACTGATTGGCCTGGTGGTGTTTACGGGTCCCCTAGTATAGGTGGTTCCCGACCTGGGGGAAGCATAGCCGTATGCTGGGCCACCCTATTAAATTTCGGCAAAGAAGGTTATGTCGAGGCAACGAGAAATATTATCCACACAACGATGTATATCGAAAAAGGGTAAGGAATTAGTCCTATCCAGGGCCGGATTAACCCTATCAGGCCCCCTAGGCAATGCAACTATCCTCTTTCTTTTATGCTTTTTTGATTTTTGAAACAAATGTCTAGTCGATCAGATCAACACCTTTGGTATACTGTTACTTCAATCTCTCGTGTGATATTGTAATAACATTGTTACCTTGAATGGGCGTGTACACCTTAGTAGAACTCTCAACTCAAACCATGTTTATAATGATCATTTTATACATAAATAATGATTGACGACATAATTCGATCGAAAAATCAACTGGACTGTTTTATTTTTGGACATAAATAATAGTACCTTCTGAAAACGGACCCTCTTATGACGTAGAAACCTCATCTCGCCATAGAAAATACCAAACGCCGGAGGACGGAGACTGAGGCAACTGATATATTAATTATTTCAACTGTGATCTCGCGCTAATTCACTCTGTCAGAAATCATGTATCATTCATCTCTGTCTGGAATAGTCTTGTTTCAGTATTAGGGTTTTGACGTTACATCATCGTCTCGTTTTCAGAGGTCCGAAAAATCGGGGATCTCAATAATTTTTTATAAAACGTAGGGAGCTCACAGCAAGAAACGGTTTGCGGTGGTGAGCTAGTTGGGTGAGTTCTATCGAATTATGAAATAATTTTTTTTTTTGTGAAATAAGCCCATCCCAAATCTTGAATGTTTTCACATTTCAAACATATCTCATTAGCCATTATACCTATCTATCAGTGATTGATTATCCAACTCATCAATTGAGTCAGTCGTTGCATCGTTGCTGTGAAAAAGAAATTCTCCAATAGTACAATGGATACGTCATTCGATGTGTCAATTTGACAACAAGTACCTATTGCCTGTCATCAGTAGAAAAATTACGTTATTGGAAAACTAATTAAATTAAAACTAGATCATTTCCTGTTCCTACTTGGAATATATTTGAATGCATACAAGAAAAAATTGCCATCCATCGATCCATCGTTTTATAAATTGATTATAATCATCTGAAAAAAGAACGGAATGGTGATCATGATGGATCAGGAAATAGAAATGAGGAAGTATACAAATTTTCAAAAACAAACTCATTCGATGAAACGTTTTTGTTTGTTCGTGCACGGGGCCCCTAGTCGGTGTGGGGACCCTAGGCAGTTGCCTAGTCCGCCTTATGGATAATCCGGCCCTGGTCCTATCAGAAAGAAGTTTTTTTTTTTCGAATGTTGTTATGTTGTTGTAGACTCAGACGCATGAAAGGTATATTCATTTTCGGCCAACCTGTAACCAGCGTGATAGCCTTGGGTTCGGAGGATTTCGAAATATACAGGCTGTCAACTGCTTTGAAAGAGAGGGGATGGAATTTGAATGTGTTGCAGTTTCCCTCTGGGTATGTAACTTGCTTTTATATGATTCATTACTTATATGGTCTGTTCGTTTGTATTGCAGAACTTGCTAGAGTTTTTCTTTTTCCATATTTGTCTCTGTTCATTGCATAATGTGAACAGAGATAGTCATAGAAAAAAATCAAGTTCAGCAGGCCTATAGTAAATTCCATTAGCAGAAACTGGTGGAGTGTTTCTCTACTGAGTGTATATTTACTTCTGTTTAACACATGAGAGTAAGAAGGAAACATATACAATGGGGGCAGAAAAGCTCCACCAGCTCCTGCCAATGACATTCGCTTTTAGTCATGGTTATGGCCTAAGTTTATGAAGCTGGTTGATTCATATCTGTGTTGTTCAAAACTATAATTTATTATTAACATAATACTAATTGGCAAACAAATTCAATATATTTTCTCCTATTTCAATTCTACAGCTCCTGAGATAATTAAATGTGACAATGATCAATAGCAACATAATAATTCATATCAATAATAGCAATATAATAATGCAAAGAGTAAGTCAAAATCGGTTCTTTTAATCTATATAAATAAATATACATAAGTGAATGTGTATGTGTTTATATCTTTAATAGAATCGTAAACGGCGTGACCGATTTCACTAATTATTTTTGTTTTGTTGGTTATTGTCATTGAAAGGTTCCTATGAGAAAAAAATTATAAATTCAAGATGGCGGATCCAATATGCCGGACGAGTTTTGTAATTATAATCCGATTCTATTCAAAATTGGTATCCGGAGATTTTTGGGATCGGTGATGATTCTTTTGTCAAAATTTGGAAAATTCAAGATGGCGGACGAGTTTTGTGATTATGTTTCGATTCTTTTCCGAATTGGTATCTGGGGATTTTTGGGGGGAATTATGATTCTTTCCTCAAAATTTGTAAATTCAAGATGGCGGATCCAATATGGTGAACGAATTTTGTAATAATTATGAACCGACTCTATTCAAAATTGGTATCTGGGGAATTTTTGGGCCAAAGATTTCAATTTTTTTCTTCAAATTTGAGAATCTAAGATGGCGAATCCAATATCGCGGACGACTTTTGTAATTATGATCCGATTCTGTTCAAAATTGGCATTCATTCGTCAAATTTTGGAAATTCAAGATGGAAGATCCAATACGGCATACAAGTTTATTCTAAGTATGATCCGATTCTATTTCAAATTGGTATCAGGGTTTTCGGGCTGGGAGATTAGGATTCCTTCGTCATAATTAGAAAATTCAAGATGGCGGATTTAATATGTCGAACGATAGCTTTGTAATAAATAGTGTTTCGAAAAAAGTATTTGACTGAAAAAATATTTTCTAGATATAACGTATATAGCAAAACAACGTTTGCCGGGTCAGCTATAATCAATAAAATTACTCGAAATAATTTCAATATTTGTGTACTGTCTTTCCTTCAAATTTATTTTAGTAAGAAGCGTAGCAACTTGCGCAGGGTACAGCTAGTAACCTATAAAATATCACTTATAAATCTCGCTTCCTACCGACTGCGCCATTTGTAATATAGTCGTCGAGAAATTCTATTTACGAATAAAAACTGATATTCCGTCTTTTTTTTACTTTTTGAATTCGATTGTAGTATTCACTTATGCATCACACATATGCACACCCAACCAGGTGTAGCGGATAAATTTTTGGAAGACGTGAAAAGTTCCTTGACAGAGATCATGAAGAATCCTTCAGAGCCTGTTGAGGGCAAGGTGAGGAAAACTGTGGATGTTAGCCTTGAGTATTTACCCTTACAAGATGAACCATACTTATGAGAGCAATGAAGCCAGAAGTAATTCTGTTTAGTAGGTGGCGGTATCAATAAGCGCGAGGTGACCTATATTGGATCTTTCTTTTATTTGAATCAGACCACAGAAGAGTCCCTATTATCCTGATATCTATCATGAAACAAAAAAAAAAAATGAAAACGGTATTGAAGTTTGATGCGAACAGCCCTTCTGTCCCAAATAAGTTTCAGAAATACATTCTGAGAATTGAGAAAGATCGAACGGAACAAATAAATATCAAAAACTTGAGAATAGTAAATTTGGTCATAATGTTGATATTTTCTTTGGTTTATGGACAACCTTGGTCTTTTGAACTTTGATTGATCACCTGGGTCATAATCAACTGCATTTCGAAGAAGCTGATTCTCATGAACCTCAGCGTTTTCGAAAGTCTTGATGTTTCGTTCTCTAATACACGATTGAAGGGAGTTTCAGATCCCTGGCGATCTGGTTATTCCGAACATACCAAGGAGATCCTGTCACCATTCTCGCGATTTTGTTTTGTAATGTTTGTAATCTGGTGATATGGGATTTAGCTGTGTGGTCCCAGACTACCGAGGCATACAGTAAAATTGGCCTGATAGCCATGATGTGAATATTCAATTTTTGTCTCAAATCCAATTTACTTCGTCTGTTTAGAAATGGATACAGGGCTCCAATGGCTCGTTTAGCTTTTAAAACTTGCTGTTCAATGTGCTGGGCCCAGGTGAGCTTTTGGTCAATGCACACACCTAAGTATTCAACTTGTGAAGGCCTTCCTAACTCATGACCATCCAGGACTATTCTGGTTCTGGGAGGCCTCCGCTCCCTTCCGAGTGCGACCAATTGTGTTTTTGCAGGATTCAATTTGATCTTCCGTCTTAGGAAGTACTCCTGAAGAGAATTCAGCGCGCTTTGGAGGTTCTTAGCTGCTTGCGAGACTGCTTGCTCGAAATTTGTCGAATATGTTGAGTAGCGAAGGGTAGAGATCGGTAATGCAGAATATTTTCGAAAATTATTTTCAAATGTTTTCATGCAAGAAGTGGGAATATCTCATCAGGGCCGGATTAAAATACTTTTATTTAAAAACCTTTAGAATTTGAAAGTTAGTGATTTTCCTGAATCAGAAAGAAGGATAATCCTAAATAGTTCAGCAACTTGCAGATAGATAGACTAGAGCAAATTCGGATATTAAAGACAAATCGGCCATATGTTTTGCTGAGTTTCGCGAGCACCAAATTTGGCTTCAACATTTTACATGGAGGTGGATCATCTTGTTGGTGTAAATTATCAAGGATGTTGGTGATATTCTGATGTTAATATTGAACTTATTATGTTGTAGATGGCACTTTATGGAGTTGCCCAACAGCTGCCTGATAGATCTATTGTTGGCGATTTCACAAGGCTATTCTTGGATTCCATGTACTATGTGCCACCCAAGAATAATGAGACTGTATAATGCCATGGTAGATTCTTGTTTGATTCTACATTTATAATTCATTGAACAAAGTATAAACTGTCACGTGCTTGGATTTTACACTGGAATTTAAACGAATTTCTTGTGGTTGAAAATACTGATGGTTTTGTGAGACACATGTTTTTGGCAATATTTACTAGATTCTAGCCGAAATCATGTTTGTCACAAATCTGTTTTATTATTGAATGAAAATGTATAGTCTATTATGAAGTAATTATGTACTTGAGTAAATTTTATATCTGTTATGGCCGTGGTCGTGAAAACACACTTAAACGTCCATGGTTATGGTATCATTGAATGAACTATTATATCCCTCTAAGCATTCAGAAAATACATAATGGAAACATTACATTACAGGGTGTCTCTGTATATTTTGACCCCTACCTACAGCTTCAACTATACGAGATAGAAAAAAACTTCATCTGTACTAAGTATCTTTTGGCACTCCTCAAAAAAACAAATTCGAATGGCAAAATAGAAAAAAACACTCCAAATCAGTCTTTCAAATGGAACACCCTGTATATTTTCATCTCTAGGGAAAGATCTCTTCTGCTGTTCAAAAATTTGTATGTATAGTTTGCTAATGTTTTAAGCCGTTTTTCACCTATTTAGCATTGCATCAAAGTTGCCAATAACATTTTGATGGCTGTCGACATGACAGACATTCGATGGAAACAAAACAGGCAGAGTTTTTGACATCTCTGGCAGTTTTTAACAAAAATGGGTTGTTCCATAGAGGAAAAATACGCGGGATGGTAAGATTATATTATGAAAATATTGCAAAAAATTCAGTAGTGCAGCAAGAATTTAGTCGAAAACGGCTAAATAAGGGAACATGAGCAAACTACATACATATATTTGTAACAGAAGAAAAATATCTTTCACATTAGCTAAAAATAGACAGGGTGTTCCTTTTCGAAAAACTGATTTGGACTCTTGTTCTGTTTCTATTTTGCGATTCGCATTTGTTTACTAGAGTAGTACCAAAAGATGGTACAGATATGCAACCCCACAAATTTCATATTTGAAGTTCTTCCACCTCGTTTCGTTGAAGCTGTCGTAGGTATTAGTCAAAATATAAGGAGACGCCCTGTACAAAATTATTCAAATTAATAAGTGTATATTGATACTTTGATATCATCAAAGGTACTTCAACATTGTTCAAGTATTTTCAGCGCTCTTTAAAGTGTAAAAATGGAAGAAAATAATACAATTGAGCATCTTGTTCTCGAGTTTTGATGAAAAATACAATGTTTTTACATGAAAATCCCTGTTCTTTATTTTTTTTCTGTTAAGTATCAAATAAAAGTAATAGGGTTCATAAAGCACATTCTTCTCATTTAAAATACTGGCAGTTTGACGATTTAAACACTTTTGTAACTTCAATAATAACAAAAAGTCACCTTGTAGGTGTTTTTTGAGCTGCGGAAGATGACATTTTCATATCAACAATTTGTAATCAGATATTTTCGTTAAGATGACAAATGACTATCTGTGTTTACATCTCGCATCCAACGACAGTGGCGGCCATTTTCACCGAAACACTTGCACCACACTCTTTAGTAACGAATAAGTAACGGCTTTTCGATTTAAATTAATATAATACAATTAATACTCACCAGGAATATAGAAACGGAAATACTATATTGTTATTGTTGTTTCTCAATGACGAATGCCCATGGTGGTTGACATTTGTCAGAACTTCAATAATAACCGCCATATTCGAAATGGCCAATCAGAATTTTGTGTCGGAACTATAGCCAATGAGACTTCACCTTCGCATTACCCAATCGAATTTTGGATCTAAAAACGAGCGCATGCGTATTAAGAATATATCTATATGAAAAGGCCTATTCTGTGTTTTGTTGTTCAGTAATTTACGCGGATGGAAGATAAAATGGACTTTCAGTTCTTTCTCGCAGACGATGTTGTTTTGGCATATTTTTCGGAACTGGCACAACAAATGCCATCAACGTATACACCTAATCACCTATGTATATCCGGTATCCGAAAAGAAAGTGTGTAAAAAAGTAATTTATGAATGGTGACATTTTGTAACCTGTCAACCGAGATGAAGTGTCAAACCTTTTTCCCGTCACAGAAAAAAAACATTTTATTAAAAATCATGATTTCTCGCATTCCAACAATGATCCGGTTCAGCAATTATTACCGGGTTATCGTCGTAAGCTACCATGCAAATGAAAACAGAAGAAGATATCTGGCACCGAACTAAAATAACAAGACAGGAAAAAAAAGAGAAGACGATAAATTTTGACGTTTAGGGTTATTGTTTTGGATGTTTAAAAAAAATGTCGTTACTAGTTAACGTTTTTAAAATGGTTGAACCATTTTCGTAAATAGAAAATCTATTTATTAGACAATATGTGTGTTGAATCGATAAACTGAATTGACTGAGATTCCGATTCCATATTCGAGAATGTGTTCTCTGAATAAGGAAACTGACGAATGCATTGCTGAAAGATTCAAAAGAGATTATACTGAACAGTTCCACATTTTAGTACGAATGCACCTGTCTTTTTTATTAGACATCAACACAGATGAGTAAGTACTTCCATCTATTAGGTCTCAAACTTGAACACACAATTTTTTCCATAGGAATGAATGCTTATCAGAAAAAGGGAAACTTAAAAAATTTGCCCCCTTCACAAAGAAATCTAAATTTCGTGGTGTTATGGAAGGGGCACCACTTACTCAGGAAGGTATATGTCAAGTTTATCAGCTTATAGAATTTCTCAAAAAAGAAGACAGTAAGTACTATGAACTATAATGTGCTTATTACTAGAATTTGGCCCATATTATGTAGTTGTCAGTGAGCCTGACTTATATAATATTGTAGATATGAAAAGTGAAGGTATATTCAGAAGGACTGGTTCAATAGAAAGGCAGCAAGATCTCAGGAATTTCTTGAACCAAGGTGTCACATTACAGCTAGAAGAAAGTACATATAGTGTCCATGATTGTGCTTCAGTCCTAAAGGGCTTCCTGGCTGAATTACCAGATCCATTGCTAACTGAAGCACATTTTCCAGTATACTGCCAAATAGCAGAAAGTTGTGGTATTGCTCAGAAACCTACTCAAGAAATAAAATTATTAGAAGCAATACAACTCCTTCTGTTGCTATTACCAACAGATAACAAAGTTCTATTGAAAGACATCTTGGAACTATTACATCTCACAGCATCTTTTGAGAGTTTCAATAGAATGTCAGCAGACAATTTGGCAAAATTATTCACTCCCCATTTGCTGTGCCCAAGGAAGCTGTCACCAGAGAATCTATTGAAAGATTCACAAACCTTGTTTGGAATAATCAGTTTCATGATAACAAAAACCCCAGAGCTTTTCAAAATTCCTCCAAAATTGGTATTGGAGTTCAGGGCCAGATATGAGAAGAAAAAAGTTTTGTCACCTACAAAGAAGTTTAATGAATCTGTATCAGATGCTGCAAACACAGTCTTCACTTTTGTAGATCAAGAAAGGACAGCCAAAGAAAATGAGTCTAATCCAACAGAAACAGCTTTAGCTCAGTTGTATGCCCATATCCAAAGCTTACCAGAGTCATCTAAGAAGAGGAAGTTGGTTAAACAATTCAACAAAGAAAATGGACATGGTACTCCTCTGCAAGTTATCAAAAGTGGACACTCTAAAAATAAGAGTTTTGGAGATTCCATCAAGAAACACATTTTCCAAAAGAGTTTGGCAAAAAAGAGAGGTTATTTGCTCAGGTCTTCATCTAGTGATGAAGTATTGGATGTAAGAGTTTTCATGATAATTTCAGATAATGTTGCTTGTGGCTATATACTTCCAAATTTTTTACTGAAAATGAATTATATCACTATGAGAATTATTTATCAATTTCACTGTTTGGTAAAAGATCTCAAAAAGTTCTATTACTCAAATTGGTGGAAAATTTGAATGCTCTTAAGAGAATGAGTCCAAAATAAATCTGCATTTTGAACTGTATTTTACATTCTCAAATGCAGTTATTATTGCAGATTCCAACAGGTCTTTTGAGGATGAGTAGTCCTCTTTGTTAATGAAAATCATTTGTTTTGATTATGTTCAAATTAAGAAAAAAATATAAAAAAATTCAATAAGCTGCAGGTTGAAAGCTTATTTTAAATAGATGGTCATTTGAAATTCTAGATTTTATGGTGGTATATTTATCATCATTTTATTTTCATATCAAGGGTTCATAAAATCAATTTCCAATGAAAATATTGAGAATTTGAGAAATAAGGCCAAGCTGCTACCAATTTACTGAAGTTACATTATTTAGTTCTGTATGATTTTGCCTGGGATGTTGCATTTTGGGTTTTCAGCAAACTAGAAATGTAACCAAATTTTATAATCATTTTGCCACTGTTTTAAAACCAAATATTTACTGGTTTATTTTTCAATGTCTAAACCCAAGATTCCATGCAAAACTCAAGATTGAATTGAAAACAGCTACTCATTTTTGACATGAGTTTTAGAAGAAGGTCCTGCTGTTCCAAGTTGCAGCCTTCATATATTCTTCATTCTGGTACAGAATATTTTGCAAAAAAATGCATAGCAACATAATGGTTAAACACAAAATAATCAGTCTATTATGTTTTCATGTTAGTGACTCCATTGGTGATGTGTATATACATCTTTTCATTTCATTTACTGCTTTTAAATCAAAATGCTTTGGTCTATAACCAGACAAGATTAATGTCAAGTAATCATAAAATCATATGGAAATGGAAAATAGAATATCCAGTCTGTTGCTTTTTCTGGACATTTTAAAAATGATCAAAATTGATCTCATCATTTTGGTTTCTTACTAATTTTTCAATTTAAACTTACATCTGCCAAACTTGAGTGGGTCATAGTTTTCAAATTATCACAACCATGTTTATTGGGAATTTTTCCTCAGTTCACATTCAAACAATAACACCTATTAAAGTATTAGATTGTCTATAAATAGAGTCTGACCCATCATTTCATAACCCTCCTGCGATCAAAATACCATCATAAAAGTCAGGAAACTGAGTGCATATTTCATTAACATTCCACCAGCAGCGTTCAATTATTATTCATCATCCATTGTGATAGCATTAGACCCCCCGAACATTTTCAAGTGTATGCTTTTTGTGCTGCTTCTGCTTGAACCTTCATTTTTTTTGTTTGTTTTATGTGCCTGCATGTCTCGCTTCCCTCTCACTTTCAGAGCCCTTCAAACTCTCAATCGATTGTCGCTAGGGCTCGCCTATTCTGCCACCATAACTGCGACACCAGCAACGATCGCAGCGGGGAAGAGAACCCGCCGAAGAAGCCGAAGATGGCCGAGGACGCGACGACGTCGCCCGATGCGGACGTGAGCGGTGGTGGGGGGACGCATGCGCATAAAGTTTGCGTGACGAGCACGCCTGCGTGTGTGCCTATGAGGGCGTGCCGCGAAAATTTGTTCACGCCCGACCAGCAAAGCCCGAAGTCGATGTCGCCTATAACGAGGTCGACGCAGAGAATGACTAGAGCGATGCAGGTTCGTGTTTGTAGACGGAGAGTGGCGGAAATGTTTCGGTTAGATTTTCAGGCAGAGAGAAATCAAACGCACATAAACTTACTGCAACAACTAACTTTATTACAGGCACGAAACATCAATCGGTAACACACACGATGGATAATCGAAATGACGTCATATTAATGATGGCAATAGTAGCCAACAGAGGGCGCAACAAACAAATGTTTAAATATTCTGCTGGAAATCAAAGTATTCAAAAAATAAATGCATACATTCACTGGCTAAACAAAGGGTCAGTAAAAAATTTATAGGCGAGGACACAAATCCTTGAATTCAATTTAAATGAGCATATAATGGGCGAGTGAACTGATCATGAATAATTGGCATTCAATTACTCCACTCAAAGATCATACACACACTAGATAGTCAATGCCTGTGTAAAAATTGGCAATGCTCCAATGAGATCTAACAGACCGGCGGCTAATCGGCTGTGCTATTTGTTGAACAAATATTATTGTCCGAGTCGGTGGAGTACGCGGCGTTATAATGAATAGATGCGCACAGCGGATTATCACCGCTCTGTTCGTCCCAACTTAGCGTTGCCCATTATCTAGTGTGTGTATGATCTTTGCTCCACTGTGTCGTTAGGAACGTAAAGTAATTTTCGCATTACTTCTCATGCTTTTTTATGTCAATAATAATTCTATGCGTTGTACAAAATCGTTGAATTTCAGAGCTCATTTCAAGCGTAACGTCTCGGGCGCCATTTGGCGAACTCGTGAAGCTAGGTTATCAAGTCACCAATCAATATCAAGTTATCAAAAAGATGTAACTGTCGTTGAATGAAACATAATAGGAGGCACTCATGACATTATAGTTCATTCTTGATTTTTTCGAGCAATTAGCATGTCCAAATATGTCTTATTCTCCATAACAAAATATCATGTGAATGTTGGAGACTTGGCAACATTGTTCTGAATGCTGAGAACTGACTAGACCACGCCCACTGGTCGTGCGCGGGGTTGTCATGTTCACCGATTCAATTGTCCTCTAGTGTGAATTGATTATTATTTACACAAATCATAAGGGAACATTTTGGGACAATTGAATTTTTATTTCTAATTGGGAATATTACCAATACTCAATTGAGAATTAATGAATTATTGAATAACTAATATTTCTGAAGTTCCCAATCGTATTTCAACACATGGCAACTATGCTATGGTCTGCCCCTACTTACAAAATCATGGCGTCAGTTTTTACTGTTGGCAAATTTCTAGCCGTTTGAAAATTACCGTGGCATTATTGATGATTTTAGCACCTAAAAATCGACTGAAAAATTCTTGAAAATAGAAATTGAAAGGTATTTGACAGATGATTCTATTAAAGAAATAAAAAAAGTTTACCCGCCTATTAAAATATAGCAGTAATATATCATGAATGTATCAATTTTTTGATAAAATATGATACCGGGTGACCAGTTATATTCTGACCCATTTCAAATGCTTATATCTCTGAAACCATTCAAGTTATCGTTGTGCAGTTTGGACTAGTCTATTTTGATATTTTTCAAGTTTTTTTTGACAGGTTCACCTTCTCTCTTGAACATCCGGTTCTACCGGAAACAAACTAGCCATTATTCAGGTATAGGGCAACTTTTTTATTTCATTGAATCACCCTGTATATTTTTGCACATTCAGAAAGACTGGTCTTTTCTCTTTCTAATAATGTATAACAAACTATGTTTTCTTAGAAAACTATCAGAGTTATAACTGTTTGAAACAACTACTGCTTGTGGAATGGTTTAATGAGATTTTGCAATGTAACCAAATTCGTCTTTGGAAATCCTGATCACAACACATGAAATGCCAGATTAGATGTGTCAAATAAAGATTGTCGAGCATTTGTAC
Organism: Phaedon cochleariae; assembly: GCA_918026855.4. Classification (NCBI taxonomy): domain Eukaryota; kingdom Metazoa; phylum Arthropoda; class Insecta; order Coleoptera; family Chrysomelidae; genus Phaedon; species Phaedon cochleariae. The sequence continues at coordinate 37,887,222 of OU896718.1, read as the reverse complement.
TTTCTTCGAGTTGAAAAAATGTTTACTTTGACTGAAAAAGCAAATGAACTCATCATAAATCTGCATCAGATTTATACTCAATATACAGTAATTCAGCATTTCAGGATAACATCCTAATATGCAGTAGATGCTTCAAAGAGTTATAACTCTGATAGTTTTCTAAGAAAACATAACTTGTTATACATTGTTAGGAAGAGAAAAGACCAGTCTTTCTGAATGTGCAAAAATATACAGGGTGCTTCGATGAAATAAAAAAGTTGCCCTATACCTGAATAATGGCTAGTTTGTTTCCGGTAGAACCGGAAGTTCAAGAGAGAAGGTGAACCTGTCAAAAAAAACTTGAAAAATATCAAAATAGACTAGTCCAAACTGCACAACGATAACTTGAATGGTTTCAGAGATATAAGCATTTGAAATGGGTCAGAATATAACTGGTCACCCGGTATAATATTTCAAAAAACACCATTTGAATACCGTACAACTTCATGGAATGTTCGAACATATACCGTTAGGCACGGAATGCTATTTTCACTATCATTCCGTACCCATTAAACAATATACTATTGCGTTTGCGAAGCGGGGCGACCGCGAAGCCGAGCACGCAAATTGTGCGAGTCAAACAGAGTCACTTTTGATCCGAATGAAACATGCTATTTGTTCTGCAATCGAAATAATTGATATCCAATTATTTTATTGTGTCAGTAAGAGAAACGTCAACTTCAAGAAATGATTTTGGAAAAAATTAGGACGACTTTTGAGTGTATTGCAAAAAAAAATGATATCACTTTTTTCCACCTCGTTTTCTTGACTCTCACTGGCAAAGAGAAACCTTCATTACAAAAAGCAGACCTCCTAGATGTATTCAATAAGGAGCATGCCTTCCTCCAGCTTGAATTACAGCATTCAACCGCCGTGGCATGAAGACAAATTTCTCAAGCATTAAGAATCAGTTTGTAACAGCATGATGAGAATGATCTGATTTTTTATTTTAATTACTTTTCATTACATTTGCATTAACTATAGCAGATGTTATTTATTGTTAACCATCCCATGTTTTTGAGGACTGGTATGCCAGCATTGAAGAATCACTTTGTCACAGCATGATGAGAATGATCTGATTCCTTATTGTGATTACTTTAACTTTTCATAACATTTGCAATAACTATAGCACGTGTTTACTTCTCTGTTAACCAAAACAATATTTATTTCATATTCAATATCATAGGTAAGAAAACTTCTGAACTTCCAAACCATTTTGTTTGCAAGATCTTGAAGGAGATTCCAATTATCTTAAATATGTTGGCAGCCACTATATAGATTTATGAAACCGATTTTATATCTGGAGTGAGCAATATGCTCTTTGAATCTTGTGCCTATGGTTTGACGTGTTTGGCCAATATATTCATCATATACTATACTCATTATTAGTCGTAATTGTATCTTTTGGGTTACCCAGAAGACTATGAATGCTATTTTTGCAGTGAAAGCATCATTCAACCCATGCGATTTGAAAGTACTATTTAAATTTTCTTGTGACTCATTATTTCATATTTGGATAGAGATTACCTTGAAGTTTTTTAGGAATTTCTATTATTTTGAGCTTTTGAGATATTTATATGTAGGGTGAGTGTTTCTCAAAAAATCACCCTATACAGTATGATGCAAATGTATGGAATAAATTCATTATTTCAGAAATGGGCGACATTTGAAAAAATTCCAAAAACACGTGAGTTTACATTTCTGAAGCCTCATCTCATGATATTCATATGAGAGATGTTACGTCACCGGTGTTGGAGTAAAGACGTAATGGACGATTTTTTCAAATACAAATAGGGGTCATGTGACACCTTGATTGAAAGTTCTACCGATCGTCTATTCAACATTCAAAATGTTGCATAAGAAGATTGAAATTAAAATGGATTATCATGTGATTAATTGAATCTTGCAGAGGTCTGCTACTGAGAATTGAACATCGAAGGGTCGTCTAGTTAAAAAAATACGTCGAAAAAAAAGTTCTTAACTCTAGTTTTTTTTTTTTTTTTTCGAAAGTCGTCTTGTTTTGAAATGAATTTATTCCATACATTTGCATCATACTGTATATACCGAAACATTCAGAAATGTATATACCTGAACATTTCTGACTGAAATTCAGAAATGTCGGGTTCACTGAACTCAGCTGCCTCCAATTTCTAAATAAATTGTGATATATTTCAAAAATATGTTTGTGTCTACTATTTACACAAAATTTTTTTGTCCTGCTTTTTTCTTGCTCCTCATACAACTTTCTTTTGTGTCGCTCACTGCAAAACTGTAACAGATGATTTTTCCTGTATGTACAGGGTGTCCCACTTGGATGTGTCACCAAACTTTATCCTTGTAATTCTCAACATATTTTTATTTTTGGCGAATTTTTTGAATCTGTGCTTTTTTTATATCAACAAAATACAGGGGTGCTAAGAAAAAAAGTTTCTTCAAATGAAATGATCTGAATTTTATTCGATGATAATATATGAATGATATAGGTAAATTTTTGAATTCAGATTGACTGGCTTAATCGAATTGTGGAAAAAAATATAGATCGATCATTTCATTTGAAAAAAAAATTTTTTTTGGTATAAAGAAAAAGTGAGCAGATTTCAAAAAATCGTAAAAAAATATTCCAGAAAACTTTTCAGGGAGTAAAGGGTATGAGAGAAAACAATTGATAAATATAAGCAAATGTCGAAAATAGAATAATATACGGGGTGTTCTATTTAAAAAATATATTGAAGATGGCGCTAAGCCGCCACTTTGAAACTTTTGGCTTTAATTTTTTCATAAAAAAGAAGGTTTTCATGTCCCATTGAAGCCCTCCAAATTTAGTTGCGATATACCAGGTGGTTCAAAAATTAGTAGGGGGGGAACGGACTTTAGACGGGTACTGTAAAAAATTAATTTTAATAAGTGTCCTCCTTGAAAATATAATTGTCCTATCTTCTTGATTTTTCATATTATTTTATTATTTACTTACTGGAAGGGAAATATTGAGTGTGGGAAATTTTCAAAATGTCACTATATGTTGAGAATCACGAGAATAAAGGGGAGGCACATTCAAGTGGGACACCCTGTTCAGAAAACCCATGGGTCAATTTTTTTAGGAAACTATGATGACACCAAGGAGCAGAAAGCCAGTTTTACTATTATCGGGTACCAACATCAACACCCTGTACAAGCCAGAGCAGACCAGTTGGGCAATGGACAATGTGACTGAAGAAGTATCAGAAACTCCTAATGTCAATGATCAGAAAGAATTTAAGAAGTCCAAAAGTGAAGGTGACATAGGAACTAAGTCTAGCACTAGCAAAATGAATAATAGTGAGCCCCCCACAGTATTATCAGAAACATTCAAGGATTATCTGAGTAACAGAGACATCCTGACTTTATCTGATGACGAAGATTCTAGTTTTTCTAGTAGGACTGACGACTTCAATTCTACTGATGATCTCAATGACTGGAGCCAAAATAAGCTGAGTGAATCTCTGCTTTATTGTTTGGATGGAAATAAACCTGATGACGACGTTGATATGACTGAAAATGATGAAAAAGAATTGTTGTTGAAACCAAAGCAATTTGATGCTAATGGAACACCTATTGTATTTGAAACATCTTTTTGATGGAAGTTAGCTTTTATAGGTTTCAATTATAAATGCAAATAGTATCAATATGTAATTTTTATATACAAGTATTCTTATAATTTTGTTTTAATATACTGTTTAAAAAATGAAATAAGTCTCATTAATAAATATGGAAAATATATAATTTCAACTTAGCAGCTCAGAACATGTCATCATGAGTGAGGTCTGCTAGGAGATGTAATCCTCTTTCTTTCAAAGCTTTTGATAGCAACTTCTGTTTCTCTTGCTTCAATTCCTGTTCTCTTCTTTGGGCAGCTAATATATCATCTACAGATACTTCTGTTAAAGGTAGTTCACTTTCTTTGCTGGAATCCTTGAAGAATTGAAAATGAAATACTGTTTAAAGAAATTTTGAATGGGCTTACAATTTCTCCAAGTAATACAACATTCTCTCCTCTTACTATGAATACACCTCTAGGTATGTCCCCATACTCTTTTCCTACATGTATGCGCTCTATGGTCTGATGTAGTACTAGATTTGCAAATTGATCCACACTCCTCAGGTATCCAATGAGAGTTCTTCCATCTCTGAGTAAAACCATCAACTTTTCTGAAATATACCAAATGATTGTAAAAATTCAGCCACCAAGTTGACCAAGTGCACATTTCAATCTAATATGGTCCCTTTTAAACTGATTTCTATCAATTAATTTTTGCTAGATATTGGACATTTTATGCCTGGTACATTTCATTATAAAAATATATAAATAATAGATTAATTATAATAAATTAATAAATACTTGGCAAGCATGACCAAAATACAGCTTATTCCTGTGAGGAAAAATATATCAGAATTATTAATTACTGTCGAGTTCGTCCAGTAAATGAGCAGTTCCTTCTAGTTCTGGTTTGTTCATTTTGATCCAAAAAACCCAACAACAGAAACAAATATTCACGGGAAACGGGAACAGTTTTTTTTTCAAATTAAAGGTTTTGTTTTTGTTTTGCTCTTATGGTTACTTCTTCTAATTTTCTTCTCTTCCTCTCCTTCTAGCTCTTCTTTTTCTTCGAACAACTGCCACAATTATAATCTTCTAGTTTCTTGACTCCATCTAAAATTGGACATCCATCCAACTGACCCAACTCCATTGTCTTCTTTTTTCCGGTCATTGCCAGATTTCTAGAAAAAGTGTAAGGTTACATTTGAGTGTTTTCATTTTCATGTTTATTTCAAGTAAAAAATGGTAAAATACAGATGAACGTATCATTTGTGCTGAAGAAAAGATCAAGGATTTTACTGAAACACTATTACTCTTTACTCAAAATGTGATGTGCCTGCCTCATGATAACATTGATAACTTTTGTACAACATTGTAGAGAAAAAAAACTGTGCCAGAGGCAACAGGAGGAAATGTTTCTTTTACGGAAAAATCTGTATTCTGCATATGGACTCACCCATTCTTGGTCAATTCCAGATGGATATGATACAGGAATAAAAGTTTATAACTGTGTAACGAAAAAGAAAGAAGCTCTAGTATTGAGAAATAAGCACATATTCACTTGGTATTCATGTGGCCCCACAGTTTATGATTCTTCCCATGTTGGACATGCCAGTTGTTATGTTAAATTAGATATCATACAAAGAATTATAGAAGGTTACTTCAAACATAATCTAATATCAGTCATGAATATAACAGATATTGATGATAAAATAGTGAAAAAATCAAATGACATGAATTGTTCATACAAAGATATTGCTGAAAAATATGAACAAGAATTTTGGACTGATATGGATGACCTGGGTGTAAAAAAACCTGATATTATTCCAAGAGTCACTGAATATATGGATCTGATAATCAGTTTCATCAGAAGACTTGAAGAAAATGGTTTGGCCTATAAGGCTGAAGATGGTTCTGTGTATTTTCATGTTCAAGACATCAAAAACTATGGAAAATTACAAAATATTTCCAAGACAACTAAGGAGCAGAAAAGCAAAATCAAGCAAAGTGATATGGACTTTGCTCTTTGGAAAAGTACCAAAGAACAAGGTGATCCATCCTGGGAGAGCCCTTGGGGAAGAGGAAGACCTGGGTGGCATATAGAGTGTTCTGCTTTAGCATCACATTTCCTAGGTAAACTGTCAATTTCCTTTATTCAGAGACCATATTTTTTTATTTACAGGTTCAAATATTGATGTTCATGCAGGTGGTATTGATCTGAGGTTTCCTCACCATGAAAATGAAGAAGCTCAATCATGTGCTTTCCATAACACTAATCAATGGGTCAACTACTGGTTACATACTGGACATCTTCAAGTGAATCATTCAGAAAAGATGTCAAAATCACTAAAAAACACTGTTTCAATACAGGAGATGTTGAGAGAAACTTCCTCAGAAGTTTTTAGGATGGCTTGTATCATGTCTCATTATCAAAGTCATATGGAATATAGTAAAAATTTGTTCACTACTGCTGAAAATGTTTATAGAACATTCAGCAACTTCATAAATTCTTGTGATAATTATAGTGCTGGTCATTTGAAAGCTAAAGTATCTTCTGATGTTCTGAATGCTTATTTAATCAAATCTATAGATGAGGTTCATAGATCTTTTTGTGATAATTTTGATACTCCCTCTGTGCTCAAAACATTGAATGAATTAGTTTCTTTAACAAATTCTATGTTGTATAGTACTGCTTCCAGTGATGACAGAAGTGGTCTCATTTCTGTATTAGCTGTTAAAAACTTCTTCCTAAGTACAATGGGTGTGATGGGACTGGGATTTGAAGAGAAGAACAGTGTGTCTAAAAACTACAGTGATGTCATGGATATTTTAAACAGTTTTAGGCAGGAAATGAGGGTAATAGGCATAGCTAATAAAAATGTGGATATTTTGAATCAGTGTGATAGGGTGAGAAAAGAGGTGGAAAAATGTGGAATATTCATTAAAGATCATGGCAGAACTTCATCATGGAATATATGAAAATCAATCAACTGTTATTTTATTTTTGAAATTTGAATAGTTACCGTATTCTCACAATGTAATATAAAAGTTGTTTTTTTTTTTATTGGAATTCTGTCACCGACCTCTCAACTGTTACGCCACTGGTGAATACAGAAATCAGGTTCGTGCGCATTGCAGATGCGTGATGCAGTATATCGTGTGACGTCATCGATAAAATTTTCATTCGGGAACTATAACGTACCGTTAATTTAATGGTTAATGTATTTTGTGATGTGTATGGTTCTTGTTGAAACAACTACGGCGAGATATTTCTTTTAAATATAAAATATAAGTTTCTTTATGTGACTGAGGAAGATTTGACAAAGTAAAAAATATTGAGGTGAGTTTGTAGCAACCAGACCACAGCAAGATGGAAGTGTGATGACAAGAGGATGTTTAATCTACCACACCCAGGTCATTGAAAACACGAATTAGGGCACATTATTATTATTGGATTATTGCTTATATCAGTTGCTGAATAAGTAATGAACTTCATAATCTTTCTATACAATGCATGATATACCTACCCAGTAGTATGCACAATAAAATCTTAAATACTGCTACCTATTTACCACGAATTTTCAAGATAAGGAACAAAAACCAAATTTTTGGTGTAGGTTCAGTAGGTATCACTGATGTACAAGATTTTTTTTTATAATTATAGTGGGTATCCAAGATCAATTCCAATCCTACTTCTAGTTGAGTTATTACTTTATCAACAGAGCTTGATCAAAAGCTTATTTTTTTTAATAATGGTATTCCTAAATCAAGGTGATCACACACCCATTTCAATTAGGATTTATCGGATTTAGGTACCTAATCTTCTAGATGGGCCCAGCTTAAGGAAAGATCCCACATCATCTAAATTACTATTAGTATTAAGTAATACCTATTCATAATACATGCATACTTTATGATTTAAGACTTAATGCAACTGACAACACACCTACTTGCTAATTAATTGTTAATGTTAATTGAGTTGCCTCGATTGTTAAATTTAGTTCTAAATTAGTTATAAGTGGGTATAAACCCACCATTATGATTTCAATTAGGTGCGTACAGTCAGATGCAAAAGAAAATGTCACACTTGGGCAATGATAGAGCACTTCAAGTCACTCACAATAAGAGCCCTAACACCATCCAACCGCGACATGTTCTTTGCATTTCACTGTACATAACAAATCCTGTATGATCTAAGGGAAAATGTCTCAAGACTCCCCAACCCAAGCAGACTTGCCGTTTTTAGTACCATTGTACTTTTCTAGTACATTTCATACAAATTTAGTACGTCAATACAATTAACACTAATCTAGTACAAAAACAAGAACAGGATAGCCCCATGGGATTGCATTGCCCAAGCTATTATTGTATACAAAACAATTATTTGGAGAAGATATATGTTAGGAATGTAACCTAATGAAGCCCTTATTGATAAAAAGTCCATAATTTCCAATTCAACGGAGAAACAATTAGCTGTTATTGATGAATTGATTTGACTCTGAAGTTTGAGTCATCTATTTAATCTTATTGATAGTATTTGATCTCAATCTGTGATTTCCATCCCTTATTTTCGGCTTTTATCAGTTATAATTGTTTCATGACGTGTATCAATGTGCTGTATATTATTATTTTTTTTATCGCTTGGAGCGCACGAGAGGGAATCTCTATAATGTTCAAAGAACATCGTGCGTTCCTAGGGAGGATAGGGATAGGAGGTAGGTATTGGAATTCTTTTTGAACTTCTGGAGATTATATGTTGTTGGGAATACTTCCTCAGGCAATGAATTCCAGAGCCCAGCCGTTCTATGGATGAAGGAGTTTTGATAAAGTGCTGTTCGGCATCTTTCGAGGTTGACAACGAAGGGATGTGCTGACTTTGCTTGTCTAGTTCGTCTGACTGGTATTATTATTTTAAATTTTCATAAATGGATATGAAGTTTTTCATCAAATGTGTGAATCGTGAATTTTTTGAAGTGTTATTTTCTCAATTTAGTACAATATACTTGAATTTAGTACAATTCCGGAATGACTTCTAGTACAAATTGAAATTCTGGAACGGCAACACTGCGTGTTCAGCAAGGGCGTACCCAGCGAGGGGCAGGGAGGCAGCATCCGCGACCCTCTTAAAACCCACCCTGACGCACAGAAATACTTATAGCCTATAACATTATCAAAACCTAATTCCAATGAACCCAATATAAACAACCCACACATATTCGACAAATTAAAGGAATTTAAAATACGTACATGACTTCCATCAGAGTGTTATATAAAAATCGTCGTCTGAGGCCTATATATCGGCCGCCTCTGAAGGGCTCCCTTGGAGAGTAATCATTTGAAGTTGATTTAGTGTCCTACATTATTTTATTTTTTAACTGTCACCGTCCCTTGTAAAGATTTTATTTATACACTCTGTAGGTATTGTTACATGTTTTATTTTTGAATAAATGGATTTCAATCGGTAGGTCTGAAAATCGGTCGTAAACTATTTTTTGAATAGGAAATTCAAGAAGGCGGATCCAATATGGCGGACGAGTTTTGTAGTATTTATCCGATTCCATCCAATATTGTTATCTAAGGGTTTTCGGGCTCGGAGGTTATATTTCTCTCGTCAAAATTTGGAAATTCAAGATGGCGGGTCCAAAATAGTGGCCGAGCTTTGTAATTATGATCCGATTCTATTCAAAATTGGTATCTGGTGGTTTTTGGGGTCAGAGATTATGATTTCTTCTTCAAAATTAGGAAATTCAAGATGGCGGATCCAATATGGCGAACAATTTTTGTAATTATAATGATCCGATTCTAATCAAAATTTGTATCGGGGGTTTTCGTGGTCGAAGATTATGATTCTTTCGACATAATTGGGAAATTCAAGCGAACTAAAAAGTAGTAGAAAATTAATAGTATTCAGAAAAACTAAAGAAATACGCATTTATAGATAGCTAAACTAAAAATTACAACATGAAATCATAATAGTGTGTGTACATAGCAAAATAATAACGTTTGCCGGGTCAACTATTTTTTTTTTCATTCCAATCTCAGTGTTTAATACAGTTTCTCGGTAGTTTTCAGTTCCTTATCATTTCCTCGAAACAAATATGAGCTAGTTCATACCCTGGGTACGTCCTTGGTGTTCAATCTACAGAAAAAAAAAACAACATTGAAATTGCGAATGACTATCAGCCTCAACAGTAAATGCCTCTACAGTATATTTGTTCAATTAGGTAGGTAACACTTAAAAAAATCTTATTTGAATAGGGACACCCAGTATATTATTCCATATTCAATTCGAGTTAATTATTACAAATTCAACGATGCCGGGTTTGGACAAAATCTAATAATTGTCTCGATGGTGATAGCAACTGGCCAGCTCGGTCGCCAGACCTCACCCCACTTGATTTTTATTCGTAGGGCTACTTGAAACAACAGGTTCATGAGTCGCCAATTGTGAATATGGAAGAAATGAAAGAGAAAATCACAAATTTATGCGCTCAAATTGATCGCAACGTGATACATAGGGTCAAAATGAACGTTATCAAAAGAACTAGGAAATTTTTGCAGCAATATGGACGACATATTGAGCAGTTGAGGTTTTAATTATTTTCATTTCATTCGATTTCAATCCTGTTATATTGATAAAATCTTATCATATAAATATTTTATTGAATCGTTTTATTTTTCGCCATATCTTCGTAGTCGTTTGAAAAAATCCAATCAAACCCGGCATTGTTGGAATTGTAATAATACTTGAATATGGAATAATATACTGGGTGTCCCTATTCAAATAGGAAAGTTTAGGTGCACTTCGATGTTATCCTGTATACCTACGATTTATTCAATAGCATATTTCGAGTGAGCATCATCAAATATACTGGGTGACCAAATTTTAAGTTATTCGATCGCGCGGTTGATTTTTTACAGGGGGGGACATTTTAGCTGGGACACGGTGTATACTGGATATTGCTTGCAATCGGTTGTTGAATATATTAAATCGTTGAAGTATGTCGGGAATTTTTAGAAAAAAATTCCACCTCCTCGCTAACGAATTTATTCCAGTTAATGTATCCACACTGTATGTATTGGTCGATATATTATCGTAGATGTTTAATATTATCCGAGCACTCCTAGGTTGGTGAGATTGGTAATACGATTAGTCATTCCTGATGATAAAAATAATTGTGATAAACACTCTATAAAGTGGGTGATCGTTCTCAAACCAGTCAAAAAATTTAGTCATAACAATTTAGATCGTTTTACTACTAGTTTATCAACTTCATTTAATTATGGAACAGTGCCGTGCCTGAGGAAAATTTTGGATAATAAACCAAACGCATATTGGCACTGAATAATATCACCTAGATACCGAGATCATTATAATGATATAATGTCATGTCAGGTAGCAGGGCGAGTTTTGTTATTTTCAATGGGTACCACTGCAGAGTTGCAAAAAATCACGATTTTTTCGATTGAATCATGATTTTTTTGATTTCTACAGATTTTTTTGATTTAAACTTATTGTTTCTTTAAATATGAAAATAATGAATTTTAAAACACTTATTTACATTTGTTGTCTCTATTCGCCCAAAAATATTTGTTATCTAGATTCACAGATAAAAAATCTTCTCGGCGACATAAAAAAAAACTTGTGTTGACATGAACATTTTTGGCGGCGTGCCGCGGCTGTATTGTCGGAACATTCCTTCGTCTTCATAATGTTTGATGAAGAAATTCTCAAAACTTCAAAAGCTTCAAATTGGTGGAAATCCCAACAGAATGTCAATGCTATTCAAAAAGTACTGCCCACCATTGAACAACTGTTATCTGCTACAGTTTCTTCAGCATCTGTCGAAAGAGTGTTTTCGACATTTGGTTTGGTACATTCCAAACTTCGAAATCGCTTGGGCTGATCGAAAAGGCTGCTAATTTAGTTTTCCTCTATAAGTATTACCACTGACTTCCTAAACACATATATTTTTTTATGTTTTTTTATAGGTTAGCCTGAGCAACGATTCTGTTCACACTCGCACTTACAAAATGAATGTTAACACTTCGTTGATAAACGTCCTTTCATTGAATTTCCTGATGAGTTATCTACTTTGGCAACCTGTTTTCAGAGCAATTTATAATTTAATTCAAATAACGAATAAAATTGAAAACATCAGTTGATTTAAATCGTCGCAACCCTGATGGGTGCCAGAAGAGGGGGTGAGGTGAAGCAACCAAAAATGGGCCGCAAAAGATTTTTTTTTGTTCAAGGGTTCAAGGTCGAATGCTTTTAAATCTGAAACTTACAAGGTCCACTGCCGAGTAGATAAGATCAATTATTTTGAATAAAGTGTAACAGACCTCTAGCTGGTATTGTGTCTTACTTTTACGTAGTTTAGTGCCTACCTTCTCTCCCTATATATCCCAGGATCGCATGATTTTTCACGTTCATAAAAGGGATTGTATTTCGTGCGATCCAAAATATAGAAGATAATCTGTAGGTAATCGAAGTAACCCTTATTATTATTGGTTCGATGGTTTGGATGACAAAGTCTCTGGATGTAAAACAAACTCACTTTCGTTTTTTTACTGTGTTTGTGATTCAATTTCAATTGAAAATTCTTTAAAATGACTGACCAAGCAGTGAAAACATTCTGAAAAAACGATTAAACAAACCAGAAAAGTATAGATTGTTGAGCTTTCAGCTCCAGAGTCGAAATAATTAGTCCAGAAGTTGATGTCAACTGATGCTAATAAGAACCGAAATACGAACAGACGTGAGAAGAAGATTAATTGATTCCTTTAAGAATTTTGTTTTCAAAGGAAAAATCATAAAAAAACAATATACAGGGTGTCCCGTGACTCGATGCCCATACCTTAAGGGCATATTCCTTGAACAGTGTGGATTTTCATAATCCGAGATTAAATTATGCATACAAAAAATTTTGAGCAATATTTAATGTATCCCCATCCTGAATTATACACTCCTGAGTAAAATTTTGAAATTATTTTATCTTCACTGCATTGGGCGTGGAGACATTTCTCGTCTCATGTTCATTGAAACTTTTTTCTTCCTATTTTTGATCGTATAGAAGCTGGTGAAGTTTGGCAGGGTAATTTTGGGACACCCTGTATAGGCGCCTTCGGGCTATCTGCCTAAACATCGCGACCTTTCCAAATCTACTGTGTTTGCCTTCCAAATCGTTTAGAGTTATTTGACTTGCCCCTTCTTCTCTATGAGACCATTGGGTAGTTTTAGATCCACTGTGTATCTTTCTGTTCTTGGTTTTTCTTCTCCCAGCAAAAGGAACCTTAGCCTTGACAAGCCCACACAGTGCATCTCCTAAGGTTACAGAGATCTCCATGTTTAGCCACAAATTTGTAACACCCTGTATTTCCTGCACGGTACATCGTCATAAATATCGCAAAATGACTCATTTTTCGAATAGCGAAGGATGGTGGCATTGAAGAGTTTTTTGAAATTGATGGTTAAAGCAATATTTCTTCGTACATCTCCAGGAAGTGGAAGTGAGAGGGTCGGCAGCAATAGATTTAGTCACTGAGATACAACAAAACACCAATAATCATGATAAAACTGGCCTGGTGTCTCTCGACCTGAGGAAGGCGTTTGACACAGTTGATCACCATATTCTATTGTCCAAATTAGAAAGGTCAGGTATCAGAGGCGTAATTTTGAAATTGTTCAAAGAGTACCTCTCAGGTAGACTACAACATGTAGCAATTGATGGTGAAGCTAGTACTAATCAAACAATAACATGTGGTGTCCCTCAGGGCACAATATTAGGACCAACATTATTCCTGATTTATGTCAATTCAATGTCAAACCTGCGCCTCCGAGGGAAAATAAAATTGTATGCTGATGATACTACTTTATTCAGGTAGATCTATAGAACAAATAAGAGATGGCATGATGCTTGATCTCCTACTTGTTGAAAAATGGCTTGCAAGTCACAAATTGACTTTAAATACCGAGAAGTCACGTTTCATGTTTGTCTCAAACAATAAAATCAATTCAACTGAACCTCTTATCTTTGGCAATAACCGAATCAAATATGCCTGTGAAATAAAATATCTAGGTCTATACATTGACTCAACACTGTCATAGAGTAATCACATAAATCGTTTGACCAAAAAGATTAGTGCCCAATTGGCATCTTGAAGCGTCTGTCGTGGTATGTTCCAAGATTTTTACTAAGATCAGTGTATTACTCTCTGATACACTGCCACCTTCAATATCTGGTAATGATTTGGTTTCCAGCCTGTAATAAATTGGTGAAACAAGTGAAGACACTCCAAAATAAAGCCATCAAAAATATATACTCACTGCCCTATAAATATAGTATAGTTAATCTTTATGAAAATTCCAATATTTTAAGTTTAGATAATATGTATGAACTCCAAATATCCAATCACATTCATCAAACCATCAACGGTAAAAAATTTTCAAATCTGTCATTTATGACATTTGATAGTTTATATTCATACAATACACGCAATAGCAAGAAGTTATTCTTACCCAATGCATCTATGGAAGCCTGTAAAAAATCCATTTGCTTTAAACTACTTTAGAGGTGTTCAAATATATTATCAACTGCCTGTTGAAATAAAAGAATGTAACAGCAAATTATTCAATAAAAAAACTGAGAAAATACCTTATGAGTAAATAGACACTTTGAATTGATTGATCTGGCTACATTTGTAATCTTCTCAAGAATTTTTGTAAAAACGCAAAGTAATGATAAGTAGTGACACATTCTGTGATATAATTAGGCTATTTTTAATACTTCACTGCAACCAATGCAATAATTTCAATTATTCTTTTTTTTTATATGACATGTTTTTTTAGAGTAAGAACCTCTATGAAAATGTAATTTTCCATGGTTCAATAAAGACTTCTATAAGAGATGTACATAGATCAAAATAGCACAACCTTTTTCTTACTGAGAAACGTGACAATTCGTTTTGGGCGCTATTTCGCCGCATTCCCAAAAGTCGGAGTGCTGTTCAATACCGCGCAATTTTGACCCCCTGTGAAATGTCCAAGCACTATTTTGTCGCACGCCATTTTGTCGCTCGCTGTTTGATAACAGAGTCTGTGAAAACTGAGAAGTTCCACTGATATTTTAGTCGAACTTCGTTTCTTGCTCAGTAGATATTCTCTTTTGCCTGTCTCACTTCTACCGAATTGTTCCACCAATATTGAGATTCTGTTTGCATCCATGATTCGATGCGTGTCATTTGTTCAGGTTCACTTGCCAGAATCAGTCTGTTCAGGGTTTCTAAACAATTCCAGACGAGATGTAAATCAATTTGCATTGAGTTGACTGCTTTGATGGCTGTCCTGGCTGCGATGGTTCTCTATATAAACTCTTGCCTTAGCAATTCTTTTAAGCAATGATATATTGCGACAACTCCGCCTGAAACACCGTCGTGTATTCACCTAAGCTCAGTGAGATTCTTGTCTTTGACATGGTTATTGCATCAGCTCACTTGTTTCGATTCCAGAAGAGTACACCGACCTGAAAAATGGATCAAATACCGCCTCCCAAAGAGGTGAAAATCCTCGAAACAGCCGAGGACATCCAAGAACGCCGAAAAGAAGTCCTTTCACGCTATGACAACTTCAAAGCCGACGCCCGAGCAAAACGAGAAAAGCTCGAAGACTCCCGAAGATTCCAATACTTCAAACGAGACGCAGACGAACTAGAATCATGGATCCTGGAGAAGCTCCAAGCAGCATCCGACGAGAGCTACAAAGACCCGACGAACCTGCAAGCCAAAATCCAGAAGCACCAGGCCTTCGAAGCCGAAGTGGCGGCTCACAGCAACGCCATCGTAGTTTTGGACAACACCGGAAGGGAAATGATCAACCAGAACCACTACGAGAGCGAGACCATCCGCAGGCGGCTGGAGGAGCTGCACCGGCTGTGGGAGCAGCTGCTGTCGAAGCTGGCCGAGAAGGGCATGAAGCTGCAGCAGGCGCTCGTGCTGGTCCAGTTTATCAGACACTGCGACGAGGTGATGTTCTGGATCAATGAGAAGAGCGCTTTTCTGTCCACCGAGGAGTTTGGGCATGACTTGGAACACGTGGAGGTGCTCCAGAGGAAATTCGATGAGTTCCAAAAGGACATGGCATCCCAAGAATATAGGTATTTATGAGAAAACAGTGTTATCCTGCAGGGGTCAATGCATTGCATGACATGAGAAAATATTATCACTAGTTGTTATTACTGATGATGAGTTCTCATTTGCACTGTCATCTCTTCCTACATATTCTCAACTTCAATAATATGTGCACTGTCATCTCTTGCTGTAAGTTCTCAACTTCAATAATCCCTAATTGTCAGTTATTTTTTATTGCAACTCCTAAATTAAGTATCCCTGAAAGGTACAATTTGCGTATATGTATATTGCACTTAAATCATGTAATTAACCCTCATTGTCACTTGTCAGTTGCAACTTCTCATTATTATTATTTGCAAGTTCTCATTTCCAATCATTTTTGATGAAAAGCTACAACTGGCAGATGTTTCTTAATGTCAGTTCTACCTTACAATCAATAGTTTTTTCGAGTTCTAACTGCAAATATTAATTGTGAGTACCATTCATCCCCAGTTGTCTGTTGTAACTGTTATTCCTAATTGTCAGTTAACTAACTTTTCCCCCTGCTTTTCAGTTTAATGATCTGGCAATAGTTATCCTTGATTGTAGTATTGAATTATACTAAGGCCGTGACCAAATATTGAATATGCAATTTCACGTAATCTCAAGTTCTAACTCTAACATGCAATTATTCCTAATTGCAAATTGCAACTGGCAATTCTCCCTGATTGCAAATTGCAAATGTAAATTGCAAATTCTGTCATGTAATCATTCTATGATTGTCAGTTGAACTTGCAGTCAACCATCAAAAGTTATAACTTGAAATTAGTGAACGGGAGTTTTAACTTGAAGTTATTAATTATTGCAAGTTCTCAATTTGGATGAATTGCAATGGACAGTTGCATTTATAATTTTTTTCTAATTGTAAATTGCAGTTGTTGTTAATTGCAAGTCATCCCTGTTTGTCAGTTGCAACTTGCAGTTTTCAAGTCCCAACTTATTATCAATCTCAACTTCTATAACTTGCCATTATCTCCCATTGCAAGTTATAGCTGTTGATTATTTTAATTGTCACTTGTAAGTAGAATTTGTCCTTGATCTATGCACTAGTTATTCTCAATGATTGCAACTATCAAATAATATGCAATTATCTTTAATTGTATTCCTGACTTGCAATTATCCATGATTGTCAGTTCAATTTGGCAGTTATATCTGATTGCCAGTTACAGAAACTTGCAATTATTATCTCTAATGCTAGTTCTTGAATGCAATGGGCCTTCCAGTATCTTTCGGACATATACAGGGTAACTCACGATCGATGGTACGATGGTACGTCATTTAATTGAAACAAATACAGGGTGGTGCAGAATTCAGAATCTTGATCACCCGGTATATGTCCCAATTAAATATCAGTAGATAGTTAATCAAAAGTTGAGGTAGGGACATGTAAGCAGTTTTGACCAATAATGAATAGTTTCGACAAAAAAATTCCTAAAGTTGAAAAATGACGATTTTTCACACCCTATATCTTTGTAATCATTTCCGCTAGACCCCAAATGTGATGCATCGATGAAATCAGCTCTTCAGAGAGAATCTGAAAATGCAATAAAATACAGGGTGTTCCATTTAAAATAACAAAGTTGTTGCTACTTTTCGATAGAAGCGGCAACGCCGCAGAACTGAAAATATTTTAGATCGATAGACCAAGAGCAACTACGTGAGTAACCAAAATTTCAGAATGATCCTATGTTCCGTTCTCCGTAAACGTCTAACGTACCATGGACCGTGAGTTACCCTGTATTCATAAGAACTTTTCTTCTTTTCTCCTGAATTTTCTACACGTACTTAAGAAACTCCCTGTATATACATTTCAATGACTGGAAAGGTCGATTATACCTAATTGCAAGTTCTTACAACATTCTTTCAATTCTCATGCGAGGATCATTATTAACGACAACACATGATTAGAGTGGCGGAGGTGAACGAACTGGCCGACAAACTCCTCCAAGACGGCCATCCGGAGCGCGACCAGATCGTCCATCGCAAGGACGAGCTGAACACCTCCTGGCAGCGCCTCAAGCAGATGACGCTGATGCGACAGGACAAGCTGTACGGCGCCCATGAGATCCAGCGCTTCAACCGGGACGCCGACGAATCGGTGGCCTGGATAGCCGAGAAGGACCAAGTTTTGTCCTCGGACGACTACGGCAGAGATTTGGCGAGCGTTCAGGCGCTGCAGCGCAAGCACGAGGGGGTGGAGAGGGATTTGGCAGCGCTGGAAGACAAGGTGTCGACCTTGGGCAAGGAGGCCGATAGGTAGGGTTAGAGTGACTAGATTAAATAGAGTGACGACAACGGCTGCCCTTTTTGGAATGTCATTCGTGGTCAAGTCACTGAATAGCTGAAACTCTGAAGGATATCTCCCATGTAGTAATGAATTTGCGCCCTAGAAGTGCCCGCCTGATGTTAGGTTTAGATATTTAATCGAGTGTAAGTGGATCATGGTATACCAAACCATTTTGATAAACTTAATTTGGTGAAAAATCAAAAATTTTTACATTTTTTACAGGAATCAATTTTTTTAGCATTACACCTGTCGATATGAGTACATCAGACTCGATCAGAATAGTCATGGCACACTCAGATGGAAAATCAAAAATGATAAAAATCAATATTGAAGTTCGAAATGTCATTTATTTGGCATCCTTGGATACAGAAAATAATGTGGAAAATAGTGCATATTTATGTCAAAATCTGACATTTATCATGTTGATGGATCATTCAAAATTTCAATCACTTATCTCTAGAACTATTGGAGGAAAAGGGGGTGTACCATGATCCTGTTACACCCGGTATTTCATTTATATGCACATTTGGATTGAATTCATGCTCCAGAAGGGCTTATCCGTAAATGACTACATCTAGGACGTCTGCTTTTCTAGTTCATGTATGTTTTGCAAATCTTAAAATTCCATTCGTTCTTGAAATACTTGCTTCTTCTCTCAAAAAGATAATATGATATTGAATTGAAAAAGAATCACACTTCAGTCTTCAACATGATGAAGCTAAGTTCAATCACTTACTTTTGCCACAGGGCAAGCCGGGATTGGCGCAGTGGAAGAGCGTCCGTCTCACGACCGCGAGGTCGTGGGTCGATTCCCAGCACGAGCAAGGAAATTTTTCAAATTTTAATTTAGGAATTTCGGCTGGGGATAGTCCTGCACGATTCGCTGTTGCGTTTCAATTAACAGTGCTGCTCCTGAAGTGGCGCATGGAGTTAATGAGAAAGCCTACACAGAAAACGCAGAAAGAGATGATGATGTGGTTGTGAGCATCAGAGAAGAAGTAGGACGGTGTATCTAGGTGGGTGTGGAAAACTACCAGCTGAGCGTGTGAGCGGGCCAATGTTGCTTAGTGGACCTCGGTCTCTAGGGGGGGGGGGTTAACGAGAATAGCTAGCAGGCCTGCCACTGCAGCATATGGTAGTGAGTACATTACTAGCCTACAAAACACAGCCGAAAAAACTCTGAAAGAGAGCTGATGGACGGTGCCTGAAAAGGATGTTAGCCAGCTCTCTTGAGCGAACCACATCACTCATTAAAAACACCTTGGGAATTGCAAAAAGGTCCCGTTAGTGACTAGTTGCTGACGTGCAGACGTCCCCCACCAGTACCAGTTGCCACAGGGCGTTGAGAAGTTAAGCA
Organism: Phaedon cochleariae; assembly: GCA_918026855.4. NCBI lineage: Eukaryota > Metazoa > Arthropoda > Insecta > Coleoptera > Chrysomelidae > Phaedon > Phaedon cochleariae. The sequence continues at coordinate 37,867,797 of OU896718.1, read as the reverse complement.
TGAAGCAGTAACTTTTGTTTTTCCCTGTGTAATGATCAATCCATCGTTTTTTTTTTGAGAAATAGAATTCAGGTTAACATTTTGAAACATAAATCTACGATTTGGTCGAAATTTCACCAATATGGGACAGGAATAAAAGATATTACAGGGCGATCAATTCGACTAATTTGCCGGGAAGTGTATTTCATGAAAATTTCAAGTGAACCTGAATAACAGTTTAATTCTTCCAACCCCACCGATAGGCTGTGCGCGATTCATGGTGACCACGCCGATATCATCCAGGACAAGCGGACGGAGATCGAGGACTATTGGCGCAGCTTGACCGAGAAAGCTAGAGAGAGACGCGACAAGCTGGAAGAGTCCTACGCCTTGCATCGCTTCTTGGCCGACTTCAGAGACCTCGTGTCTTGGATAAATGACATGAAAGCCATCATTTCAGCGGACGAACTGGCCAAAGATGTGGCGGGGGCCGAGGCGCTGTTGGAGAGGCACCAGGTATCGATCTTTTTTTTGTTAATTCTTGAAGAAACGTTGATGCAAATGACACCCTTAAAAGGCATTTTCGAAAACTTACCTTACCTCCCTTATTACCTTTCATTCACCTTCTAAAGGCTGTGTCTCACGGTCCAGCAAATCATTCTTTGAAAATGCCTCTTGAGAGTGTACTGCTCCCAGAAGGTTGTATCTCCAACGCGCTAGTGCTTCGCACTCCAATATTACATGGGTGGCAGTTTCCTCCTCCTCATTGCATAGTCTGCATATGGGTTCGTCTGTATAGATGCCCATTTGATGCATATGTTCCCTCAAGGGGCAGTGACCGGTTATTAGTCCCGTCATTTGTTTGATCTGACTTCTGTTTAGGTTCAGAATGTCGTTAGTCACTGTTTTGGACAGTGTTCCAACCATCAGTTTACTGTGTCTTTGTCCTGAGACATTGTTCCAGTATGCCTGATGTCTTCCTTGCATCCACCTTGCCAGCCAGCCGCGTATTAAGGTTTTGGGGATATCGAATACAGGTTCCGGTCCCATAAACAACGTCGCAGACCCTTGCCTGGCAAGAGCGTCAGCTGCTTCATTGCCTACAATTCCCTTATGCCCTGGCACCCATTGAAGAGTTACCTTGTTGTGGTTAGCCAGGGTTGGCAGGCTTTGAAGGCAATCCCAGACCAGTTTTGATCTGATTTTATTGCATGTTAAAGATTGAATGGCCGCCTGACTATCTGAGCAATTTGATCATACTACAGATCTGTGATATCATCAGTGACGTCACGTCAAACAGCATCTGAAATTTAGAACTTGTTCTAAATATAATAAGGTTAGGATGTTTGTTTTCATGTTTTCTTCATTGATTATCATTTTATATTCGCGAGATTCACGAAGTGGGCGACATCTAGGTTACATAATACGAACTTCAAACTGGGGGAAAACAAACTGTTGTCTATGGATAAAATGCTTAGACTACATTACATTCAGCTTGCTGCAGCTGTAGTCAAACTTGTCAAAGACATAAAGTAGGGGCGTTCGGTTTAACAAAATCGGAGCCGAGCGAGCAGATGCAGATTTGGTGTCACGTGATCACCTAGCAGATAGAGCTAATGGTATTTAACGAACGCTCAACGAGGTAGTAGATTGCGAGCGCCAGCTGTCAGAAGTAACAGAAAACAGAAACAATTCACTCAACCGTATTACTTTTAAAAACACGTCAGGGCAACAAAGTTCTTTTGAATGTTTGTTGTTTATATTTTGAAAATTACTAGGGAAGGAATGATTCTGTCTCATATGATCGGTCATTAACTGTGGATCCAGGGCAATTGTGATCGCATATATTACAGATATATAATTAATATGCTACCTACAGCAAATTCGTCGGTCATTCTGGCGATTCTGGACAAGGAGGATTCTACAAAATTCAGTTTCGTGTTTCGTTTCCAGTTGATCGAGTCTTCAATTTTTCGACATAAAAGAGATATAATTTCAATAACATGTTGTTGACATTGATTTGTTGACAATTGACAACCGAATAACCGATCAAATCTGAATGATCTGCTCCTCAAGGCGGAGCAAACAGATTACATCTTTCAGCTCGCTCTGACAATTAACGAACACGGAGCAGATTAGACAGAGGAAGTAGATCTGATTTATCGAACGCTTTCCGAGCTAACAGATGGAATCGAGCTAACAGATATGTTATAACCGAACGCACCTAGTGTTGGCACTGTTGGTAGTGATGATGGTTGAGTTGGTTAATTTTGTCACATTATTACATTTTTATTAGTATAGTGAACAGTGAACGGGTGAAGAATTAGAGATAGTTCAAACAATTCAAACAAACTTATGACGAGTAAATCAATTGACATATAAAAGAACAGCTACAACATGTTTACAATACCCAGATTGTCCTGCTTTGCATAAACAAATACAAATCCATTGTTCTACACGAGTTCCTCTGGAAACCAGCTTTAATTTTACTTCATGTGGGGAAGATTTCATCGCCGAAGTTTGTAGACAAAGTGGAAAAATGTGCCTTTTGTTGAAGTCTTCTGCCTCACACAAAATCACATGATTAGCACGGAGAACTGCTTCTCCTTCCACTACTGGTCGGTTTTTTCCGTCTAAATAGAGCAGAATATCTGCCAAAAGTACATCTACAACAGGCATTATTAGCGTTTTCGATCGAATATTGACAAATATTAATGTCAAGAAATTTAAAAACTTATCACTCTTATCAGTACACAGTACACAAGCTAATGGCACTGATGGGATTGAGCGAGGATTGAGTTTGTTTTCCCCCAGTTTTGACGTGGCTTTGACATGGAACGATGAAAATCGAGCGCCACCTGGTAACATTGATTCCCGCGAATATTAGGAATTAACAAGAAATACTGTCATCAATATTATCAATACTTCAAAAATGCCTGTCCTGGTAATTGGACTGGGTGAGTTTTGAAATTTTCTATGGGATATCTTTCAGTCTGACTTCATCAAAAATCATAGGTAGGACTCCTTTACCAATATTTCTTCTTTGAAGCCATTATCTTGTACATATCTCCCTCTTCTTTTTTAAATCACTTTGTATTACAAATACAACACAAAATACTTACCATATAATGAATTTTTATTTCATTTTTCCTTGTGATTTTTCCTATTCTAGAGAACCTACTTAACCAATATTTTTGTCTTCAAATCGTGTGACAAAGATTTCTTGACATATCAAACCATTTGAGTCAAACAGGCAAGAATGACGTCACATAAAACAAATTTGATCAAATTCTTGGACCGTGAGACACGGCCTTGATAGTGAAATGTTTATGGAAAAATAGGTACTCTTAAAAATTTGGCTTAGTACTCAATACAATTCAAGAACCTCTTACAACATTTTTCTATTGTTTTTCATAGGGTGCAAAAATTGTATTGTATTGATGTTTCATCCGAAAATTCTACAGCATTAAATTTGCCTCGAGATTTTCTGCGAACCGGCTTACTTCGACGATAATACAAAACTGTTTTACATTTTTTCAATGTTTCCGACGTAAATTTCATTATTTTTCGAATGTTTTTTTCTCACAAAATACACAATTCGAACTATTGTCACTCATTGTTGTAACATGAAACTCACTGCACTGAATTCAATAATTTTTTCTCTAAAAAATATCAAAAAATGAGAAGGTTCAAGCATCGATAGGTCCAAGGATACCCCCCTTTTAATCTGAAATTGAAAGGAAAGCTAAAATTATTTGCGGATGATACAACATTGATTTATATATCCAAAGAATTAAATGATATTACAAGAGATTTGGAAAACATATCATCTTGGATGCAAATTCATAAGTTGACTCCTAATTATAACAAATCTTCATATATGTATATCTCGAAGAGATCAGTTGATATTTCGAATAATGCTATAACTTTCAACAATAGATTAATTAAAGGACAGACGTGACATTTTTAGGTCTCTATATCGACGAAATATTATTATGGACTAAACATATAGACTATTTGAGAAATAAAATAAATTCGATCATAGGCATTTTATTCAAAATCCGAAATATTATTCCCATAAAATACTTGAAATGTATTTACTTTTGCCTCATTTATTCAAATTTGCAATATTTAATTTCCATTTGGGGGAGTACAAATATTTCACGTCACTAATGAAATTACAAAACAAATCAATTAAGTGCATTTTTAATCTACATTTGCTAGAACCAACGATAAATTTATACAAACCAAGACCTTTTTTTGAACCTGATTTCGTTATATAAACTTAAAATATGTTGCTTTATTCATTTTTCCAGGAATAAGTTGAAAATATCAAATTTAGCTTTCAATGAAGTCAATACAGTCCATAATTATGGGACTAGACAATTGAATTACTTGATAGCAAATACATTCAAGTCAAACATTGGCAAACAATCTGTTTTTCACAATGGAATAATGTTATACAATTCATTACCGAATGAGTTGAAAAATATACATGATGCAAGAAGGTTTAAAATCAATCTTAAAAAATACTTGCTCAGGACAATTTGAAAGAAAAATATGTGGCATGATTTGATTACTTAGGAATGAAATATAACTTTAATCTTATAAGACACAATATTAATTCGTTTCCACTGAGTGGAATTCATTATAGTTAACCCTTTATTATTATTTTTTTATATGTATTTATGTATCCCTATCATAAACAGAAATGTTTCTTGGGGTAATAAAGACAATCAATCAATCAATTAGATCACGAAATCCTCGCTTGGGCTTTCCTACTATTACTCAAAATATCAAATAACATATCATAGCAACCATTATACAAAGTATGTATGAGTTGAATTTACATTATTTTACCAACACCAGGAACATCGCGGTGAGATCGACGCCAGAGAGGACAGTTTCGTGGCTTCGACGGAGGCTGGCAGGCAGCTGCTGGACAAAGGGCATTATGCCAGCGACGAGGTGAAGGAGAAGCTGTCGATGTTGGATTCTGATAAGAAGTCGCTAGTCGGTGAGTTTGGGAAATGCAATTTTTCTCTATTCGCCCAGAAATATTTGTTGTTCACTTAGAGATTCTCCTCGGTGGCAAGCAAAACACTTGTGTTCAAATAAAAATTTTCGGCAGGGTGCCGCTGATTTCCTGTCTGAACAAGAAAATTCGTTTTTACACTTAAACATATAATGTATATATGTAAACACTTGGTTTTAATCAAATTATCTACCTTATTCTTAATTTTGGACATCATTTAAGAGACCCATCATCTTATATTTTGTTTTTCGCTTCCAATCTTATGAGTATTTTAATAGCTATCCAAAGTTTTCAAGTATGAATTTTCACTTGTAAAACCTCACCTTCGACTCGGAATAATTTTCAAAATATCCATGAGGTCGAAAAAGTTTCCGGAAAATAATTTAACCTCCTGTAGTAATCGGTAAGAAAATCCATACCAGATTGTTTCCAGGAAATTAAATGATTTTGGAATTTATTTACTTATTTCATTTCCAAATAGGTTCCTGAATAAATTTAACTTGGGTCGCAGTTTCGGCACCAATAATAGTATCCTAGCTAACAAATTCCTAATTTCTATCTACTATAGTTATTATATTCTTTTATTCTAAATCAATTTCGGCCTACAATGAGTGGTAGCAGAGTCTGGAATTTCCTGGATAATTTGGCAAAATCATCAGGACAAAGTTAGAATTACGTGGTACATTGAGGCTGTGTCGAGTCTTTCATTCGACCACAGTGGTGATACCAGAATGGTCAATGGCTGACTCGACTTCCATTAGAAGTTGATGTGGCAACTTTGTGGGCAGGTTTGAAACATGACCGATGTTACCAAACAGCTGGCTGGTCAGACTGATGGTCGGAATTAATACTGAACGTATGTGCCCGGTCAAACCACATCCTTGACACAGCCTGAAGATACATTTTCATCACATTATTATGGGTCGCGTGCACGATGACCGACCCTGGAGGTAAAATATTGAAACACAACCTCACTTTTTTCATTTGTTTATAGAGGAATCAAAAGATTTAAATAATTTTTACAATATTTTGGCATACGAATCGTGTTTTTTGCGCTATTCATTAATTCGAGCATGCTTTCTCATTGTGCTCTTGTACAATACACAAAAAATGCAGGGAGAGACGAAGGAATATGATTTTTCAGGTAAATAGTAATCTCGCATAATTTTCATTATAAAATTTTGTCATTTCTTATTAATAGAAGCTAATAGGTACTGCTAATAGATTAAAAATGTCTACAACACACACGATGATATTTCGTCAGCATGTCAGAGCAGTCCTCCCGTTTGATTGCATGAATCCAATCTTCTTGCATTCCTTTAGAAATTTCACAAGTATTTCTATTAGCTCCAATTGCAGAAGGAATTCCGATGAGAAATCAGGGAAATAAATAAATTTCAAAATGAAAACTATATCTGAGTGACTATAGTAGGTTCTTACTCTCAAATCATAATGTATCAACCGGATTCCTTCGTCTCCTGCTGCATTTTTTGTGCATTGTATAACAGCACAATGTGATGGCATGTGCGAATTAATGAATAGCCGAAAAACAAGATAATAATTGTGAAAAACTATTTTAATCATTTGTAAACAAATAAGAAAAGTGATGTCGCAGAATACCCAACAATCAGAAGTGCTTCTCTGGTCGGCTCCTTTGAGATTTTAGGATCTGTTTTCTGGGATCCGCCATGTTCTTCGGTTAGCAAGCAGGGCCGTTCTATGAAAAATGACATGACTGTACTAACTGAATTCATTCACTCTGTGTGTTATTTATCGACACCAGTAAGATGTATTCAATTCTAACAGAATTACACTTACACTTAACTCAATGAAAAATTGTTCACAAAAGTTAACTTTTTTCCTCAGTAGGGCAGATTTGAACACAAACATTGCTGAAAATTTAAATTGATTGATTTGACCAGGTTTCCATTAGATTATTTTTTCAAGTTGTTTTTTTGGAAAAACTAAATTCATTTTTTCTCAATTGCAGTTCTGCTTGGTCAATAGGTAAACAGGGTATATTCATTCAACTGACTCTGATCAGATGAGGAATAAAACCAAGTCTTAGAATTGTTTTTGCAACCTATAGCAGCGCACACACGACCACCTCTAATTTTTTTTGAGCCCTTATGACTACAGGAAGATGGCCGACAACCTGCGCCGTTCAAATGCGCGAACCCACTCCAGCGCTACAGATGCTATTCTGATTGTTGGGTATTCTGTGGTGATGTTGTGTTACGATGTTTCACCTCCAGGGTCGGGTCGGTCATCTGACAGTTCTTGCACGCAACCCATTTAAATCGTCCTTGAACTCCTGTGAGTTCCAAAGGATCAATGAATCGATCGATCGATGTATGCGCTCTTTCAGCTCTGTGGGACGAACGGAGGATCCTCTACGAGCAATGCATGGACCTGCAGCTGTTCTACCGCGATACCGAACAGGCCGACACCTGGATGGCCAAGCAGGAGGCCTTCCTCGCCAACGAGGACCTCGGCGACTCGCTGGACTCGGTCGAGTCGCTCATCAAGAAGCACGAGGTAACTTTTTTTTTTTTCATCTGACTCGGCCGTTACTTGATGGAAATCCATGGCAAATGTAAAAACTTCACAAACGATAAGATTTACACAAAATTCTCAAACACATGACATGTTTTGCAAACACAGGTACGATGTACTTACGTATGTGCGTACCAGTATATCACCTGACGAAGCTACTGTGTTAGCGAAACATATCATGTGTTTGAGAATTTTGTGGAAATCTTATCGTTTGTGCTGAAACTGCTGTACTCTGTATATAAATATTACAGATGAATATTATGTCCATATCTAATAAAAATGATTATGAGTGACAAATTCAAAGAATTATAATACACGGTGACTTGAACAGTGCAATTATTCAAAAATTGTAACGATGATAAAAAACACCCCGCATGAGATATTGTTTTGATAATTGATATAAGAGTATTTGTGACTAGTCCAAATCGATTGCCTACATCAAAATGTTTTTAAAAAAATGCCTAATCCATTTTCTTCAATTTTGCTGGAGTTTTTGTGATCGCAGTACGCCAAGAAATTGTAATTGATGAATTTTGTTTCCTCGAAAAAGTAGATAACTTTGAGTAGTATACTGTAAGGAAAAAAAAATCAAATCTCCCTAGGAATACGAAAGTACAGGGGTGGGGTGGACCAAATTGTAACACACTGTATAAGGCCACGTGGAAATCACATTATAAAATTTTAAAAGAGCCGTGGAGTCACTTAATCCAAAAAATCAGCCCGGTAAAGGAATACTTGACTTTTTGAACCGACTGAACAGCCAAAAGAACCCAACGATCATCAAGTTAAACAGTGACACAAAATTGGGAAAAAAATGAATTCACTCAAACGAGTTTCATCCTATAATGGCCATTTAGTGAAAGACAAAAGCCAAGGGATGAGCCAAGTGTCAAGCATAGCAACAGACATTGACAGAATGATGCAAACATGGAAAACATGGCTGAAGGGCCAGATTTTTCTGGCGTGGTTGTTAGTAGTTTCTGGATGAATGATGAATTCGCGAACTAAGTTTTCTTCATTGCAGGAGAAAAGTCGACGAAAACGTTTTGTAATCAACTTTTATATAGGTCGCGTGCACGATGACCGACCCTAGAGATAAAACATTGAAACACCTCACTTTTCAGTAAAACATTGAAACAAAACCTCACTTTTTTTATTGGTTTATAGAGGAATCAAAGGATTGAAATAGTTTTCCACAATATTTTGGCATACGAATCGTGTGTTTTGCCCTATTCATTAATTCAAGCATGCCTTCTCATTGTGCTGTTGTACAATGTACAAAAATTGCAGCGAGAGACGAAGGAATATGATTTTTCAGGTAAATAGTAATCTCACATAGTTTTCATTATGAAATTTTGTCATTTCTTATTAAAATTCCTTCTGCCACTTCTGCAATTGAAGCTAATACTGCTAATAGATTGAAAATGTCTACAACACACACGATCATATTTCGTCGGCATGTCAGACCAGTCCTTCTGTTTGATTGCATGAATACAATCTTGCATTCTTTTAGAAATTTCACGAGTGAGAGGGTTCGAAAACACAAAATCATCTCCACAACGTTGTGGGTTAGAAAACGCAAAATCGTCTCCACAAATCATCACAACGTTGTGGAGATGATTTTGTGTTTTCTAACCCTCTCATCACTACACTTAGAGAACAGTATGGACTTCTACATAATATTAATTTCACGAGTATTTTTATTAGCTTCTATCGCAGAAGGAATTCCGATGAGAAATCAGAGAAATTACCAAATTTCAAAATGAAAACTATGTGAGTGACTATAGTAGGTGCTTACTTTTGAATCATAATGTAACAACCGGATTCCTTCGTCTCCCGTTGCATTTTCTGTGCATTGTACAACAGCAAGATGTTAAGGCATGCGCGAATTGATGACTAGCCGAAAAACACTATTCCTATGCCAAAATAATTGTGAAAAACTATTTCAATAATTTGCAAACAAATGAGAAAAGTGAGGTTCTGTTTCAATGTTTCACCTCCAGGATGAGTCATCTGATGGTTCTTGCACGCAACCCAATAAAAAGGTCATTACTTGGTTACATAACTATTTTGATTTGATTCGAGGACTTCGAGAAGTCGCTAGCCGCGCAGGAAGAGAAGATCAAAGCGTTGGACGAGTTCGCCACTAAGTTGATCGACGGGGAGCATTATGCGGCGGACGACGTTGCACAGCGGCGTGCCATGCTGTTGGAGCGAAGGAAGGCCCTGAAGGAGAAGTCGAACGTTCGCAGGTAAATACCCGGTCAGCACATGGACGTTTTGAGAGCGTCCAGCCTGGACCTTTAGAACCTCTTGAAAAACGTCCATTTTAGGACGACGGACGCTTTGAGGACGTCCAATGTCACGAATCAGGATGTCCCGGGGGCATACAGGGTGGATCGTGAGGAACTGTACATACTCCTATCACGAGTCCCTTGAGGGAAATACCTAAAGATCATCAGAACGTGTCTTCTTCCCGTCTTTACCAATATATTGGGTGAATTATGAGATTCGGCAAAAATATCTTCTGGGCATAACTCTGATTTTTTAATGAAATATTGCTCTACTTAACCCTAATCGACTGACATTTCCAGAATCGGGAAAATCCAGGACCGTTTTTGAAAAATTTCAATAGTTGAGTTTTTATCAAAATGTTCATCCTGTATAATAATAATAAGCAAACAAAATATCAGTCATCATGACTAAAAGTATCAATACCTGTACATACCCATGTATAACAAATTATATTATATTATTATTATTATATTATATCCAAAATGGTTTTTGTAAACTGTGACAGGGAATTTTCAAAGCAAACAAACAAGCATCAAAAATAAAATATTCAGAATTCTCCTCACACTTTCACAGAATTATTCAAAAAACGATAAATTATAAGCAAAAACGAATGTTTGATAACAAATGTATTCATTCGAGAATAATTACTTCACAACGCATAAATTTCACAAATAAAAGTAAGACGCACATTTTTAATGCTTTAGCCCAATGGAAATCCACATGTTCTTTCATTTCCATCAGGCCTGCATTTCGTCATTTCATTTTTTGTGGAGGGTAATAATCACCCTGTAGATCTTTTTCGAATCAGATGATGGGGTATCTGTTTGGATGTTAATGGTCATCAATTCAAATAATTCAAGATAGTCGAACAGAAAATATAGGTTAATTTACAATTATTTTTCAAAAACTATATACTGACGAAGGCGGATAATAATTCTAGTATACGGAAAATAAGTGACCAAATTAACTGAATAAAACAAATCGAATAAATAAAACTGTGAATTGAAATAATAAAATTATTTTTTGCGATGGCCATAAAAATTTTCACAGATACTTCCCCATCCACTGATTCGAAAAAGATCTACAGGGTGATTATTATCCTACACAAAAAAAATTGAATTACTATATCCAGGCCTAAAAATAAAATAATATTTCGATTTCCATTGAGCTGAAGTAATGAAAATGTCTAACTTTTAATCGTGAAATTTATGGGTTGCGAAGCATTTATTTCCAAATAAATAATTTTTTTGCCAAATTTTCATTTTTCATAAAATTCATAGTTTTTTTCAGACTGCAGTGAAAGTGTGAGGAAAATTTTAAATATTTTATTCCTGATGTTTGTGTGTGACCTCTGAAAATTCCCTGTCACAGTTTACAAAAACGATATACAGGATGAACTTTTTGCTATAAACTGAAGTATCAAAATTTTTCAAGAACGGTCCTGGGTTTGCCCGATTCTGAATAAGTCAGTCGATTAGAGAATAGTAGCGGAATATTCCATGAAAAAATCATAAGAATCGAAGAAGCTGTTGGAAAGTTATGACCAAAAGATATTTTGCGAAATCTCATGATTCACCCTATATATTTTGAAAGAAATGAAGAAGACACTGTTTGATGGACATTCGGAGGCCTCTATTTGTGGTAGGAGTATGTACAGTTCCTCATGACTCACCCTGTATAAGCACAAAGTAAGTGGTCGATGCCAAATAAAATTACTCATTGCTATACAGACGCCAAATAGGTTTCCAGAAAAATAGCCCCACAGTTTTTATAGCATCAAACCGCGCGACACAATATAAAATTAGTAACCTACAGGGCGAAACCATATAAGTAGATTTATCCAATTAAGTGAAACATTTTCAGTATGACATTTTGTAAGATGATGTGAAAATGGAAGTTATACCGAATAAGATTAATAATAAAACAAGAATATTGCGAGATGAGTATAATGTGTGTTTTGTCACACGTTATATGGAAATATACAGAAGCAAAATATCTACAACGTGATGAATACTTCCATATTCATATATAAAAACACTAACATTGAAAAAATATAACTTTCACGCATTCAAATGAAATACAATCGCTAAACCGCTAAATACCATAATATAATATAATTTTTAAAATCACTTGAATCGACCGTATCCGATGAAATCTAGAACGTTGTAACTGCTGATTATTTTGATTAATCATTCTAATGACTAATGATTAGTCACATCATTCTGCCGACCGATCACTTCCCGACTAATTCAGATATCAATAGCAGGTATACGGGGTGGGGTGAAAATAAATTTGATATATTATCTTTAGTAATGCAAACATATGCAGAACACTATTTGGTGTACGGAAATTCTTGAGGAGGCTCAAGCTCCACTGCCTCCTCTGATTAATTCCAAAACTCCTCGAAATAGAACTGTCATTCGAAAACAAAACCTTCTTATCCAGGGAGACGCTGATCGACGCTTACAAGCTGCAGCAGTTCGAGCGCGACTGCGACGAGACCAAGGGCTGGATCAACGAGAAGCTGAAGTTCGCCACAGATGAGAGCTACCTCGACCCGACGAACCTTGGCGGCAAGGTGCAGAAGCACCAGAACTTCGAACAGGAACTGAACGCGAACAAGTCCCGAATGGAGGACATCACTTCGACCGGGCAGGAGCTCATCGAGGCCGACCACTATGCTGCTCGTAAGTTTCACAGGAAGAAATAGTATACAGGGTGATTCAAAAGTAAGCGGCATCCTTTCAGAGGCGTATTCCTTGCTTGAAAATAAGGCAAAAAGTTCCTATTGATAAGGATCCGAAAATGCTTCCTAAGGGAGCTACGGCCCTTTGAATAGAACACCTCAAAGACGGTTTTTTCTCTATAACTTTAAAATCCTTCACAACAAATTTTTAAAAATTGGTGTACGGCATAAACATTCGATGGTAAATAGGACTCCGTATTCGAAATTTCAGAATTTCATTCAGGGGCGTCACATGCGGGAGAGGGTAAGTGTAAAAATATCCCTTCTTCTCCGGATATTCAGGTTACTGTGATTTCGTTTGGAAATTATTTCGAATACGGAGTCCTATTTACCATCGAATGTTTATGCCGTACACCAATTTTTAAAAATTTGTTGTGAAGGATTTTAAAGTTATAGAGAAAAAACCGTCTTTGAGGTGTCCTATTCAAAGGGCCGTAGCTCCCTTAGGAAGCATTTTCGGATCCTTATCAATAGGAACTTTTTGCCTTATTTTCATGCAAGGAATACGCCTCTGAAAGGATGCCGCTTACTTTTGAATCACCCTGTATGTAAAAACTTCACATACTATAAGATTTCCACAAAATTCTTGAACACACAACATGTTTCACTAACACAGTAGCTTCGTCAGGTGATATACTGGTACAGTGAACTAAACCAACGTTGGCTTGCTTAACTCTCATATATCCTACTTTCCCAACTTGAAGGATTAGTTACCTGTGGACAGGATCGATAAACTTTCATTTTCGGAAATTAGGCACAATATCTACATTAAATTACGGTATTCCGGATTAACTTGAAAGGGTTGATAGCAAATAAATATTATTACCTACTAAGAAAACAAATTCAACAGTGGTGAACTATTGAGGTCTAATTGATCGTTAAGTAAAATGTCAATGTCAGAATTTCTAATGATTCAAAATGATTGAGTTTCATTCCTTTATTTTCTACATATAGAATTTCGAAATTATCATCAAAACTATGGTTTTCTTCTAATATATGGTTGGCGTATGTTGAATTTGTTTTCTTTTTCAAAAAATTCTTATGTTTATGAATGTGCTGATTAAACGTACGACCTGTCTGACCGATATATACTCCTGAGTTCTCGAATTTAGAAGTTTTGATGTGATATTTGTTCTATATGCTACTTTTCAGTCCTGTTTATGTAGAAATGAAGCTAAGTTTAATATAATAGGTTAAAGTTCTATAATTTTGATTATTATTCTTGAATAGCTTTATTATGAAGTTTTTTAGAAAGAATACTGTCTATCAAATTAACATTGCATCCGTTGTTGACTGCAATCTGTTTTATGATATTGTCGTGTAGGTATTTATGACGACCTTTTCGAAATATTATACCCCGCTTGAGGGTACTTATTCCATAGACTTAATTTACTTACTCGCTTGGCTTTGAGAGGGTTGTTGTTGAATTGTGGAACACAAAGAAATGAAGAGAGTATTTAAAAACATAAAAGAAACATGTTTATTCACTAAAACAATTATAACAGTACCTACTCACAATTTGGATACCAGGGGAACCATCTTCAATGGGCTCAGGGAACCTTTCCTGCTCTACGCCCGAAGTAGACTGACTTCCTATTTTTCATAATCAAACTACTCCAACCAATATTTCCCTCTCTGATGGTATATTAATTTATATACCTCAGCAGTTTTAGAATCAACGTATTTTACGTTCAATCTGAGTTCATACAGGTTATGGAAGTATTAGTTGTATTAGGAAACTTTAGTTCCTGTCTAGGTATGACTGTCATGCAATACATTGAATTTGAAATGAATGTTAATGTTCGAATTCAGATGGATGAAAAATTGATTAAGATTTACTACATGACAATATTGAGTTCTTTATTGAAATTTACTTCCGAAAGAGGGACATTCACTAGCCTGTGTATCATACTATTATATGCTGCAATTTTATGTTGATAAGGGTGTGTTGAATTATTGTGAAAAGTGATATCAGTGTGGGAAGGTTTATGAAAAATTGAAAAATCATGTTTATTATTAATTTTACTTATTGTCAAATCTTAGAAATTGATCGACTTTTCTGTTTCTATTTCCATTGTGAATTTTATGTTTGAATGATACAGGATATCCCTTTTCGTGGGAACCAGAACATAAAATAAAAAAATGCTCTTCAGACAATAAAGTTGCCCTGTTCTCAGCCCGCATCCAGTCGCGCATGGAGGAGATCGTCGACCTGTGGGAGAGCCTCGTCCGAGCCACCGACAAGAAGAACTCGAAGCTGCAGGAGGCCAGCCAGCAGCAGCAGTTCAACAGGACCATCGAGGACGTCGAGCTGTGGCTGAGCGAGATCGAGGGCCAGCTGATGTCCGAGGACTACGGCAAGGACCTCACCTCGGTGCAGAACTTGCAGAAGAAGCACGCGCTGTTGGAGGCCGACGTCAGCGCTCATCAAGACAGGTAAGATTTCGGACTGACTCCAGTCGAGTCAGTGCAAGGTTACGATAATTTTTTCTCACAATTATCTTTGGATCACTCAATTGAAATAATAAATGGAATTTTTGACAAAAAATATTAGTGCGCATGTGTGTTCAGTGTGTGTGCCAGAAGTATACACGCGGC
This sequence comes from Phaedon cochleariae, assembly GCA_918026855.4. NCBI lineage: Eukaryota > Metazoa > Arthropoda > Insecta > Coleoptera > Chrysomelidae > Phaedon > Phaedon cochleariae. The sequence goes on along the minus strand of OU896718.1, from coordinate 37,852,588 downwards.
GCAGGACTTGGAAGATGTGTATATGCAACAAAAAATTCAAAGCAAATTAGGAACAAGTATGAAGCTTGTGAGGAACATTTTGTCTGCAATGATTTTAGTAACATAATGTATTGTCACCGAAATTATGAACACCTGCCAAATTCCAAGTTAATCGGAGTTATGGAATTTTTGTTGAAATTAAAAAAAATGGCTGCTCCAAGATGGAGGACAAGATTTGGTCCGATTCCATTCAAGATTGGTAAGTGGGGGTTTTTGAGGTCGGAGATCATGATTTTTTTGTTAAATTCATAAATTCAAGATGGCGGCTTCCAAATAATTTTTTGTTTTTGTATAAATGACGATAACTCCGTTGTTATCAACACAAAACTATTACTGCGACACATCATCTGAAAGAGAAAAAAAGTTATTTGTAACTAAGTCATAGTGAGCTATGACCTACATTCGAAAAACTAAAGTTGGTGCTGATATCTCAAATTCTAGAAGAGTTGGTATAAATTTCATATTTTTTCGAAATCACTTTGAAAAACTGCCATGAGAATGTGAAATTCCTATTTGAATATTTTCATAAATAAAGAAGTTACGGAGGAGACATGAAAATGATCAAAATATTTCTTCACATTTAAGTTGGTCTTGACAAACTCCACATTTGGTGTCATTTAACCGACCTCGTATCTCTCACCGTTAAAAAGATACCCATGGTGAGCATGGTAAGTGGGACACACTGTAGACTAAAAAAAATAAATTTCTTACTAGATTTAATATAATATATTATTTTTTTAACATTCAGAGTCAAATATCTCATTTTCACCTTTCTGAGGCTTGTCATATATTGTATTTACTTATACTGAATTTTTCTAATTTTCACAGTTTTTTCAACATGCCCTAAAATATTTGTTACCTAGAATTACAGTTGAGAAATCTCTTCAGCAACATACAAAAATAAATTGTGTTGACATGAAAATTTTTGATAGCGTATCGCCGTTTTCATGTCATAACAAAAAAAAATCGTTCGTCTTTATAAGGTGTGGTTGAATGAATATTTACTTTGGACTGATGATAATTAGTTGTGGTTTTACACTTACATAATGTAAGTATGTAAACACTTAGTTTTGAATAAACAATCTTCATTAAATTCAAATAAAAAAAAAATCAAATTGTCGCAACCCTGATACACACCGTGATTTGTTCATGGATCACGAAAATACAGAATCTAGAATCGAATCCCTCTCTGATTGTTAATAAGATTACCGAGAAGGCGGTTTTTATAGGTATGTACATCTATTTGAGATTACCTATTGGCGGACATTCTCTAATAAAAATGAAGGGTCGTGGTAATACCTCATGGGTGATCTGGAAACTCGCCAATATTCCGTGTACTGCAGATCTTCCAAGATCTCAAATTTTTCATTTCTCTCACTTCTCATGTTACAAAATTCTTCATTTTTGGTAAGCTCAACCGTTTCCGTATGAACTATCTATAATTTGAAAGCAGCTTTTAGTCGCTATACTGCAACAAAATTTGTTAGCGGCAGATTCTCGAAAGATTAACAAAGACTCAATAGGTTCATCTTCAGCGAGGAAAATATTATTCCTAAACTGAATTTGGCAGGTTGTGTACTAGTGCAAAGCGGCCATCGACGCCATATACTTTATGGTGTCGGAGAAGCCGGCTATTATATATATATATATATATAGAAGGGAAGTCGTTGCTGACCAGTAGGAAGAATTACATTACATTAGTTTTCTTATATATATATATTTATATATATACCTCTGGTTGAGATTACTTATGGGAGAAAACTCACCAAAAACAATGTAGGGCTGTGGTGATACCTCATGGGTGATTTGGAAACTTCCCAATATTCCGTGTTCTGCAGTTCAATTTTTCATTCCTCTAACCTCTTATGTTCAAAAACGGAGATATATGTAATCTCAACCGTTTCCGTATGAACAATCTAAGACTCTTTTGATAACAGCTTTTATTCGTGGTACCGAAACAAAATAATATTATTCTCCGCTGTTGGTGGCGGCAGATTCTCAGACTTTGCAAAGACTATACATGACACTAGTCTTCAGCAAGGAAAAAAGTCTGGAATTGAATTTGGCGGATTGTTCACCACTGTAAAGCGGCCATCAAAACCGTATACTTTAGTGTTGAAGAAATATCTGTTAGTTATTGTTTAATTTCGATTGTCTATTGTTATTCTTAATAACAGAAATGGATCGTCAATAAAAAGTGAGAAAAACTAGGAATACTATTTCATTATAAAGAGTGGTAATTACATGGTCCTTCGAGTTGTATCAGCTATCCACTTTGTGTCTTAGGATCGAGAGTATTACTTCGGCGGCGACGCAGTTCGTCGAGCGCGGCCATTTCGACGCCGACAACATCGCGCACAAGCAGAAAGTGCTGACCGACCGGTACGCGGCGCTGCAGACGCCGATGGCGGTGCGCAAACAGCGGCTGCTCGACTCGCTGCAGGTGCAGCAGCTGTTCAGAGATGTGGAGGACGAGGAGGCGTGGGTACGTGAGAAGGAACCGATCGCCGCTAGCACCAACAGAGGTAAGTCGGGGAGGTATCCTTCTGATGAATGTTCTTAGTTTTACCTGCATGCTGTAAAGAATGATTCGAACTTGAGAAAAAAAGGAAAAATACGTACATTTTAAATTCCTACAAACTCACAAAGAAATACAAATTTTAATATTGATGAAATATATACAGTGTGGTCATTTAAGTGTGCAACATATGGGAATCTTTTTAATGAATCGCACAACCAAAATACAGATAGTGTCGAAACTTGGTGCATGTTCTGTAATCATTTTAGGTGCACTCAGCATGGTTGCAAGTCAAACAGCATTCAGGGTAGGTCAAAAAATATAAAAATTGCTCAAGAGTAAGGTACCCCTCTTTCAGAAAATTCAGCAAAATGTTATTGAGATGAGTTGTTTACAATTGAAAATTATGCCCAAATACCAGAACATGGCCTCTCGAGACATTTTTTTAGTTTTTCAATTCTTTTCGTTAATAATTTCTAAACTTGTAGTTTTTTTTATATTCACCCTGAACACTTCTATAAGTGAATCATAACAAAATCAGTTGAGCATACCTTCGTTCATTCAAGCATATTTGTGCAATCAACTTGGATTTTGATTTTTTTAGGGAATCACAAACTTTATGTTTGTTGCAACGATACTCAGTTTAACTCTAAAATTTCGCAAACCATATTTTTAACATGCTAAAAGATCATTAGATGAGAAGTTGATGTCACCAAACTGTCTTAATGTTTACTGTCAACCCTCATTTGTTCTGTTCCTTGGGTATCCTTGATTATTTTGAATGATATCATGGTTGTCGATTAATTGGTAGCTTTTTCATAAATATTTCAAATACAAAATGTTCACATTGAGTGAAATTTTTTGTATATGCATTTTATCATCAATCAATTTATCAAGGAGAATGATTTTCCCATTGATTTCCATTTTTACTACGTGACCCTGCATGTAGGTGTAGGTAGGGTGTCTTGATGGAAATTGACGTTGAAGTCATCTTAACAGGGTACGGACAGATCATAGCTGCATTCTTTTTCAATGATCTAGAGACTTTAGTTTTGTCTACTGGCATCCCTGACATTGCTGCCACGTCACATCCATGGGCGCTACAGAAAATCATTAAAATTTTTAAAAATAGGTATGTACAGGGTATTTACTTGTTGAGGAAGATCATATGGCGAACGAGTTTTGTAATTATGATCCGATTCTATTCAAAATTGGAAGGTGTCTGTAGTTTTCCGGGGTTGGAGATAATGATTGTTTCGTCAAACTTGGAAAATTCAAGATGTCGGATCCAATATATAGCGAAAGAAATTTCTAATTATGATATGATTCTATTTAGGATTGGTATCTGAGGGTTTTCGGGGTCGAACTTCATGATTGTTTATCTAAATTGGGAAATTCAAGATGACGGATCCAATATGGCGAACAAATTTTATAATTATTATACGATTCTATTCAAAAATCAAAATTGATATCTGGGGATTTCCGGGGTCGGAGATTATAATTATTTCGTCAAAATTGGGATATTCAAGATGGCAGATCCAATATGTTGGACGAGTTTTGTAATGAAGATCCGATTCTATTCAAAATTGGTATCTGGGGGTTTTCGGGGTAGAAGATAATGATTGTTTCGTCAAAATTTGGAAATTCAAGATGACGTATCCAATATGGCGAAAGACATTAGCTTATATAATTATTACTCTACCACAAATAGAAAATATGTAGGATGCAAGAGTGGAAATAACGTGTCAATAAGTTATACTGCGTATACCTACTTCTTTGTAACTTTCATCAATAAATTATTCGACAATGACATTTTTTCAAGCAGGGAGACGGAAAACTCATATGTATAACATGGTGGTATAGTATATTCTATTCTTTATTTTCCTGCACATTTTACGTATTACTTTTCATTTGCCTACTTTTCTTCCCAGACGAAGTTTTATACATAGTGTGATATAAGTCACTCCATAAATTCTTCTCCGAATTGGATTTCCGAAAATATATTCAGCACACATGACATGAGTACAGTAGTTCAGATACTCACATCGAGGTTTCCACCATTTCTCTATCATAAGGCTCAGCTCATTCAGGTCATTGATAAACTTCTGCTCAGCTTGAAATCAGAATTCGTTCAGTCAATTCAGTCAACCCTGGTATATACAGTCTAAGAACAGTCTCTTTTGGTGAAATATATCAAGCTTTCAGCACAATTTATATGTTCCCTACCTCGCAAAGATTATGCTGGAGTAGTAAAGTCTAAAACTGGAGAATTGTTCATCTATATCTTGGTATAGTTGAATCAGGAATTTCATATGGAAATTACTTATGATACGCCAGTGACCTCAATATAACCCAAAAAACAACGAATATCAAAAATCTAGTGTTTATCCCCAGAATTGAATAAGGATGGAACTATATAACTGTTTCACAAACTCTTTAAAGTGAGAGGAGACGAGGATCTGTCCGTACCCTGTTAAGATGACTTCAACGTCAATTTCCATCAAGGGACCCTAGGTGTAGGTAGGTACTGTTCGTTAGGGGGTCGCTTTCCTTCTTTTAAGAAGTGGATATCAGAACTATTGAAATGGTTTTGCTGTATAATAGATCTTTGATTGATCTAGTCTTATTATTATCTTTTCACCAATTCTGTGTGTGTTATATATGCAGCTTCACATATTCCAAGTCTTCATTCCTGAAATTCCATTTATTTTTTACCTGTGTGTGATAGATCAAAAGTGCACCTTCCTACCTGTCAATATAAGTCCCTATGAAATGTGTTTACAGAACCATGACATGCCTGCTTCACAGGAACATTCACATTTCCACAGCTCATCAAGAGCAGATGATTGTAAACACAGGCTCTTTATAACATTTGTTTATTCTATATCCACTCTTGACTCCACACAGCTTTGAATAATACACCATAGCCTCTCACCCTCTTTCAAAGGTATCTTCAGTCTACTTGTCACCACGTTTTCAACTAAAGTCTAAAATTCGCTTATCTTCCGAATTCAAATTAAATTTTTTTTTTCAAACCATTTGACAGTGACAAAATACGAAAGCAATCTCACGGCGGGAAACAGTGACGTCACAGATCATTCCCTCTCTCCGCGCACCCCCGCACCCTAATGCTATACTATGAGGTTACCTTATAGAAGTTAATAGGCCTTGGTTTGCTGGCAAGTTACTCTGTTTTTTTTTCCCGAGCGGGAGCAAACAAAGCTCTTAATGGGCCAGAACCCTTCTGTGGTATTGCGAAAGCTATACTAAAGACTAGTATCAAATCATGGATGCAAACCAAATCTCAAGAATGGTGGAACAACTCGCCAGGAATGAGACAGGCTAAAGAGTTTTTTAAAAAACCATCGCCAACATTCACAGAATATCTACTAAGCCAGCAACGAAGTTCAACTAGAATACTAGTGGGACTTTTCACAAGGCATTGTAGGCTCAACAAACACATGAGTATGATAGGTCTGACTGAAGAACTGCTGTACATGTTCTGTCAAGAAGAGGAAGAAACAGCAGTACACATACTTTGCCACTGTGAGGGCTTGACACTAAGGTTCCTTACGCTGGGTGAGGAAAAACCAGGAGCCCAGAGATACACAGGAGATCTGAAAGTTAGCCTATGGAGTCTCATAGAGAAGGCGGGGCTAGCCGAAGAACTCTAATCGATTTTGAGGGCAGACACAATAGATCTGAAAAGGTCGCAGTGTGGAGGCAGATAGCCCGAAGGCCCCATTCCAAATCTGAAATCTACTGTTTTTCTTTCAGGTCGCGACCTGATCGGCGTGCAGAACCTGATCAAGAAACACCAGGCCGTCTCGGCGGAGATCGGCAACCACGAGGCGCGCATTCGTGCCGTCCTCGACGCCGGCCGGCAGATGACCGAGGACGAGCACTTCGCCAGCGAGGAGATCAGGAGCCGCGTGGACGCCCTGAGCGGACATTGGGAGGCGCTCAGGGAGCGGGCGGCGCAGCGCAAGCAGGATCTCGAGGATTCCCTGCAGGCGAGTGATTTAGGGGTCTATTCAGTAACTTCTAATATACAAATACGATATCGTTCCCAATGAGCACAGTGACGTTGAAGAAATGTTGCTAAATGGTTTGAAACCGAACGTTCATGAGGGGTATTTCTCAAAGTGTTCATTGGATTGAAATGGGCGTGGTGATATACAGGGTGATTCAGGCGATATTAGCAATAATTCACCATGCATATCATCATTTTTTTAAAACTCTTCAAGGGAGATACATCCTTCTGAAGCTCAGTTTTGAAAATCACTCTTTTGGAGTTTCGATTTGGGTCTTCCTTTACGAGTTCATCGAATTTTCTCCTAAGTAATGTTCTTCTATTAGACAGGGCTGTCACGGCTTGAAATTCGACATTTCATAGGAGATGAGATTTTGTGGAATAATAACACAATGAAAGTCATCGTGATATCAGATACGGAAATAACATTGATGGCATACAAAGTACCTCATTGATTTATCGAACACAGTAAAACAAGATTCATTTTGTATTTTTGCTATAGAAAAAAAAAATATAATAGAACAAAGGTTGTTGACGATATAAATTTACCTGAAGTAAGACATTCCTGGAATTCTTGACACCAAATCATTCATTCTGAAAACATTGTACACAAATCAGTCAATGAATGCCGAATCAAATAAGTACTGTACTTGTCACTATGACTACAATAAACCATCCAAACTGGAGTTAAATACCAAAACTCTTCAATAATCTCAAATTCACTAACGGAAAGACGTTAAACGCAAAGCAAACACTGAAAAACTTGAACTAATCTGGCTCTGTCTTAAGTCTACGTCAGACAAAATGACGGAGGTACATTCTTACACAGTTGCCAAATGAACTCGTAAGAAATTAGAAGTTCATAATAATTCATGGATCTGTTGTTAGTCATTCAATTAATATCAGTGAGTCTATGAATTTTGTCGCGAAAATTTTAAATATGATTTTTGTGAACTGTCAATGTTGACACACACTGGTTGTATCAGATTTCAGCGATTTCTCACACATGCATTAGCCTTCTAGGTCTTTGAGTTCTGTGAACGTGAGCATGACAATCGAACAGGGCTTATGATGCATAATTTTATGATTTCCATTCAGGCACATCAATACTACGCCGACGCAAACGAGGCCGAGTCCTGGATGAAGGAGAAAGAACCGATCGTCAGCAACCCTGACTACGGCAAAGACGAGGACTCCTCGGAGGCGTTGCTGAAGAAGCACGAGGCTCTGATGAGCGATTTGACCGCCTTCGGCAACACCATCGAGGCTCTCAAAGAACAAGCCCGAAGCTGCCGTGTAAGTGTTCGAAAATTACCTTTACACCAAATTATTCACTTTAACAAAATAGGAAATTCCACCATGATTTGTTGACTTTTTTTTCACATATTGGGTAAATACAGCAATTTCTCTTTTTTTTCACGATTGTGGATGACCCAGTAAAAAATTACTAAATTGAACCTCAAACGATAGCTCGAATGCGCGCGAAATATTAATGGCATTTCATTGGGCGAATGAATACAAGGCTCGTCACACCGCGTCCTACACTTTGAACAGACATTCTCATTGGGTAATTCGTCTTGTTACTTGGTTATGTCACTTGTCAGTCCGTATCAAAAATATAAACATAACAAAACATAACAAACTACCATCCTAAGAAAGAAGAGACAAATGCACATTATTTTCTTATAATTTGGAAGCTTTCGAGAAATAAGACAACTCCTTCTTCATTGAGACATCCTTCATAATCTTCAGATTCATCACACATAGGAATCGTTCCACTTCCAACCTTATCAAATATGATGATATAAAATTCAAAGTTTCAAAGCTCTCGAAAGAAAGAAATCGAGGTTAAAGCAGTAGGCAATTCTTTGCAATGATTGAACAGAACTTTAGAAAAAGAGTTGTGTGGAGCTGTAGTATTAACAAATTCAGAAAAACGAGGTTTGCTGTGACTTCCGGAGCTGTCGTGGTTTTTCACTTCTGGCACTCTAAATTTCATATTGCACTATTCTACTAGAGAAACAAAAAGTGATCAACTGGAAGAGAATTCGTTTTGGATCGGGAATTCGACCGCAGGAAACGTTATCGAACTTTAAACGGTCGGTCCTTTCTCTGTTTTAGCGAGTTGTTTGGGAAGAATTTGATAGCTCGTTAGCACAAATGTTATAAACACTGGTGAAACCTCCTCTAATCAGTTTCACCCTTCTCACCAAATATAATCTAAATTCAAAAATTTCAAGGACCCAAAAGAAACACATAACTCAAAAAGTTGAGTGAAGCTGTAGTCAGATCAAATTCAAAACAACGAGGATTGCATTGTTACCACGTCGTTTTAGAATTACACGTTTATTTGACTTCATTTGCTCGATATCTGTCACTTTATGAAACAACTTCCCTTTCAGCAACAAGAACCACCAGTTGTCGACGTGACAGGCAGAGAAACCGTCCAGGCTCTGTACGATTACACCGAAAAATCGGCCAGAGAGGTGTCTATGAAGAAAGGGGACCTTCTACATCTGCTGAACTCCAACAACAAGGTAAGCACCATCACATAACACTATTAAACCTATGTATAGCTGTCATATAGCCACTATTCTCGACTCGATTTCCGATAAACACGAACTATTGACATTGGTCAATGGTGTGGATAATTAGACACAATGAGAAAGTATAATACGTTATTTCATAGTCCTACCTCGCATATTTTGCTGATGTATTCACCGATTTTCCAAATTTGGTCTCTTCACTTTCCATGTTCTAAGTTCATTTGCATTTGTTGGAAAGCTATCAATTTAAAATTAGCCAACCAACTGATTGCCTAATGCAGCACATCTTACCATCCTTCCAAAACAGAATTGACCAATGTCGTATTAAGATTGAGTACTAATTAAAATTTTGTGAAATTTCTTTTAACGCCTATGGACGTGACGGCAACGTCATGTCAGGGACGCCAATACACAAAACCAAAGTCACTAGATGATTAAAAGAGAAAGGAGCTATGATCTGTCCGTACCCTGTTAAGATGACAAATACGTCAAATTACATCAAGGGACCCTACTGTAGATAGCTGGCTTGCTAAAACTGTATGTTTTGTCATCGTACTTGTCCAATGATGCTCTGCCGGGGGATCTTAAGATTGTTGAGTAGCGTTTAATCGCAAGTTTTGGTTTGTCTAAATCTTATAAATTTACTCGACTTGATCTTCAACTTTGCACCGTACAGTAGATTAGTTATAGTATCATATGGAAGACTTTTTATACATATAGAACAGACATTTCGTTGAAACTATTTTTTGAACAAGATCTCCAAATATTCATCAGATAGTTTAGTCAACTGAGGATGTGTGAATAGACGATGAAATTTGATGTATGTTCACTGAATTCAGGACATCTATAGCACCAATAATGAATGGTATCTCCCTTTGAGGAGGTTGTTCATTTCTCATTTGACTATTCAGGTCAATATTTTCTATACCTCTTTGGCAAAACGTGATATATTGAATCTTACTAGAATTAACAGCAAAAAAATCAGAGTATAACCATTTCTCAATGAGGAAGTTCACAATATTGAGGTTTTTTCTGAGTGTGAAGTTTGCCAAATTGTAATATATGTTTTTTTTCGTGAACTGAACTTTCACTTCAGAAAAAATAAATGAAAAAGGAACTTGGCTTCTGCTCCATTCCTATGAGGTACTACCTAGAAAAGCCACATTCACACAGAGAGGAAATACGATTCCGTTTGTCAATACGACGTTGTCGGCATCATCAATATGTCTAGAATTCCGGAATTTATTCTTTGAATTAATTATAACAATATCATAACAGCAATAGGTTTTTTTAGTCCTAGTTCGTCGAGTATTATGAATAATGTTCATAACCTTTTATTGCTATCTGAAGTTTATTACTAATAAAGGTTCATTATGATATTTGGCGATAGAATCTATAATTTTTCTCTTTCGTTATATTACAAAATGACAATGATAACTTGTCAGTCATTATTTTGCAAATGAATTCGTTCCTTCATAAAACGGATCTATTTTCTAGGTGAGCCCGTCCACACGACACAAAATACTAACAGGCACACCGACAGCTGATCTGATATAGTGGTTATGTATGCTTCTGTTTGCCAGTTTTACTTGTGTCGATTTCTGATCTCCAGTTATTCGTTAGCCTATTTCTACAGTTTATAGTTGTTTTGTTGGTTAGGTGATCATCGCTATTTTTCATGATATAAACATCAACAACGACTCCAAGTTGTCTTTCTATTTTTTTATTCGTTAGATATTCGCTAGCTATATTCTTCGTCATCAGCTAAATTCAGATTAGATTCAGAATGTACGTCACAGTTTGCCGCCCCGAAAATTGGAAATTGCTTTATTTTGAAAATTAAAATGACTGCTTGGACTTTATCTATCGCCATTCTGCACATCGTGGACATGAAACTGGGGAGTTCCGAACTAATTTTATGAAAATGCATCTGAAGAAAACTTCCCCATTCTAGGATTAGTGGAAAGTGGAAATCCACGACCGCCAAGGCTTCGTCCCCGTCGCCTACGTGAAGAAGGTATAAGTCGACCTGACCGCCTCGCAGCAGAACCAGCTTGATAACAACTCGGATGTCTTTCATTTTTCTCTCAATTTCTTAGGACCTTTTCGTCCCGGCCGCCTACTTGAAAAAGGACAAAAACTCTATCTCCGCGTGCCAGAGCCAAATGAACCAGTAGAATAACCGGCTGACGCTGGCCAATGCTTTTTTAACATTCAAATCGATATTTCGCTCTCATTTTTTTCTCAATCTCCTCTTAGGACTGGTGGAAGGTGGAGATCCACGACCGCCAAGGCTTCGTCCCGGCCGCCTACGTGAAAAAGGTGGAGGCCGGCCTGACCGCTTCGCAGCAGAACCTGCTCGACAACAACTCGATCTCGGCGCGCCAGAGCCAAATCAACCAGCAGTACGACCGGCTGCTGGCGCTGGCCAACGAGCGAAGGAACAAGCTCGACGAGACCGTCAAGGCGTACGTGCTGGTGCGCGAGGCAGCCGAATTGGCCGGCTGGATCAAGGTAAAGTCACTGAAAAAAATGTTTTTCTGCAACCGACACAAAAGTCGTCTATTTTGATACCAAAATTAGCTCTTAAATTGACGTTTCTATTACTGACACAAAAATAGGTATGTTGCTAGGCAACACATTTAGCTCCTAGGAACTAAAAAGGATGTACTGGACGTCATCAAGAATAAACAACATTGGGACGGTTGGTTATTTGGGTTGAGACGCATACCTGATTTGTTTCCGCGATTTCAGCAGATTTGACATTTCATACCCATGCTGGAGATATGAATACACCTTATTATAGTTTGGTGTTGGAATTATAAACATCTCAGCTAAGTATTTTTGTTTGATCAGGGAAGCCTTCAAGATTCAAATACTTGCTTGATCTGTATTTCATTCGTTATTCTCGGGATGGATAACTTGTTTTTGAATAATCACGGCAAGCAATAGTTTTTTGTCTCAAACAACAATATTGTTTAGCTTCATTTGATTATCAAGTCAAACGCAGTGTAGTATGGAGAGGAATAAATAATCACTATTATCATTGTTGATATGCTCACTAACCTAACATTTTCCACGTCTTGTTCCTAAGCTGGCACTGGCGCGGTATTTGCCATTAGAGCACCTGGTCCATACACAAATATGTCACTCTGTGGTTGTATTTATATTGAAACTACAATTCGAACATCCTTGAAAACCTAACCTGCTGTTAATGCAGGTAGAATATTCTCACCACATGGATTATTTGTCAATATTTGTTGCATTGCATACATATTGCACGGCATTGGTGGTTACTTCACATGTTTATTTGAGTTAATTGTTTCGGTTGCAGAAAAAATAGCATGTTTCATTCGGATCAAAAGTGACTTTGTTCGACTCGCAAATTTTGCTTTCGCTCGGCTTCGCTAAACGCTCCGCCTCGCAAATGCAAAATTCGCTTGTCAAACAAAGTGTCACTTTTGATCCTAATAAAACAATCTACTATTTCCTACGACTCTTCCGCACGATTGTCGTGTCGACAGTGGTACTTTTTCGTACGATTTTACTTTTCCGCACGGTTTTTACTTTTCCGCACGATAAATCGATGAAATCTTACGGAAAAGTCACATTACCTCACTAGTGCTGAAATTTAACCTTCTCACACGGGTTCTCTTTTAGAAAGTTGTACTTATCCGTAGGCTTTTCACTTCACCGCACGATAAATCGTTGAAATCTCGCGGAAAAATTACTTTACCGCAATAGTGCTGGAAATGATTTTTGTATTGTTGAGAATGAGGATTCGCGATAGAAAATAACACGTCGCCCCACCTGACGGCAGCAACTTGAACACTTCTGAGCGGTTTGTTTTGATGAAATGATCAATAAGCACAAACAAAAAACAAATGTGAGCCAATGAAAATAAAGTAAACATGCCGCTTTGACAGCTTTCAAGAACTCCGATAGGTGGCGTATGCTTATCTTCTATCGCGAATATTTAGAACTGATCAATAGATCTATGTAACCATTCCCTCTTATGTGTCATTTGTTAGCATTATTATATAATCTTGTTTGTTGAAACCTTTCATTTTAATAAACAAAAAGGACAAAACACTCACAGGAAAAACATTGTACCTAACGGCTTGCCCAAACTCCGCTCCGCGTCATTCTTGCAACTGTCGTTGTGTGTGGAAAATCACTACTTTCCGCACTTATAAGGTAAATAATATAGCATCTCGGACTGAATAACAATAGATAGACACAGACACCTCCATTCATTCATCAATCATTGGAGAGTGTACGTCAACAAGCCAGAATGACAAACATGGATAAATGAATGAAATCGCGAATGGTGGAGATAATTCTGTGGAATCATATTACATTTTCCAGACTTCTTTTGGCGCTTCCCACTTTTGGGAATAAATTACCACTGAAATTCAAAGTAAAAATATTTTAGATACACCGATTTATGTATCATTTTCTGTGAAATACAGTAAGAAAATTCACAATGACAACATGGGAAACCGAACAATAATAAAGAGCCTTTCCCATAGACATATAAAAAGAGGAGAGACAGTTACATACAGGGTGATCAGAATTCCGAAATTTGAACCACCCTGTATTCGTTTCAATCAAATGACAGTAGATAATAGATCAAAAGTTAATATAGAGACATGGCCAAATAGTTTCGACACAAAAAATTCCGAAAGTTGAAATAATCTCATTTTTTCACACCCTATATCTCTGTAATCATTTCAGCTAGACCCCCAACTGTGATAGATTGATGAAATCAGCTCTTCAGGGAGGATCTAAAAATGCAATAAAATACAGGGTGCTCCATTCAAATAATTTATACATCTTGTCCATAACTTTTTTTTGAGATGTTCAATTGTTTTTCTGTTAACATATTCAAAATCTACAGGAAAAATTATAAAAGACTGTTCTTTGGAAAGAAAATTCGATGATAAATAAAATAGTTAAGGGGGGTTCAAAATATACGTGAAGACCCTGTTACTTTCTATTAGTAACTGTAATATCCGTAAGTGGGCGTCTCGCTTATTTTGAATCGCTCTTGGGAAAAATGATTCTTGGACAATAAAGCTCAGTTTCGATTGATTGATTGATTGTTTCAAGGACAAGGAGATGCACGCCGAGGTGCAGGACGTGGGCGAAGACCTGGAGCAGGTCGAGGTGCTGCAGAAGAAGTTCGACGACTTCCAGACCGATCTGAAGGCGAACGAGGTGCGGCTGGCCGAGATGAACGAGATCGCTATGCAGCTGGTGTCGCTCGGGCAGACCGAGGCTGCTCTCAAGGTACGAATAAACCGATAATATTGTCACGATCCCTGGCTTCCTGATGGGATAAGACCACTGGATCATCTTTGAGGGTAGCTCAGATAGGGTAGATTATATTAACTCAAGACACTAATAGTTAAGGGGTATGAGAAATAGTAAAAACCATATCCAAAACATAGATACATTTATTAGATTATCATCGTATAGAAGAGGAATCATTAAGTATAGATACGACATACAATTTATAAAATTGTTAAATAGTACTTACAATATAGATAGAGCCATTCGGGTCGATTCTGTTTGGATCTTGTTATAACATTGCTAAGATAATAATATTGTTATAATCATAACATATAACAATATTGCTATTTGGTTCTGCATTCTGTTTGCAGAGTAATTGCAAGACTGGTTATAAGTTCAAGTGATAGCAATATTGTTGAAAAATTGAGAATTTTTGAGCTGACAACACTGTTTTCAACTCATTGTTTAGGTGTTAGATATCGATTTTGCAGTTATTTCTTGAAGAAGAAGAAGAGTTCATGATTATCTAACCTCTCAAATTAGTCATTCCTGTACTGACATTTTACAAAATTATATTGTTTAAATCGAGAGATTTTGTATTTGCTGAATCTGGTCGTCGTTGTGCGACTGGTGCAAGTAATCAATCATGTCCCCGAAATGAGAAAACAACTAAAAGCCGGATGAAACAAATCGTGATTTTTTATTAAATATTCTAGCACAATGGATAAACTATCCATCAGGCAACTGAAATTTCTCTGATATGCCGAAATTGTATAGTCTTATTTCTCCTCTACAAATTGGAACTTCAAGAAAAGGTTTTCAAGTAGTTGGTCACGGTAATGAACATAATATGTTTGTAATCACCATTCTAAGTTTTTCAATAATTCTTCTACGAATTGAAACTTTGAGGAAAGGTTTTCGAGTAGTCAGTGACACAACTGAACTCTCATATGTTATTAATCCACTATTTTCTGAATTTTCATACAGTTGGAAGAATTTGTTGTGCAAAAACAAAGAATCCACTACCTTGTTATAAGATAGCAAGCACAAAATTGATGTTGCCGAGATAGCAAGAAAGCTGACCAGATGTCATTGAAATTGACAGATCATAAGGCCAAAAATCGACGATTAGAATTCCACTTTTTCGAATCTTGCTATGATAGCAATATCTTCTCTACAACCATATTGCTATTTGCAAATAGAATCGACCCGATTTTCGGAGAGGGTCGTCGGGTAAAACGCACAAAGACCTACCTAAACTGTACCGGGTGTACCAGTAAGAAAGGACGCCGGCTGTATCTCGGAAACTATTTGCCGCACAGGTTTCGGAAAAAAATATTTATGATAAAAGTGGCCAAGCAAAATCTCTGGAAATTATTTTCAAGCTTCCAGGACAGCCGCTAGAGGGCATAATTGCATTAGCCAACTTAAAAAACGGGTTTTTATGAAAATTTGAGATATCAAGACATATCAGAAACACTTTTTCCATGTTATAGAGTTGATTTCCAATGCTAGTGTAATAAAAGAAAAAAATTCTATTATGAGGCAAGAATTTTGAAGGAATTTCAGTCTTCTGAATAATTGATTAAGCATGCCAATAGTGTGTTTTCCGGAAACTTCCGTCTTGGGTTCACTGTTGGATCTCTCTGTAAACACTGGAATTGGATAATTTGGAGATTGGATTCGTTTATTTTATTTATTGAAAATGTGATTTTCAGTCAGAGACAAGTTCTGGTATGAGGAAGTATAGTTAACAATAATAACTAACTATACAATTGTAACAAACTCATAAATAATTTAATATTTTAATACATTGAATAAATCATTCCATATTGGTGAACAAAAATCATTAAAAAAAAAAAGAATAACAATCCATCTATTTCCTTTTCGAGATCAATAAAAATTGCTATCACATAATTTCCTGTATCAAGTTCTTTTTGTATTGTTTGTATCACTTGTAATATTAATAATAATGATAATAATAATTATTTCATTCTCTGTTATAAACATATCATTGCATCTCATATAAATATTAATATATTTTATGAGGATTTACAATGAAATAACATGAATAAGTAGACAGATTAATATCTGGTATGAGATTATTCATGTGTTATTAAATCTGAGTTATTGAAATAATTTGAAATGATAGATTATTATGGTTGGAACTGAAATTTCAAAATAAATTGTATTTGTTGTCATGAGTTTCTGTCTAGAGAATCCTTCATTTCTCACCAAATGTAAATCTTACCTGACCTGATTCCTGGATGTTCTTCCTTGAGGAATATTTTTCTAGAGATATTCTTTCATATTATTTTCCATCACTTCCTATAAAAAATTCTTTTTTTTATCGTTACAGGATACATTCATCACCAATCTACTATTCATTGCTACATAATAATAAATGATAGCTACTCGATTAATGTATGTCGCTAAGAAGAAATGATAACTGACCGATATACGCCGTAACACTCATGGACGAATCACAACACGAGCATTTCTGTGCTTAGGTGAAGCGTCCAGATTTTTACAGTGTAATAATAACAATAATATTGTACACCATCATGTAATGTTCTTCAATAGCTATGAATATATGAATATATGAATATGTGAATATAGGGGATTTTTCCACAGGAGAAGTTTTCCAGTGACGTTATTTCCTGAAGGTTTTTTCCTGAGGGATATTTTGAAAGAGGATTTGTCTCGGATACCTGTATGCTTCGAATACGCGTTTTTTTTTCTTGAAGATCCAGACGCAGATGCAGGATCTGAATCAGAAGTGGACGGGGCTGCAGCAGCTGACCAGCGAGCGAGCCAGCCAGCTGGGCTCCGCGCACGAGGTGCAGCGTTTCCACCGGGACGTGGACGAGACCAAGGACTGGATCAACGAGAAGGACGAGGCGTTGAACAACGAGGATTTGGGCAAGGATCTGCGCAGCGTGCAGGCGCTGCAAAGGAAGCACGAGGGGCTGGAGAGGGATCTGGCGGCGTTGGGCGACAAGGTATGTTAGATAGGCAGATAGTTTAGATAGAACAGAATACAAATAAGATGAATTGGTATGTCAAGTTACTAATTCTGAACTAATGGCTGTTAAAAAGGAAAAAAACCGAGTAGAGGGGTAAATACAGATAATATTGTAATATGCTGATGTATTAGCACAACCACATACATTCACAATGAGAACTAGGGAACATGAAAGCTATGTATTCCTTCATTATATAGAGTATACAATACAACATAGAAACTATTGCTGTCCAATTCCTTTATATAGGAAATCACTATCATCAATAGAATTTTTGTTGGATTTTTTCAATCTGAATTCAACAGGTCTTATTAATTGCTTGCCCTTAGTATTGTAATCTTAACACCATTAACTGCCATGTGTATCTTTGATAATACACAGTGGCTTGGCCCAGGTCGCCACATGTATATTCTAGTATACATAGGCGTGCATCAATGTTTCGCCGTTCGGCGTGTGTATGCTAGAGTAGCACGCTTTACAAGCAGCATTTCTTATGGGATATGATTTGGCGTGGCAAAGTGTTAAAAGTCAGCATTGATGTCATAATCATTTTTGTCCTTCTGTACTTCAAGGATTGACTGAAATATATGAATAGAGGATACCGTCATGACTCTCTAGAGTTGTATCAAATGAGATTGCACCTGCTATTGCTAGAAACACGTATTTTTCTCTTATAGACTTTCATATCAGGTATGGCACAGCCTTCTGAGGTTTTCGTAGTCAATCTGTTGAATTCTGTCTTCATTTTACAGAAGAAAGCAATTCGCTATTTACGTAAGGCGCTAAAGCAAACGACCATTGTAGACCACTGTATATTAGTCAACAAATTCTTACTCTCATTTGCATTTTGGACAGTCTGTTTGATCCACACCAGATTCTCTCAGCCACTCAGAGAATCGCAAGGTCAATGACAGCTAAATATCTAGACTGACGGGTTATAATAATAGCGTTATTTGGCATGAACACTCCAAACCACTTCATTTTGTTGGCCTTTTCACATTTTTTCTTAATATCCCGAACAAAGCTCTCCAAACTCGAATGACAGGGCGATTTTGGCGATATTCGCTGAATGAACAGTCATGTATAACCCGTCAGACAGTCTAGATATTTAGGCGTCATTGTCAAGTTTCTCAAGGGGAGCAGACTTGCGAAAAGAAACAAGATTAATCTAGTTAACATGTTATAGTAGTAAAATAGTTTCTCAATGCCGCGAATATGGAATATATCGGTTCACATTGATCTGAGAGGACGAGAGTTAATTGTTTTCGAATATTCGAACATTAATTGACTCAGCAACTGATGCCACACTCATATTGATGGCTCTCACCGCCAATCTCAAAGTAGATATATATCACCTCTATTATTTGTTGACTGGTATTATTCTCACCAATTACACTGTACCAAATCTTCAAATCAATGATGACTGCTTGCTCGGTCCAGTACAGACACACTCTACTCAAACTCATTATATTCAATTATGCGAAATACAATGATCAAAAAAATATATTCTGAGCACTTCACAATCTCTTTTAGCGCTTTCATCACAGATAAAACAACTGGACGAAATTGCCAACCGTTTGGTGACGGCCGAGCAAACGCTCACTAAACAACAGGAAATTACCGAGTTCATCTATTACCATCAATCATCCATGACATGTTATATGTATGAACGTGAATGAATATTATTATTATTATTATTATTATTATTATGTAGATGCTGCTCATCAAGGCAAAAAACCGCAAGGAAAAGCTGCTGGAGTCAAAAATATAGCCGATCTCCAAGATTCTGGATAGATTCATAATCGTGTCCTACCGACTGTGCCAATTGATCTAAAATATATATATTGTATGTTGTTTGAGATTGCTGCAAATGGAAATGAAAACGTACTGCTTTTATTGAAAATACCTCATTGATCTACTTATATCAGAATGCAATGATTGCCTCTCTGTAAAAATGTAGCAGATCTCTTAGATTCCGGAATGATTCATACTCGTGTCCTACCGACTGCGCCAATTGTGGACTATATCACTTGCATATATGCATAATATAATGTAATATATGTATGAACGTGAATGAATATTATTATTATTATGTAGATGCTGCTCATCAAGCAAAAAACCGCAAGGAAAAGCTGCTGGAGTCAAAAATATAGCCGATCTCCAAGATTCTGGACACATTCATAATCGTGTCCTACCGACTGTGCCAATTGATCTAATATATATATATATATATATATTGTATGTTGTTTGAGATTGCTGCAAATGGAAATGAAAACGTACTGCTTTTATCGAAAATACCTCATTGATCTACTTATATCAGAATGCAATGATTGCCTCTCTGTAAAAATGTAGCAGATCGCTCAGGTTCCGGAATGATTCATACTCGTGTCCTACCGACTGCGCCAATTGTGTACTATATCACTTGCATATATACATAATATAATGTAATGAAAACTATATCTTTCCAACACAGATAAAACAATTGGACGAAATCGCCAATCGTCTGGTGACCTCGCACCCGGAAACGGCCGAGCAGACGCTGACCAAGCAACAGGAAATCAATGAGATGTGGACGCAGCTCACCGCCAAGGCCAACAGCCGCAAGGAGAAGCTTCTGGACTCGTACGATCTGCAGCGGTTCCTCAACGACCACCGCGACCTGCTCGCCTGGATCAATTCCATGCTGGGATTGGTCAGCTCCGAGGAGCTGGCCAACGATGTGACCGGAGCCGAAGCTTTGATCGAAAGACACCAGGTTGGTTATGTTCGATGTATTTTTTTTTGTATGGTTTTAGATTAGATTAGACACCGTGAAGTGAGTGGTTTCCTAAAGGCATATAGCAATAGCCCTGCTGTCAGTCAGCCAGTTTCTTTAGCGATTAGCGTTGGGGCGGTTTCAGAGTTGTTGAAAGACCATGTATTTCGCAACAGTTTTCTAAAATCTGTCTTTATTACCCCAAGAAACATTTCTGTTTTTGATAGGGATACATGAGTACAAAGATGAAAGTTATAATATCTCATTTCTGAGTAATAATATTATTATGCCACATATTTCTCAATCAAATTGTGCAGAGCAGATATTTTTGAAGATTAATTTTAAATCTTCTTGCATCATGTATATTTTTCAATTTATGGTGATGAATTGTATACAATTATTCAATTCTCGAATGGGGATTCAATAACTTGGTAGATTCCAATGCAAACAAAACACAAGCATGCATTTTCTCTAGAAAAGTCGATCTCACTGTGCCCAACATAAGCTTATCAGGGGTAACCATACCTTTGAAGACATCCATTTTGATGCTTGGTATTACTATCAGCAATAACCTTTCTTGGCAAAATCACGTGAGATCAATTGCTGAAAGTGCATCCCAAAACTTGGTTTTCTGTTTCGGGTCAGGAGCTATTTCACTTCCAGTCAGCTGCTAATGATCTATAAGGCACAGATCCGACCTGTCCTGGAATACTGTTCCTATATTTGGAGTGCAGCAACCAAACATACCCTGAAACTGTTGGATTCTGTCCAAAAAAGGGCAATTCGTCTCGTGGATGATGTCTCGCTCACAAACTCACTCACTTCTCTGGAACACCGTAGAAAAGTTGGCGATCTGGCTCTATTTTAAAGATATTTCCATGGACGATTGCCACTCACCTCTCGGTCGATAGGTAGTGGTTTTTCTCTTGAATTGGAATTATTTAAACGCTCTAAAAAGAATAAAATGAAATGTTCATTTATAATAATTTCACCTATCAACTTATAACTTCATTATACACAATTTATATTATCATTAAAGCTTGTTGCGATATTGAATTGAATGGGAATTTCAAAAATTTAAACAGCAGATTTTACAAAATTAAAATAGTTCTAGTTTAGTCACACAAGCAGATCCTGTGACAAGCTTTAATGATAATATAAAATGTGTATAATGAGGTTATAAGTTGATAGTTGCAATTATAAAGGAACATTCCATTTTATTTTTTTCTAGAGCTTTTGACTAAAAGCTTTTTAGTAGATTTTTTTTACTTTTGATTTTTTTTTTTCTAATAGGTTGAGATATATGTAACTTCTTAGGCAATGGCATTTTTTCATGCCAACATATTTTTTCTTCATATCCTAGGGCCTATAGGATAATCTAAAATAATCATGAATAGTAGTTATTTTTTAGAAAGTTATAGTTGTAGACTAATTTTTTATGACTTTGATTTTGACAAATTTACTGGGTTTTTAGAACTACAAGGCTGAAATAGACGCGATGTATGGCGCACGTGTACCACAGGTAGTTTAATGGCGCCTAATGTTTTAATTTTACTAACTGAATTCGAATTTTCTCATGCTTATTTGATTTATAATAATGGTAACGGTTTAGGGACTTCTGGTTTCTAATTGGCGCTTCAAAAACATAACATATTTAAGGAATATTTCTATGAAAGTTGAAGTTATTAACATAATTAGTTGTGAAATTATCCAAAACGAAGAATATTCTTTACTTCTTTATCACCTACCTAGGTTATCTATTGAAATATACAATAGAGTTGTTTTTTTTATAGAAAATATAATAATAATTCCAATCAATCATATCAATGATGATCAAAAGATCTAGCTACCAGATTGATATAAAATGTTTGGTAGACTATCATTCATTTCACATTCAATAGATGAGAATATGTTTGCAAAGTATTTTCTGTTTCTTTTTTTGGTTGTGTCTATTTCCCATGCAACAAGGAAGACTGAGGAATATAATTCATTCATTATGTGTTTTATTTTCTCAATCAGCTGATTTTGGTGTAAAGAAATTTTCTCTTGAACTAGTTGATACAAAAGGAAAACTACCTTAGTAGTGAAACACCTGTTCACGAGGGCTTAGTGCCTATACGAAAAAAAAAAACGAATAATTTCTTGTTACAGAAAATCTAAGTTTCACATTTCTGGTAGAAATAAAGATATAGCTCTTTCAGTTTTGGTGATTTCTTCAAACCCTAAATTTCGACCGTCCTCTGATAATGAAATGTTATGTTCCAAAAGGGATGTAAAAACATCGTTTTATATCGAAAGGCAGCTGTGCCAATCACTATCCTGGACAAAATGATAGTTCTTTCATTCATTTTGTGAGAAAAAAAATCCAACTTGAACTCTACTGAAGTGAATACAATTTATATTCATGCAACCAGACAGTTGAATTCATTAATAGCAAACCCATATAACTCTATTATTGGCAAACAATCAGTATTCTACAACGGAATAATTTTATATAATACGATGTGTTCACATGTCTGTGGGACATTTATGTCATTTCGTTATCAGATGACGATCGACATTTGCAGCCAGCTCTTGAACTATAAAGTCTCAATTAATCATCGGAGTTTTGGATAGTATCTAATCATTTTCTGACCTTTGGTGAAATGATTTCTATTTCTAATGCAGTCCAGCTCAACTCAAACGTTACTACCATCCTTAGACAAATCAGGGCTCTCGCTTCGCTCATATGGACTACTTGTAATAATCGCAGAAACACGACAACATTGTAAAGGATAACAAATAATTGCATCAGTAAGTGAGTTGTAACGACGCTTGCGCTTAAAATGACAATTTCAAAAATCGAACGTCACCCCATGACACTATGCCACTGCTAGTTGATTCTTCCTTTCAGTAAATGGTGTTTTAATTCACGCTGATCGCTTTTGTTCAGTGTAAACAACAACAACAATCCAGTTTTTTGACGATTTATTTGGACATTCCACATTTTTCCCTTGAATCTTTGAACTTATTTTTTGTTGTGGATGGTTTTTCCTTTCAAATATGAATTTTATTTCTAGTTGTTCAACTTTATTGCTCATTATACTCCATCAAATGAATTCAGGTTGATTGATTTCAATTTCCTCCACTTTCCAAAAAGTAAGGAGGTTTTAAACTTTGAAATGCGTTTTTCTCGAAACTTACTTTTTGTGACATTTCCCTTTTCCCCTGTGGTCTTGAATTGTTATTTAATTAGCATTTCACTTGAGCGAAGCGAGGTCCTGAATGGTCCCTACTATCACATTTTCATGCCAGTACTTGAAAATTGCAATCATAACAAACCACTAAGGCCCGTATTTATAGTCGTTTTCTCAAGAACTCCTCAAGTCTTCCTTATCTGAGGACTCCTCAGCACTTGACGTTAAACTAGTTTTATAGACCTCCCTTGAGTATTCCTTCTAGAAGGAATCCTCACACTTGGCAACAGTGTATAATTTTAGTGTTCTGTGACCAAATTTGTTGTTTCAAGTCACGTGTTTATCACAAAATGTAAAATGTCAAATTTGAAAATGTTTATTGTTCACTGTGGAGTGTGGACCACACATCGAAAGATTCCAATAATCCATTAATAATCTTCAAAGGTTGGTTCAAATTGGGCCTAGCAGCAAGTTTCCGCAAAATGAAGATGGGGTCGAAGAGATTATGGATGATGATGTTGGAAAATTACAATACAAAAATGTTTACTCTATTAAATACGGATTATTTCGAGCTGCAATGAAATAATATGCCGGGGAGAGAAAGAATATCCATTTGATTGAATACTTCGAATGTATCTGTGATTTTGTGTGGTTGTTCATTGAAAATGTATGAATTTCAATTCCACGAACAAATCATCAAGATGATACCTATCTATATGTAATGAAAATATGTAGTTTCCATTATTTGTAATAAATACCTATTATTCGAAATAAAAGATTCATGGATTTACTTTTCAACCATACTTGAATCAGCTTCTACTGGAAATCAATATATACTCGAAACAGATTCTCTGTACAAATTTTTCAGACTTGAATATTCATTTGATTACCACATTGACATTTCATCATTCCTTTCATGAAATTCATAACATAACCTGAAATAATACTAGAAATTGAATCAAGGAATGCTCACGGTACCTCCTTACCTTCCTTGGAATTGACATTTCCTTGAGGCTTCCTCAGAGCTCATATTACGACTATAAATTGGAAACTGGTCTTTAAGGATGCCATAAGGGACGAGGTCACCTTAAGAAGCGACTATAAATACGGGTCCTTGAATCCTTCAAATAATCGCCCCATCGGCTGACCCCATCCAAAATTCTCCCACGCAGGAACACCGCACGGAGATCGACGCCAGAGCAGGCACTTTCCACGCCTTGGAGCAATTCGGCCAGCAACTCCTCAACTCCAACCACTACGCCAGTCCCGAGATCCAGGAGAAGCTGGAGCAGCTGAACAACGCCAGGGCCGACCTGGAAAGGGCCTGGATCGACAGACGTCTGCAGCTGGACCAGAACCTCGAGCTCAACCTGTTCTACCGCGATTGCGAGCAAGCCGAGAACTGGATGTCTGATAGAGAAGCGTTTTTGGCTTCGGACGAGGTGGATTCGAATGGGGACAACGTGGAGGCGCTGATCAAGAAGCACGAGGACTTTGACAAGGCTATTAATGCGCACGAGGAGAAGATCGCTACTTTGCAGACGCTGGCTGATCAGCTGATTGGACGCGAGCATTACGCTTCGAAGCCCATCGACGATAAGAGGAACCAGGTAAACGATCTTTGATTCTTATTCGGGCTGGTTATGACAAGCTCAATTTGGGATTATTATCTTTAAAATTGGAATTACCTCTAGCGCATGGTTGAGAGAGACTTCTTCTAGCAGTCGACTCTTGTTATTATTGATTATTGTTTCAAAATTTTTTTGATACACTATAGTATAATCCAATGGTATCTTGAAGTAGAGTGTTTGAAACGAAAAAGGAATAAAACGACCTTGTGATACTTGTCAAGATGCTGTGTATCATCTCTAAAAATCACTTAAATTTTTTTTTATTTATTCATTTATTGAATTAAGTAAAATCTGCATTTTTTTCATCGAATATCAATTACATGTATATATCGGGTGGTCACAAAAAAAACGGAAGTTTTTATTTTCCTCGTGGTTTCATCATTTCTCAACCGAATTCGAATTTCTTGTCGTCGTTTCATAGTTAAAGGGCTATAGTATACCGTGGAATATTTGAAAATTTCATAATGAACAAAAACAAAATGGCGGATTCTACCAAAGTATTGTCATTTACAAAAACCGCTGGAGAAAAAGAAATTCGATTTATTTCCAACTTGTACCGATGTCATCTTAGGCTATTCATTTCTGAAGAGAATGAGTACTCGACCATCAAAATCGAACAAACAGTAGATACACTCATTTCTTTGCAATTTGTTATGGAGTGAATGTGCTTATCGTATAAACGATTATTATTATTTTGCTTCAGGCTTCATGAAAATTCAATCGAATTTGGATTTCTTAGAGTTATTTCAAAGATAAAGAACTGTAGTACACAATGATCTAAAATTGTATCGGTCCTGATTGGAAGAATAACATTTTTTTTATTCGCCTGAGATTTTTGAAAGTCACCAAAATTCTGGATCCTCCACCATTTTGTTTCTTTCAATTATTGGATTTTCAAATGTTCCATTGTGAACTACAACTCTTTATCTTTGAAATAACTCTAAGAAATCCAAATTTGATTGAATTTTCATGAAGCATGAAGCAAAATAATAATGATCGTTTATACGAGATTAGCACATTCACTCCATAACAAATTGCAAAGAAATGAGTGTATCTACTGGACTATTTGTTCGATTTCGATGTTCGAGTATTTATTCTCTTCAGAAATGAATAGCCTAAGATGACATCGGTACAGGTTGGGAAAAATCTGATTTTCTTTTACTCCAGCGGTTTTTGTAAATGACAATACTTTGGTAGAATCCGCCATTTTGTTTTTGTTCATTATGAAATTTTCAAATATTCCACTGTATACTATAGCCCTTTAGCTATGAAACGAGGCCAAGAAATTCGAATTCGGTTGAGAAATGATGAAACCACGAGGAAAATAAAAACTTCCGGTTTTTTTTGTGACCACCCGATATATTTCATATTGTATCTCCTTCACATAGGTTAGTGGTCTGTGTGTGAAAGAGATGAAGTATTTCACGTATAAAATAGTTTTTTCATAATATAAATACTTAAACTGAAAACAAATGATCAATTCATACAATAATGAGAATAAATTGATATATCGAAAAATAGAGGTGATTAAAAAAGATCATCGATTTTTTTCGCATTATTTATAAGTCAACTTTTAACTTCTTTTTTGAAAGTTATGATATGTAGGCGTTTTAATTTTGATGGCATTTTATTATAAATTTTAGATCCAATAAAACTAGATTGTTTTGAAAAATTTTAAGCTTATGTTTTTCACGATGTTCTCTGAACATTACTGGATATCCCTTTTCGTGGGATTAGAACACAAAAAAAATCGTACATTGTTGATTTAGTTTCTTGAATAATTGTTATCATGTTGAAAGTGGATCAAAGTCAAAATATTCTCACAGCAATGATGTGAGTAGATTATTCACACTGTGATGATACACTAGCGGCAAAAAAGGGCCATAAAAATGTTTGCCAAATTGATCGATCTGGCACTTTTTTAATTCTTGTACGATTTTGGTGGAATCTGTACAAAATCGTAGAATTTAGGTTTCTGAATGTTACCATGAATTTTAGTTCTCAAGAAAAGCTGATGGCTTGATCATTATAAAGGGAAAAGGAACGCGCTGGGGCAGAAGGAATTTATTGAACATAGCTTCCTCATGTTTTGGATTGAAGTGTGATCTCTCCTTAACTTAATGGTTTTTGATAAACGTCAATATCTTGTGATACAAGTTTTTCCAGTATGAATTTTTTAATTTTCATTAACAATAATTCTGAACACATGAACTTCAATTATTAAGAACTTTAAAATACATTAAAAAACTAATATCACTCATTCCCACCATTTTTTTAGCACTCGCCGGCAAAAATCAAACAAAACAGATCTTTTAGATGTATTCAATAATGAGTATGTCGTCCTTGAACTTCAATTACAGCATTCAACCACCGTGGCATCAGTTTATGAAATTTCTCAAGCAGTCTTGACGATTGCCTCAAATCATTCTTGAAGGGCAAATCGTAGCTCTTGAAGATTCTCCGACAATGTCGGTCGAAGGCGAGTGAGCCTCTGAAGTTCATCCCAAAGATGCTCTATAGGTTATGAATTATTGTTAATAAAGATTGAAAAAAATATTTTCCTGAAACCGTTGTGTTGAGAAGGGATCACACTCTAATCCAGAACAGAAAGAAGCTGAGTTTAACCACTAACTTTTGCCACAGGGCATTAAGAAATTAATTCATCAGCTTTTCATGGAAACTGAATTTCAGACTAACATTCCGAAACATAAAAATCGGAGAAGAATTGAGAAAATTACAGGGCGGAGTATATTTTGATTGGCTGAGACCAAGGTAGATAGTGATCTATCTCTATCTTATACAACTCTAGAACACATTGATCACCTACTTGATGATGAATTTCAATACTTTTGTAAGGCTTTGCAGAATCAACTTCGGATGGCGCAACTTTTCAATGAATTTCGCAAATTTATTCACATAAACCAAAATAAAGCTGTTAGCTATTCGACACAGTCAGATACAGAAATGCCATACAAATATCATAACCTTCGATCTATTTATCTATCCTATCTACATGTTTTGAAGAAAAAAAAAACAATCCAGTGATTACACCATCTTCCTTTCATCATGACTAAGACACATGAATGAATAAAATTGGAAGTAGCAAATTTGCGGAAACTAAATTATTTAAAAAATCCCATAAATATTCAGTGCGCTGCATAACTCTATGCAACGTCTCTCAACACAAAACTGAAATCGCTACTCGTGCAACCAGGTGCTGGACAGATGGAAGCACCTGAAGGACGCTCTCATCGACAAACGGTCGAAGCTGGGCGAGAGCCAGACGCTGCAGCAGTTCTCCCGGGATGCGGACGAGATCGAGAACTGGATAGCGGAGAAGCTGCAGCTGGCCACCGAGGAGAGCTACAAGGACCCGGCCAACATCCAGTCGAAGCACCAGAAGCACCAGGCGTTCGAGGCTGAGTTGGCGGCCAACGCTGATCGCATCCAGGTAATGATACATGTTGTGCTCTGATGGAATCGATCTGATTTCCATTCATCACGGGATTCTATATTTTGTGCATTATTCAGCATTTTCAGAAAGTATATGCAATGTTTTCAACTTATTTAGGAATTATAGGCATTCTGACAATTCACACCTTCATTGGCAGTTATTCTATATAGAACCGTTCGAACTTCAATTCAATTCAATTATCTAGAATGTTCCTATTATTGAAGCTTATTCCAGAAAGAAATGATTTATAGAATTACTTCATTCGAATTCGAGAACCACAGCTCTAACCTCTATATTTATTTATCAAAACGTTGATCCATCTATTTACCTAGTTGTCTTCCTTAAGCGAGAGTTGCTTTGAGGTAACAGCAAGTATGCGACAAATTATTTCGAAATTATCAATAGCCTTGGGATATTATAAATGATAAATAACCACAAATGACTATAAATGACGGTCATATGACTGGTCACGATTTTTAAATAACCCTCATTTCACATCACTGGATATTATTCAATAGCAAATCAATACGTCTTTGTGAAATACCTCTGACACGACAAATCAAGTGTTACAATGAACATTGTCATCATTCAATCGCAACTAAATCCTTCGTGTTTGGACACCAGGCCGTGCTGGCCAATGGGGCCAACCTCATCGACAAGCGCCAGTGCGCCGGATCCGAGGAAGCCGTGCAAAAACGCCTGGAATCCATCGCCGACCAATGGGAGTTCCTCACGCAGAAGACCACCGAGAAGTCGCTGAAGTTGAAGGAGGCCAACAAGCAGCGGACGTACATCGCGGCCGTCAAAGACCTGGACTTTTGGTTGGGCGAAGTGGAGAGTCTATTGACCAGTGAGGATGCTGGTAAAGATCTCGCTTCGGTGCAGAACTTGATGAAGAAGCACCAGCTGGTCGAAGCCGATATCCAGCATCACGAAGACAGAATCACAGGTATATCATTTTTCATCATAATTTTGTGACATTCAGCGTTGTTATTGCTTTTTTTCGACTTTCCAGATATGAATAATCAAGCCGATTCCCTTATTGAAAGTGGTCAATTCGACACCGCTTCAATCCAAGAAAAACGACAGTCTATAAACGAACGATACGAGCGTATCAAGAACCTGGCAGCTCACAGGCAGGCGAGACTCAACGAGGCCAATACCTTGCACCAGTTCTTCAGAGATATCGCCGACGAAGAATCTTGGATCAAGTAAGCACAATGTTCATTGAAATCATTGCTTATTTCTATTATCAGAATTTGTTTAATCACCTGCATATTCATTTTGGAATCCTATATCTGTGAATACCTCTTCAGTTAGTTACAATATGATGACATCAAGAGAATAATCATCTATGTTTGTCCTCCACTAGAGCTTGCTTATTTCTATCATCAGAATTTGTTTTATCCCCTGCATCTTCATTTTGGAATCCTATATCTGTGAATACCTCTTCAGTTAGTTACAATATGACGAAATCAAGAGAATAATCATCTATGTTTGTCCTCCGCTAGAGCTCGCAGGCTTCTGACTGTAAATTAGGTCTATTCTTATGCAATTCTTTTTGAGAAAACAACGACTCTAGAGCCACTTATCATACCTGCTTACTCGTTAGTAGTTCATTACGTCAAATACAACTCTCAAAAATAGTTCAAGGAATGTGATCAGATCACATTACATACCTTGATGCTTGCTGCAAACATTCTGTTCCTAAATCTTCTATTCGGTACACAATCTCTTCACCTCTTGACTTCTGTCACTCTTTCTTCTGCTATACTCTGTTATTGTTAGAAGAATGACCAAGTGGAGGTCATCTTCAGTGATATACTCGCAAACAGCCATGGAACCATCCCAATTTCCGGAAAATGATATTAGGAGTCAAAATAGGTCGATAATCACTTCATATTCGGAATCAGGTCGCCCAATTCACTAACTATTCATATTTTTTCTGTAAAATTTTCAGTTCTGAAAAATTAAATTTTGTCACATTTTTTACGGAAGCACCCCCGCATCTTTGTACTTTCCCTTCCTCCTGCAAATTTCAGAACCCTACCTCAATAATTACCTGAGATACGGGAGTGCTACCATGAGAAAAATTTGATTTTCATGACCTGGGCGACCTGATTCCTAATCGAAAATGATTTTCAACGTATTTTGACTCCTAATATCATTTTTCGGAAATTGGGGTGGTTCCATGGCTGTTGGCGAGCAGTATATATCACTGAAGAGGACCCCACTTGGCTAGAGAGTGCATTTTTGGTATATCTCTCGCTCCAGCAAATTTCAGGATCCTCACCCAACGGTTACGTAAAATTCAGGGGTTTCCATTAGAAGTGAGTCACACTGTATGTTTCTTGGGGAAATAAAGACAATCAATCAATCAATTTGGCGCCCGAGCAGGGACCTATTAGCAATGGTAACTTCTGTAGATTGGAGAAACATTTTCTACTCACGTGACAGTCGCTGACAGAGCTGAAGATGAGAAAAAATGCCTTGTAGCGTTCGAAGAGTAATTTCATTTCCCTTTTTCAAATTCGTTCAATAAACAACGGCAATATGGCTTGGGACGTTTTTTGTATCAGTCAGTCTGTATTAGGAGAGAATATAGTAGAAGGACTAGTGGCAGAAGCTAGGATAGAAATGAATAAATATCTGATCCATTTTGTTGAACGAGTATAGTTACGTTTGGCGCCCTAACAGGAACTGCAAACCAAGCGACATTACCGGAAAACCAAACAGTCCCTATTCATGTGTTAGTGACAAGGATCGTTACATTTGGCGCCCGAGCAGGGACCGGCAAAAACTAACAGTCCCTATTCACGTGTTAACGATGGGTCGTTACATTTGGCGCCCGAGCAGGGACCGTGCTTTTGACACCAAAACTCGTATTTTTTCAGAGAAAAGAAACTCCTGGTCGGCACCGACGACTACGGTCGCGACCTCACCGGCGTCCAGAACCTCAAAAAGAAGCACAAGCGTCTCGAAGCCGAACTGGCGTCGCACGAGCCCGCCATCCAGGCGGTCCAAGAGGCCGGCGAAAAACTCATGGACGTGTCGAACCTGGGCGTGCCCGAGATCGAGCAGCGCCTCGAGGCGCTGAACCGGGCGTGGGCGGAGCTGAAGCAGCTGGCCGACACGAGGGGGCGCAAGCTGGGCGAGTCGCTGACCTACCAGCAGTTCTTGGCTAAGGTAGAGGAGGAGGAGGCGTGGATCAGCGAGAAGCAGCAGCTGTTGGGAGTGGAGGACTACGGGGATACGATGGCGGCCGTGCAGGTAGGTGTTGGGTTGTACTCATAGACTATTATAAAGAAAATAAGATGAAGACCTCTAGTGAAATTTCTTGGAGTTTCAATGTGATTTGAAATTGACATTTCAATGTTCCACGTTTCTACTTCTACCAAAAGTTCCTTAATGTACTTGAACATTTTGTTTTGACGTGTTTGTATGCTTCGAGTGCGGACAATCACAAGCTCCGACAGTCACTGACAAATATATAGATGAAAAAAAGGAGGAACTAACGGTACAGTCGTTTCCAGAGAACACGTCGCACATGGACGGTGTCAGCTCTCTTAATCACCGCTGCAAAAAGAGCGCTCATACCGTCCAACTGCGACATGTGCACTGAAGACGAGTGTACATGAAAGTACATGACAATAATTTCAAAGGTTTGCCAATCCGACAACAAATTGGGAGATTAATGAGATGCATTTTTGTGCTGCTTCTTAGTATAAAAATACTGGGATTCAGTTAACTTTATTCGAATTGCCATCAAACTGAACTGAAACTGAACACTAATATCAAAATGTTTTGGTAGAATATAGAAAATTATTTATCACATATCTATTTGCAGATACATTGATCATCAAGGAAAAATATCGGAAAGAACCAACCGATTTGAAACGAAAATGGAACGAGAAACTTGCCGAAAATAAACTTTATTTGAAACAAATTTTTAATGACTTGATAATCTAAAATTAAGAGCAGACCATTTTAAAAATTTTGAGGTTTACTAGTAGGGCTGGTGCATAATTCTAATTAGGAACGACTCTACTTCCTAAGTGCATTTGTTCTAATAATAATACATTGAGTTCCTCCGTTCATTAGAACATAAAGGAACTCTACTTCAACCTTTTCTACAGGGCCTGCTCAAGAAACACGACGCCTTGGAGAGTAACTTCCAGGCGCAGACGACAACCGCACTATTCTAATTTGAAGCGACCTTATACTCCCTAAGTGTATTAGATCTAATAATAATACATTTGGTCGAGTTCTCGCGTTGATTTTGATTTCATTCCATTAAAGAAATCCACTTTTACCTTTTCTACAGGGCCTGCTCATAGTGAAAGGAGAAGATGGTGTGCTACGACGCATCTTCGTATACGTCACTGCGAGTAAAACAATTGCTCGCAGTTATCAATTCGCCCGAGTCGCCGTGATGATAATAATAATAATAATAAACGACTCTTATTTTCAATCACAATATAAACATGAATGAATTGAAGTTCAATGAAACTGATGGCGAAGTCTAGCTCAAATCTATTCTACTTAACCAACAGGGGGCCAATGCCCAAGAAAATTTTCCTTGAAACGACATTGTACTTCCTAAGTGCCTTAGATCTAATGATAATACATTTGGTCGAGTTTCCTCGTTGATTTATTTCAGTCCACGTTAAGGAACTCTACTTCTACCTTTTCTACTGGGGATGCTGAAGAAACACGACGCCTTCAAGCTCGACTTTGCGATAACCACACTTACCTAATTCGAAACGACCTTCTACTTCCTAAGTGCATTCGTTCTAATATAAAACTCTTCTTCCACCTCTCTTATAGGGCCTGCTGAAGAAACACGATGCCTTCGAGACCGATTTCCAGGCGCATCGTGACCGCTCCGAAGGCCAGCAACTGATTTCCGAAGACAAATACACTTTTCTTATTTGAAACGACCATCTACTTCCTAAGTGCATTCGTTCTAAAAATAATGATACATTTGGTCGAATTCCCGTGTTTATTACGACATTAAGGAACTCTACTTAGGCTTCTACCTTTTCTACAGGGTCTGCTGAAAACACGACGCCTTCGAGAGCGACTTCTAGGCACAGACGACAACCACACTTTTCTTATTTGAAACGACCTTTTGCTTCCCAAGTGAATTAGATCTAATAATAATACATTTGGTCGAATTTCCTTGTTGAGTACCTTCAGTTTACGTTAAGGAACTCTACTTCTACCATTCCTACAGGGGATGCTGAAGAAACACGGCGCCTTCAAGAGCGACTTCCCAGCGAATAAATAAATAATCACACAAAACAAAGTATGAAAGAACAATTTTTACATAACCTTATACCTATCTGCAATGGTGAATAGGCGGAGTATCA
The DNA here is from genome assembly GCA_918026855.4 of Phaedon cochleariae. Lineage (NCBI taxonomy): Eukaryota > Metazoa > Arthropoda > Insecta > Coleoptera > Chrysomelidae > Phaedon > Phaedon cochleariae. The sequence continues at coordinate 37,818,746 of OU896718.1, read as the reverse complement.
GCAAAAATGATGTTTTCAACTTGACTCATTATTTAATCAGAGAATATCTGGCATGCACATAAATATGAATGACCTACATGTTTTCCTCATTGATCTCACCAGTACCATTAGTAAGTTCTTGTGAAGATTTGATAGTAATTTTATTTTTTACATCCTGCCTTTCCTTTGTACAATGATCTTTGGAACTGAATTTCTTTGATATTTTTTTCCACCATCAACTTCACCTCAGTCATATTCACCAAACTTCCGTGAAAAAACATTTCATGATCTGCAATATATTAAAAAACTACCTACAAATATTCTCAATCTGTATACACCACTGAAGAAGTTCATGACACAATATTATTCTGCTGGCTCACTAAAACCAAAGAGGAACTAACATCACTGTTATCTGTTGTATTATTCTACTTACTTAGTTGGTTCATTTGAATCATTACAATAATCATAATTCACTACCTCTTCTTGGCTTGGCACAGAATTTAATATTCTTATAGGTTTTGATACAAACAGCAACCACAGAATAATATAACAGTCAGAATATTATGATCATGTCGCCGATTAGACGTCTGTGTAACATCATTGGCTTGTGTTCAATTGATGTCCCTAATAGAGGTCACATCAATATCTTTAGATTTCGGTGATATCCCAGAGATATTCGGGTCCTCGTATTGTTAGCTGGGTTTGAGGCACAGACGATAACCACACTTACCTAATTTGAAACGACCTTCTATTTCTTATATGCATTTGTTCTAATGTAAAACTCTTCTTCCACCTCTCTTATAGGGCCTGCTGAAGAAACACGATGCCTTCGAGACCGATTTTCAGGCGCATCGTGACCGCTCCGAAGGCCAACAACTGATTTCCGAAGACAAATACACTTTTCTTATTTGAAACGACCATCTACTTCCTAAGTGCATTCGTTCTAAAAATAATGATACGTTTGGTCGAATTCCGTGTTCATCACAACATTGAGAAACTCTACTTATGCTTCTACCTTTTCTACAGGGGCTGTTCAAGAAACACGACGTCTTCGAGAGCGACTACCAGCGACACTTCTTATTTGAAGCGGTCTTCTACTTCCTAAGAGCCTTAGATCTAATGATAATACATTTGGTCGAGTTCCCTCGTTGATTTCTTTCAGTCCACGTTTAGGAACTCTACTTCTACCTTTTCTACTGGGGATGCTGAAGAAACACGACGCCTTCAAGCTCGACTTTGCGATAACCACACTTACCGAATTCGAAACGACCTTCTACTTCCTCAGTGCATTCGTTCTAATATAAAACTCTTCTTCCACCTCTCTTATAGGGCCTGCTGAAGAAACACGATGCCTTCGAGACCGATTTCTAGGCGCATCGTGACCGCTCCGAAGGCCAGCAACTGATTTCCGAAGACAAATACACTTTTCTTATTTGAAACGACCATCTACTTCCTAAGTGCATTCGTTCTAAGAATAATGATACATTTGGTCGAATTTCCGCGTTTATTACGACATTAAGGAACTCTACTTAGGCTTCTACCTTTTCTACAAGGTCTGCTGAAAACACGACGCCTTCGAGAGCGACTTCTAGGCACAGACGACAACCACACTTTTCTTATTTGAAACGACCTTTTACTTCCCAAGTGCATTAGATCTAATAATAATACATTTGGTCGAATTTCCTTGTTGATTACCTTCAGTCTACGTTAAGGAACTATACTTCTACCATTCCTACAGGGGATGCTGAAGAAACACGACGCCTTCAAGAGCGACTTCCCAGCGAATAAATAAATAATCACACAAAACAAAGTATGAAAGAACAATTTTTACATAACCTTATACCTATCTGCAATGGTGAATAGGCGGAGTATCAGCAACTTTACTCATTATTTATTTAGAGAATATCTGGCATGCACATAAATCTGAATGACCTACGTGTTTTCCTCATTGATCTCACCAGTACCATTAGTAAGTTCTTGTGAAGATTTGATAGTGATTTTATTTTTTAAATCCTGCCTTTCCTTTGTACAATTATCTTTGGAACTGATTTTTTTTTATATTTTTTTCCACTATCAACTTCACCTCAAGTCATATTCACCAAACTTCCGTGAAAAAACATTTCATGATCTGCAATATATTAAAAAACTACCTACGAATATTCTCAATCCTCATACACCACTGAAGAAGTTCATGACACAATATTATTCTGCTGGCTCACTAAAACCAAAGAGGAACTAACATCACTGTTATCTGTTGTATTATTCTACTTACTTACTTAGTTGGTTCATTTGAATCATTACAATAATTATAATTCATTACCTCTACTTGGCTTGGCACAAAATTTAATATTCTTATAGGTTATAATACAAACAGCAACCACAGAATAATAGAACAGTCAGAATATTATGATCATGTCGCCGATTAGACGTCTGTGTAACATCATTGGCTTGTGTTCAATTGATGTCCCTAATAGAGGTCACATCAATATCTTTAGCTTTCGGTGATATCACAGAGATATTCGGGTCCTCGTATTGTTAGCTGGGTTTGAGGCGCAGACGATAACCACACATACCTAATTTGAAACGACCTTCTATTTCCTATATGCATTTGTTCTAATATAAAACTCTTCTCCCACCTCTCTTATAGGGCCTGCTGAAGAAACACGATGCCTTCGAGACCGATTTCCAGGCGCATCGCGACCGCTGCGCCAGCATCAACTCCGAAGGCCAGCAGCTGATTTCCGAAGATAACCACCACGCCGACAGCGTGCGGCAGCGCTGCCAGCAGCTGCAAACGAAGCTGGACCACCTGGCCGCGCTGGCCGGCAGAAGGAAGGCGAAGCTGGTGGACAACTCGGCGTACTTGCAGTTCATGTGGAAGGCGGACGTGGTGGAGAGTTGGATAGCGGACAAGGAGACGCACGTGCGCAGCGAGGAATTCGGCAGGGATCTGTCGTCGGTGCAGACGTTGCTCACCAAGCAAGAGACTTTCGATGCCGGTCAGTATTTTGGTTTCTTCTTATTTTATTGCAGAAATCGAACATAACCTTTCAGAAAACCATAGCTTATATCAGGAAAAACCTCATGGTTTTCGAAATATTGTAACTTGATATAAAAGATAAGATAAATTCCTATTATCATGCTCCAAGCTAATAAGAAACGTTTAATGTTGACTCTCATTTTCGATAAATATCACTGAATAGTACAGGGTTTCTATAAATGATCGTAACATCGTAGTAGCCGTTGAAATATTTTCTCCATTTGCCGCCTTTCATTTATGGAGATTCACACATTCGAATTTAATTTCTGACATCAATCATTATACTGCCATAGGTGATAAACTCACAATTGTCAGTTTTTCGTTGAAATTTTCAAACGATTCTGATGTTTTCTACTTCGTAATTGTCGTGTTGAAAAGAGGGATGGCTTATTCCTTGGAGCAGAATACATTTATTGTAATGTCTTATTGTCGAAATGGCACATTCATCAATGGTGGATGGAGTTACTCGGTAGTAGCCTGCAAGGATGAGTACCTGGCGAAATATTCTAATGTACAGATTCAAGAAACTTCTTTGAAAGCCCACATCAGAACAGAGATCAACAGATTCATCCAAACTGGAAACGTTAATAAAAAGAAATCAACAGGAAGGCCCCAAAAATCGGGAGAAGTTGTCAAAAATCTAAGAGCGCGTGTTGAGCAAAATCCCCAAACGTCATTAAAGAGATTATCTTTACAATCTGGTGTGCCACTAAGTACATGCCATAAAGTGCTCAAGAAAAGATTGCATATGCATCCTTACAAGACCAGTGTACTACAGTTACTTCTGCCAATAGATATCCCACGTCGTCTGGAGGACTGCCAATGGTTCCAAAATAATCTCAACGATGACCAGCTATTGGACACCTAACATTTTTCAGCGATGAGGCTTGGTTTCATTTGTCGGGATACGTGAACTCACAAAATTTTAGGTTTTGGAGATCTGAGAATCCCCACAATTTCATTGAGACTCCACTACATTCTCAAAAAATTGGGGTGTGGTTAGCTGTTTCTCGTAGGCGAATATATGGACCGATTTTCTTCGATGGCACTATCAATGGTGAAAGATACAGACAAGTGATGTTAGAACCATTCATCAATCGACTTGATGATGAAGAAATTCGAGTTGGCTATTTTCAGCAAGATGGGGCCACTGCCACACCACACGTGTATATTTAGAATATTTACAAGAATTTTATGACATCCGTGTGATAAGTCGAGGAGTTAATCCTTCTTTTCCAACACGTTCTCCAGATTTGACGCCTTTGGATTTCTGCCTTTTTGGATATTTGAAAGACGAAGTATAATAACTTCGAAGAGCTGCAAGCCTCAATAACACATTGCTGCCAAAATATTGGCCCGGAAATGCTGAGGAACATTTTCGACAACAAACGGCGAAGAGTTTTGAAATGCTTGGAGAACAACGGAGAACATTTTGAACATTTGATGTAGGTTAATGAAATAAACCGTTATTTATTACTTCTTTAATAGATATTTATGATTTGTTCCATTATTTTTTAAACTACAATATTGGACTCTCCTTTCTATGGAAATGTATCTCAAATACATTTCCATAGTGTATGCAAAACGATATAAAAAAGATCCTGTATATGATCACTCGTCGTTAAATGTTGTTAACAGCATTAGTAGAAAGCGGCAAATGGAAAAAAATGTCAACGGCCACTACGATGTTACGATCATTTATAGAGATCCTGTAGTTGTAACAACAATAATTATAGAAGGCAGGTTTTCGATAGCTGTCATCTACTATCTACAAAAAGAAATTACCCCTGATTCGGGTCCTTCTCGATTTATATTATGAAAATCATGTTACTTTTCTTTTAGGTCTCACTGCTTTCGAGCATGAAGGAATCCAAAACATAACTGACCTTAAAGACAGACTCATCGCAGCTAATCATGACCAAACTCAAGCAATTCTTCAAAGACATGCCAGTGTTATTGCAAGGTAAGGATATTCGGTTATTTTTCAGCAATTTTTCAAATATGGTATACGACAACCAACGTTTTTTGTTGCCGCTTCAGCACCTATTCCTTCAAATCACTGAGCATCTAATTCAAAATCGTAGTAATTCGTTCGTGTTTATTCTCAGAATTTATTGTAACATATATAAAATATTCGACAAATAAATAGAATGTGATGATGTGATCATTTTCCAATGAAAAAAACTTCATCCTTTCCGTCTTGTCACAAGTTATAATATAAGGCAGGTATAATATCGCCTTCAACATTGACCAATCAAAGCGAAGGTCAACGCTTCCCTATGGTTTTCAATGCTGTCATCTGAGTTATAATGGACTATAGCCCGTAATAGATGTATAGAAAATCATATGGTGTTATCACTTCCTATTGAAATAAGTTTCGAAATCTCTGGATGTCGCCTACTTTGTAAAAATAGCAAGGCGTGGGAGAATCTTTCAAAATTTCCGAAGTTTCAAACCAAATTTACAGGCATCATGACACATTTATTTGAGTTCACATTTTCATTTTCACAATTTTTTATGTAATTGGAAATGCGCATTGAGCAGAAGCGTTTTTAGGCGAGCACTTTAACCACTAGCGGTCTAGCCTAGTCTAGTTTCTAGTCAGTGACTATATGAAATACGACATATAAATGAAATGTGATAATCTTCCCATAAAGAAATCGTCATCCTACAAGTCATGTCACAGCTTATAATATTAGGCAGGTGTAATATTCCCTCCAACATTACCTTATCAAAACGAAGGTCAACGCTTCCCTATGAATTCCAATGTTATCTTCTGAGTTAGGATGGACTATAGTCACCGACATGTACACTTTCGAGATCGAACTGGTGAAAATGAATATTGCGCTTTAGGACCTGTCAAATTCACTCTTAGGGCCTATGTATGCATCATTGTCTTAGTCTTGGTCTTAGTCACAGTCTTTCTTTTAATCATAAAATCAATTTATGAGCATACATTTCAATAGGTGAATTCATGTAACATGACCTTCATCTAATTCTCCGGTTTTCATTGACTCCGCCAAAGTCGTGAAGAAACCTTGTGTTTTTCTTTTTCTGTTAATGGGATGAACTCCGAATCTCTTGACTCTCTTTCTTTTTTGCATCAAGCAAACCAGAGTAGCAAGATTCGAATAAATATATGACTGTGTTCCAATGATTAAATCTCTATCTACTTCCATTTTCGAATTCGTAAGAGATCTTTATGAAGAAAAACAATAAACCCAAATAATCCTCAAAATTATCTCAAAAACCTGCTCCAAAATAAAATATTAGAATTGGCAGTTGATATTATTGACACCTCAGTTGACACTCTTGACGGATTGTCAATTGTCATATCAAAATTCTCAAGCCTAAAGACTGTGTTGCATAAAGGTCCAAATATGATGAGTTAATATTCTATCCACCTTGAATAAGACTATGATTAAGACAATGACTTAGACAATAGCAATATTCTTTTTACCTTGTTACATTCTCACTACTGAGATCAATTGAGTTAGAAGGAGGTGAGACGGAGCTGAGTTGTCGATGGAATAAAAAGAACTCGTTTTTATCTGTCAGGAAGGGCAAGGAAAGAAAACATAACAAAACATAATTCAACCAAAATGTAAAATGGCTGAGGAAATTAATGAGGAACGTAGAAATACTATTGTAGTGAGTATTCAAAGGATTTAACCAGTGGACTGAAACTTCAAAGCTGAAAGCATGTCAAAATGAAAATATAAACTCACAATTTTCAGCACAGAAACACAGAATTACTAGAAGAAGACAACTCACATCAGACTAAGATAAATGAAACATGTAATACAACTGAGCTATTGAGCTGCACTGAGAATCTTGGTTAATCTCAGTCAAAGTTGGTAAAAAGAATATTACTAATGATGCATGAATAGGTCCTTACTCATGAACACCAAGAATCATGACTCGCTGTCATAAACAGCACTTTGAGGGTCGCTGTGCATTGAGCAGAAGCGTTTTCAGGCGAGCAATAGACCCGAGATTTTCATGTTGCTGTGCTATAACCACTAGCGGTCTAGATACATTTTAGTCAGTGACTATAGCGCGTATATTTTTCGACAGATGGCAGAAACTTCTTTCTGACTCGGACGCCCGCAAACAGCGCCTGCTGCGCATGCAGGCGCAATTCAAAGAAATCGAAGAGCTCTTCCTCACGTTCGCCAAACGAGCGTCTGCCTTCAACTCGTGGTTCGAGAACGCCGAAGAGGACCTCACCGACCCGGTGCGCTGCAACTCGATCGAGGAGATCCGCGCGCTGAAAGAAGCGCATGCGCAGTTCCAGGCGTCGCTGTCGAGCGCGCAGGCGGACTTTGACGCGTTGGCGGCGCTGGATGCGCAGATCAAGCACTTCAACGTCGGGCCGAATCCTTACACGTGGTTCAACATGGAGGTGGGTGATGAACATATATTTTCTAGTAGTAGTAGATATATCCTAATCTTACAATAAATATAATACATAATGATAATTCAGAGTTTCACACAGTGCCAGAAATATTAATAAAATTCAATTCTGAATGTAAATAACATGAAATATTAGAGTCCTGAGGTAAGTGAGTGATTGAACTTAGCTTCATTATGTTTAATATTGAAGTGTGATCTCTTCTCAACACAATGGTTTCTGATTCACATCAATGTCTTCTTTTTAAGAGAAGATAAAATTATAGATTTGTTAATGAACAGTAATTCAGAGCCTACAGGAACTTCGATTAACAACTTCTTCTTATTCTTCTTCTTCTGATTCAATGTTGCTTGGCTTTCTGACTCCTTGCGGTGCCAATTCTACCAGATTAGGTGTTTTGTGGTTTTTTGGTGCTTCGATTATTCAAAGGAAAGATAATACTAGGATTGTATTGTACAGGATATTGTTGGACCCATTCTTTCATCAAAGGATTTAGTCAGTTTGTTCTAACATATAGGAGGAAGTGATTACCCACATTGAGACGTCACAAAAACTTGAAAAATAAAACATGTGGAATCAATAATGCTATCATATATCATAGTAGTATAGTAGGCACAGTATTATAAATATTTATAGTAACGATTCTAGTATTTCTGAAGTTTTTGTCTCCTGATTGTTTGTTTATGTCCTTAGTTAGGTACTTTTAATTATCGCTATTTTAAGTTGTAATGAAACGTATTTTAATTTTAATTGCCAATTTCTCATGGATATTTTCATGGACATTTTCTGCGAAACAAGTGCGATGGCACTTATCGCTCAACAGCTTTATTCATTCACTAATTATATATTTATTTATTATTATCATATCATTATTATTATTATATTCATTATTCATATATTTTGTTGAATAAAGGTTATTATTATTAATATCGTTCATTTCCACCCCATTTTCTCAGCACTCACCGGCAGAAAAACCCCGATTACAAAAACCAATCAAAAAGCTGCCATCCTAGTTTTTCCGTGTATAATTATCAAGTCATCAGCTTTTCTTGGTTACTAAAGTGCATGCTGACATTCCGAAACATGAATATACGATTTGGTCGAAATTTCACGAGAATTTGACAAAAAATTGATGATCAATTTGGCTATTATTCTTCCTAGCCGGTGAATGTAAAATGTTTGGACATGATGAGTGAAATTGGCCATTTCAGGCGTTGGAGGAGACGTGGAGGAATCTGCAGAAGATCATCGCAGAAAGGGACGTGGAATTGAACAAGGAGGCGCAGCGACAGGAGGAGAACGACAAGTTGAGGAAGGAGTTCGCGAAGTACGCGAACGCCTTCCATCAATGGTTGACGGAAACGCGGTAAGTGGGGGAATGGCTTGAGTGGGAAGGGAGGGGAATTCGTTTCACCCGAACATCTGTTAGACCCATCAGAATGTGCAAAAGTTGTTTTTGTTCGGGATCGAACGGACCGGTACACCCACTGACCTGCTAGTATATTCGAATTCACCACCATTTTTTGAATTGACTCGGCCGCTACTTGATGGAAATCCATGGCAAATGAAATACTGGTACAATAAACTAAAGTAAAATTGGCTTGCTGAACTTTTATATATCCTACTTTCCCAACCTGAAGGATTAGTTACCTGTGGACAGGTTCTAGAAACCTTCATCATACGGCGCATTCATGAACATAAGATGAATTTTTTGAAGAAGAAAACAAATGCGAACCATATATTAAAAGAAAAGCATAGTTTTGATGATAATATTGAAATTCTACCCGTAGAAAATAAATAAATGAAACTCAATCATTTTGAATCTTAGAAATCAACAAACTAAAAAATTCTGACATTTTACTTAACGCCCAATTAGACCTCAATAGTTCACCACTGTTGAATTTGTTTTCTTAGTAGGTATTAATATGTATTTGCTATCAACCGTTTCAAGTTAACCCAGTACACCATATTTTAATGTAGATATTGTGCCTAATTTTCGAATAAGAAGGTTTATCGAACCTGTCCACAGGTAACTAATCCTTCAGGTTGAGAAAATAGGATATATAAAAGTTCAGCAAGCCAATGTTAGTTTAGTTCATTGTACCAGTATATAACCTGACGAAGCTACTATTTTGTGGAAATCTTATCGTGAAGTTTTTACATTCACCACCATTGTAGCCAGAAACCTTCTGATTTTTCGTTGACGGATGTTTGGGCAAAATGAATTCTTGCGAATTATGTCGTCATTATCAGGATACCATGCAGTTTTATTTGATTTTGGAACTTTGTAACTTTTGAATTCTTATTGGTAAATAATAGAATTTCAACTTGAATCTCTTGAAGTACTAAAGAGACACAAACGCGTTAATGTCCATAATACTGAATTATAGTACTAGAATAATATACAGGCTGGCCCTTTCAAATCGATACAGAGGCTATGTAGGTCGCCAAAACCGGATTATGAAAAAATCTGAAACACGTCAACTTCATTTTCGAGGGGGACATCGTTCTAAATTATTTTCAGCTCTGCAGCGTTGTCGCTTTTAATGAAAAGTAGCAACAACTTTGTTATTTCAAATGGAACTCCCTGTATTTCATTGCATTTTTAGATTCTCCCCAAAGAGCTGATGTCTTCAATGCGTCACATTAGAGATCTAGCGGCAATGATTACAGATGAATAGGATGTTCAAAATCGAGATTTTTCAACTTTAGCATTTTTTTGTGTCACATAATATGTTCATTTTTGGCCAAAACGGCTTTTATATCCCTATCTCAACTTTTTTTATTTACTATTTACTCATATTTAATTGGAACAGATACATTGTGATCGGAATTCTGAATCTTGAACCACCCTGTATTTGTTCCAATTGAATGTCAGTAGATAGTGAATCGGAATTCGAGATAGGGTTATGTGAGCCGCTTTGACCAATGAAGAATAGTTTCGACACAAAAATCCCAAAGTTGAAAAATCTCGATTTTGAAAACCCTATAGCTCTGTAATCATTACCGCTAGATCTCAAGTGTGATGCATTGATGAAATCAGCTCTTTGGGGAGAATCTAAAAATGCAATGAACTACAGGGTGTTCCAATTGAAATAACAGTAACAACAATAAGTTGTTGCTACTTTTCGTTAGAAGCGGAACGCTGCAGAGCTGAAAATAATTTAGAACGATGTCCCCTTCGAAAATGTAGTTGACGTGTTTCAGATTTTTTTCATAATCTGGTTTGGGCGACCTACAGAGCCTCTGTTTCGTTTTCAAATAAGCGCCATTCTGTACAATGCATAGTTTTTTCAAGACATTTGCCTAGCCAGTTTTAACGTCATGAGTTATATTGATATTATTGTTCCGGGATGCCGGTTACAATATTTCAAGAAAATACAAAACAACATCAATGAACAAACTGTCAATTATCGAGGTTACGTTATTATCCTCATGACAAGATTTTATCCTAGTTTACTATTGATTATCGGTTTGTGAATTTATAGATCAATTCCAATCGGTCGGCACATTCCAAATCTAATATACGGAATTTTAGGGTGTCCTAGTATTGACTATATAGTGTGATACAATTAGAATAAATTCTATAATTTTTGTTATTTTCAGTTACCGGATATTAGGATGGGATGGGTAATGAAATGTGTGCTACTCACCACCTACTAATATTTAAAAAATCTAATTTGTGTTATTATTTGGAAATTATTTAAAATGAAATTAACGTCTACTGTCACATCAAAATATAAGTGTACACTCTGTTCAGAGACTCACTGTGTTGCTAAGTTCACCAACTGATGGATTTTCATTAAATGATGGATTGTTTAAAGAATCAAATACGAGTATTATTCAGATTCACCAGTCCACGCAAAGTACGTGACCTTGATGGACATCACTGATAAATGAATTTACCATCACTGATTCAGCTAATATTGATGAATAATGTTTTAACTGATTGAATAGAGTTGTTTCGATTTTCAATTATGGAAAAAAAAATGTAAGTGAAAAATGAGAATGACAATTTGGAATACTGGAGAGATATTTGAGACTCATATTTTGTAAGTTTGTGAAACCAGCAATATCCCAAAAAACAACTCTATTGAAATTGGATGTTTTCTACATAACAACTGTTGCAGGTTTTTTGCTTTTTTTTGGGCAGTGTGAATTTACATAACATTCGAATCCATTAGACGAAATAGAGCATGATCATTCAAAACAAACCTACATGAAACATTATCTTGTACGTTTAAAATAAAATATACCATTTTTGTAGAAAAAAGGTGAAGGAATCAAATGGTGGAAGCAGAATGTGAAATTTGTCACCTATGTCAAAAATTCCTTCAGAAATAGTGGGATCCAAAACCGTTTACGTATGGAAAGGAACATTACCAGTACTACTTTTCAGATTATTGATTATTCAGATGATGAAATGAAAATGACAAATATCTAACCTAACATAATGTGGGCACTTCGTAGGCGCAAATTCATTACTGTATGGGAGATACCCTTCAGTTTTTTAGCCATTTTTGAGGTCTATCGTTGCCACTCTATTTCATGTAGTCACTCCAATCTAGTCTCTTCGCTTATCCGAGCTCTCGCTTCCTCCATATCGAATGCAAGACGCCTAGACGTTTCCCCACTCACTTCTCATCCTTTCTCCTGCAGCACATCCATGATGGAGGGATCGGGCTCGCTGGAGCAACAGCTCGAAGCCACCAAGCGCAAGGCCGCAGAAGTGAGGGCGCGTCGCTCCGACCTCAAGAAGATCGAGGACCTCGGCGCCATTCTCGAGGAGCACCTCATCTTGGACAACCGGTACACTGAGCACTCGACGGTGGGGCTTGCGCAGCAATGGGACCAGCTCGATCAGCTCGGCATGCGGATGCAGCACAATTTGGAGCAGCAGATACAGGCTAGGAATCAGTCGGGTAAGTGGTTCGAGATTTTGTGTGGGACTTTTATTTTTTCATGGTTGTTGTCACTTTACTTGTTATGTATTGCTGAGAAAGTTGACAACGCCGCCTCGCTTCTCCAGGCTAGCGACAAGGGTACCCGGCTTTCTCGGTTCATTCGAGATTGAGCTTCATTTTACGTAACCGCGAAGTGAAATACAACAACTGATTTGTTCTGATGCTATGCTGCTAATGACTAAGTCCGCTTTGATCTCCAATCGCACGATGAATACGAATACCGGTGAATCGACTTGTGATATGGCGTGATATGGCATTCCATTCATTTACGGGTTGATTTGAACTTTGTCGCTAACACTACAATTATTTTCAGATATTTGTAATTGGCTGGTTCAATAGTGGGTGAGAAACGGGCTCTAGTGTCCATACCATCTACTGTATTCTTGACTGGAATATACTAGAAGTTTTTCCCTACACTGTTCACTGACTTTAACTCGTCAATACATTTCTGAACACCGAAATATTCACTATTTTGATATCCTCTAGTTTATTTTTGAACGTAGGGCATTGCAACTCGAAACTGAAAGTGTCAAACCTCTTGACATTGTTGCCAAGTTTCTTCAGCACAGCTCGGGAGTTCAAGAAAGTTATATATCAGTAGCGACGAGGCTGAAAATCTGAAACTATGTGATTGTGAATATCTGTACATATTTGCATTTTGATTGGCTTTGACTCTTTCTGAGCTACGTCCTATGTGAATGCATTTTTGTTGACCTTCATTCATGAACTAAAACTTAATAACATGTATATACAGCTGGAAATCCGGGAAGAAATAATAAGAATTTATATATCTTTGAAAACATCCGCATTCTGTGTTTTGTGATAGAGTGAGATGAACATTTTCCTGATCCCCTCGAAAGAAAGTGGGCTCATCCGAGATTGCAAAGCTGTCGAATTTTGAAGAAATAAACATGAATACCTTCGGGTCGTAGGAAATGTTGAATCACTCGCTCAGTGTCTTCACTCTCCGAGAACGTTATGAAAATACCTTTTCACGATCATTATTATTTTCAAGGTGTCAGCGAAGATGCTCTCAAGGAGTTCTCTATGATGTTCAAACACTTCGACAAGGAGAAATCCGGCAAATTGAATCTGCAAGAGTTCAAGAGTTGTCTCAGAGCCCTCGGTTATGACCTACCCATGGTGGAGGAGGGACAACCCGATCCAGAATTCGATGCAATATTAGGTGAGTGCTATATTTCAGATCATTGTCGGTATATTGAATTCGTTGATATTATCTATATTCGAAGAACTAGGGCTACACAAACTGAAATGTTGGCTAGATATGTTGGTCAAACAGGTAGACCATTGAACTGACGTATTAACGAACATTGGATAAGACTGAATTACTCAAAAAAATCTCACATTCAATTTGACGTTTGGAGGAAAAGCATATTATTTTTGTATATTGTATATTCTACATGACTGCTTATCGCTTTTCGAGTTTTTTGCATTGTATAATTATTATTTTCAGATGTTGTGGATCCGAACAGAGATGGATATGTTTCCCTGCAAGAATACATGGCGTTCATGATTAGCAAAGAAACCGAAAATGTACAGAGTTCAGAGGAGATTGAGAAAGCCTTCAGGGCCATCACAGCAGGAGACCGCCCTTACGTCACTAAGGAAGAACTATATGCTGTAAGTTTTTTCAGATATTTGTCTGTGCTTTCTTGAAAAATACAAGAGATGATCATTGCATTTTGCATAAAAGGACCACAATTCGTATTGATACTACAAGTTCACTTTCGTATTCAATTAAACATATTTATATGAAGTGGCAATCATAGCTGGCTAGAGTATGGAAAGTCCAATTTTGATTTTTTGGCACTGATTAGAAGAATTTTATAGAGGGAATAATAATAATATTTTTATGGAACAAAACACGCATGATCCCAAGAATTATTGACTCCGGTCTTTCTTGATTGATGATGCATTCCATGTGGTTTTCATTATTATAACTAATGTACAAAAAAGTTGAGATTGAAATATTTACAAGAACAAATAATAACAAAATATTGAGAATATGACGAAACTCAGTCATTCGATTTTCCCCAAAGTTGTGTCTTATGGGTACTTGTGCAACAGAATATTCTCACTTCATTCCACCTTTTGATTATTAGAACTTTGCATGAAATTGGAACGATTTTGAAAAAAAAATTAATGTTCCACACTCCAGAATTCTATGAAAGCGTAGAAGCACCATATGATGTATAATTTTGATAATTGACAGATGATGAGTGTTAACTAGCTTAATTGATAGATAACTTAGTGTCAACTAGCCTAATTGACAGATAACTGAGTGTCAATGAATAGCCTATTTGACAGATATACTAAGTATTAATTAGCCTCGTTGACCGATGACTAAGTGTCAACTAGCTTGATTTACAGAAACTTGAGTGTCAACTAGGAATCCAAAGTGAATAATAGAAATTTCATGTCAGTAGCACTAAAAATGAGGAGAAATAGCAAAGTCCATTTTCATTCTTGTGGTTAGAATGACCTCCCACTCAATTTCTTCTTATTTTATGTGTTACCAACATAAAACTTCAGAGGACATGGAAAACATAAATTCCGACTACTGCGATGTGAAACGCAACGCAAAAATTAGTAGTTATGTTTTTCCTAATGAAAAATTAGGTTCTCTGAAGGCGATTTCCACTGACCATTGTACTTCCACGAAATTGATGTCCAATATATGTCAATGACATCCATCGGCTGATGCACACAAAATGGACATTCGGATGTATTTGTGTTGGCTGAGATTGGTGGATCATAATTAATTTTTATGTACATGCGTTCAGTTTCACGATCGTTACTGTGAATAATGGCTGGAAAATTTCACTTTGCAGTCAAATTATATGTTTTTCAAAACGGTTTTGAAGACAATTTTAAACACTTGTCTAAAGTATACTTTATTATTTCTTTTCAGAACCTGACTAAGGAAATGGCGGATTATTGTGTGGTTAGAATGAAACCATACGTGGAGCCGAAAACAGAACGACCAATTGCAGGGGCACTAGATTATATAGAGTTCACACGTACACTTTTCCAAAATTAGCTTTTATCTAACCATTGTAGCTTCGGTGGCATGCAATAAATATCATACCTATAAATGTATTAATAATTTATTTTTCATTGTGTAACCAGTTATCACTGCTTCACTTTTATTTGTGATTCAAATAAATGTAGACTAAAGTAGTTAATACTTTGGATTTGAGAATTGTATTGATCATGTTATGAGATTTGTCCTTTATAATCGTTTAATGAATATATTGCAGCTTGAGCTTATGTTGTTTTGTTATTTTTCTTTTTGGAAGTCCAAGTATTCACTTACCTACGAAACGGTAGATCGGCCAATAGGAGATATAATATTTTTATAATACTGAGATAAAAGACCATATAATTCGGAAATAAAATTCCGAATCATCATAATTCTGAGATAAAAGTCCGAATTATTTCAATTCGAGGATAAAAGACAGAATTATTCTACTATACAACGTGTTTTTGAAATAAGTGCACATATTCAGCACATTAATATAATAGGTACAGTCTAACGAATATTTCCATGATATCAGATTTTTTCTGATTCTTCTTCTAATTAACGAGAAATTTCATCCCAAAAATTGAACAAAATACGAGAAAAAAATCAAGTTAGCCACTTTAAAACAATTTAAATTATTGAACTCCGCGTGATTGTGCCTACCGCATGGAAATTTGAACAGAGGTGACGTCAGATTTGCTACAGTGTAGAACTTGAAGGTGTCTGACCTCTGAGATAAAAGTCAGAATTATTATAATTTGGAGATGAAAGTCAGAATTATATATCATGATTCGGAGATAAAAGTCAGAATCATACCATAATTCGGAGATAAAAAGTCCGAATCGGCTCAAAAGTCGTCCATTTTTGTTCCGAAATCAGCTCTTGAAGTTGACGTTTCTTTAACGGACACGATAAAATGATTAGTATATGTATGTGTTGCTAGGCAACACTTTTAGTGAATAGGAGCTAAGGTTGAAGTTTAACTCCTATAGGAACTAAAATCGTGTCGGATTACGCTGATATGATAGCTGCCTCATTGACATCGACATGCTCAAGTGATTCAAAATAGTGGTATTTTCACTCATATTTTGTTAATTATTAGATATAAATTATTTCCATTGCAGAAAAAATGGCATATGTTTCATTCGGATCAAAAGTGACTGTTTGACTCGCAAAATTTGCGTGCTCGTCATCGTCTTCGAAGTCGCTCCGCCTCGCATAGTCGCATACGCAAATATCGCTTGTCAAACAAAGTGTCACATTTAATCCTAATAAAACAATGTACTTTTACAATAATTACCGATCTCAATATTCTCAATAATTACCAACTATGAACGTATACGTCCATATTACCAACATTAAAAATATAAAAATATATAAATATCGTCTTCTTCTTAACTTCCTGGCCTCTTGTCATATGGCATACAGCCAAATACATTCAAATATATAATGATATTCTAAGAAAAGAGAAGAATGTGATTGACTATCCTCTATAGCAAGAGCCAACCCTAAGAAGAAGAATAATGGTGGATGTCCGACACTGGTGAAACGCTAGGATCCCAAGTGCTAAGAGACTGAAAAAAAAAGAAGTTATACAGAATATAATTTAACCTCAACGCTAAATGTCAGATTTTCTGGCAAAACACTTCAACAAAACAAACTAAAAGCACTTAATCACTCATATTTTTTACGAAAATTTCGTGAAATTCCAGTATCATTTTTGCAAACTAACAAGTTTGATAACAATTATCCAAACACATAATTTTGGCAACACTACTATACCGTACTGGAATATCAAAATGATTTCAGGATGATTAGAAACGAGATTTGGAACAATGTCATCACAAACCGAGAAAGCAATTCGTTTCAGACCATCGGCCAGAGTTCTGTTCAGTTCAGAGGGCAACATAGAGGACTTGCTGAAAAATGACAAAAGTGAAATGCCTCCACAGGAGACTGAAGGTGTGACTCAAAAGTAGTTTACCTATCTTCTGCTGATAACTGATAATGTTTACTTTGTTGTTGCAGATAAGTTACCTAGCATATGGTCTTTCTTGAATATAGAGTTGACTAGAGACTATCAGTTGGAAAATGCTGAGGAACGGTTCTCAGCCAGAAGAGAAATCATCTACTCTTTTATGAGAATACCAAAAGAGGTTGAAAGATTCATGCGCTATGGTCTGATGCAATGTGCAGACTCTTTTCTATATGTCTATACATTCTTACCAATGAGGGTGATATTGGCTTTGTGGGCTTTAGTTACTAGACCATTTTCAAAATGTTTTGGGTGTGTCACTCTGATATTTACTATTCTTATTGCAACTAATGCTATTCAACTTTCAGCTTAGGTGACAAGAAAAATAAACGTGTGTTAACCCCAGCTGAAATATGTGATTTACTCAAGGCTGTTATAATTTTAGTTTGTAGTATTTTGATGCTATACATTGACACAAATATGCTGTACCATCTGATAAAGAGCCAGTCAGTCATTAAATTGTATATGTTTTATAATATGCTGGAAATAGGTGATAGGTTGTTTTCAGCATTTGGCCAAGATGCTATTGATGCTCTATTTTGGACAGCAACTGAACCTAGAGGGAGGAAAAGGGAGCATCTGGGTACTTTGCCACATCTGGTTTTTGCCATTGTATATGTGGGTATCCTTTTGTATAACCACAGCTGGTTGTGTGTTGTCATTCACAGGCCATCAGCTTCAATTGTGTGTATTTTCCTTAATCATTGATTACAGTTCTTCATAGCATTCTAGTCCTCTTTCAAGCAACTACCATCAATGTTGCTATTAATTCCAGTAATAAGACCCTGATGACAATCATGATGTCTAATAATGTAAGTTGGTTAATATTCAAATCTCAATTCAAATATTGGGATGTTCCAGGTATACCTATATATGCATTCAAATAATACTAATAATAATCTTCATTATTCCCAAGAAACATACATGGTTTGATTATAGAGTTGTTTAATAGATTTGTCAAGTTTTTGGTTAATTCCAGAAGCTCTGAAAATTCCCACCCCCTCAAAAAAATCCAAAATTTTAAATCAATTCACAATTGAGCTCTTTTCTACCTCAAACGAGAGAGAAGAAAGTTCTCTCCTCTTCCATCTTTCTCTTCAGTGCTACCAACGTGGCTGCATTGAAATGTAGAGAGATCCGATCAATCTTTTCTTGTCTAACGTCTACTCTGCGCCACCGAACTATTTTCGATGTTATAATGATGTGACATGTTATGTCATAGATGTCATTGACTGATAACCTTTCGAATTTTTTGAATGAAATTTCGAATTATATCATACTCATTTTGACATCATTTGTTAACATCCTCAAATTTGACTCTCAGCTGAATTCAAAAATAGTTCAGTGGCACAAATTAGATATTAGACAAGGACAGATTTATCGGACCTCTCTATATTTCAATGCGGCTGCGTTGGTATCATTGAAGAGAAAGATGGAAGAGGAGAGAACTTTCTTCTCTCTCGTTCAAGATAGAAGAGACCTCAATTGAAACTACTGGCTTTGCAAAATCTCATATATATTGAAAAAAAAGTGGTTTTTAGAGCCATCCATGCCTATCCCAGTATATAACCATACATTTATTGTGAATATTTCCCTAATTGTATATAAACTATATCATAAGAGCAATGCAATTATCAAAAAATTACAGCAGTAATTCCACTGTAGAGTAAAGATAGTACTGTGAAAACATCCTGTCAACATAACAACACAATAAACAGTAAAATATACAAGTAAATGTAACATATAGACTTCAAAAAGTCAGAAAAATTTCATTTCAGTGCTCCATACAATGTCTTAGTAGTACATTTTATTTATAGTATTTATCAGTATTAAGATATTATTCAGAAAAAAAGAAACAATATTTCTCCCAGAAATCATTTATTTATGAAACCTTCCAACTAATTATATTGGTGCATAAAAATTAACTAGTGTAAGGAATGAAACTCAGTTGTAACTAAACTCTGATTGAATAATCCTGCCCCAGACGCTACTCAAGTACTCAGTAAACTTGCGTCTGCAGAGTCTGCGTCATAAAATGGAATAGTGGTGGGGACTTCGCTTAATCCCCTGTCAGTCATACAATGTTGCCGGATTGTGCTGATTTTCTTCGACTTGAGGAAGAAAGTAATGATCTTGAACTGATAGGATAACAAAAAAAAAAGAAAATAGCATTATCATCTATTCTTATGGAAGTGGGAAGAGACTATTCTTTAAAACAACACAATCTAACTCGGACAAAAGAACCCTTTGCTCTAGAAAATAATGTTGTCAAAACTTTTTCTCAACAGTAAATGCCTCCACAGTACTTTTTTCAGGGAGGAAGGAAAATATCCCTTCTGCATAAAATAGGACACTACTTTTTTAAAACCATCTAACCTTATTTCGGCCTAATTGAACCATATTCCTAAGAAGACAGTACTGTTTTCAGGGAGGAAGGAAAATATCCTTTCTGCTTGAATAAGGACCCTACTTTTTCAAACAATCTAACCTTAATAATCGGCCTAAATGAACCTTCTTCCTAAAAATTAATATTTCTCGGAAAACCACTTTTGAGAAAACAGAATAAAAAAAATCCCACCGTCGTAATTTTTGCGGATCTAAAAAAGTTCAGGCGATATTCAAACCACACTGCACTATACGATCGAATTCGGTCCTACATTCCTACCCACCTGGCTTTAATAACATCAAAAATCTTGACAACAATAACATAAGCAAATGTAAAAACCTCACAAACGATAAAATTTCCACAAAATTCTCAAACACACGTCATGTTTCGCTAACACAGTAGCTTCATCAGGTGATATACTGGTACAATGAACTAAACTAACCTTGGCTTGCTTAACTTTTATACAGGGTGTTTCATGAGAAGACTCACATAGCCAAATGGTTAATAGGGGAAATCAAGCCGAGTTGATGTATCTATATATGAAAACATTTTTTGACCCTCCATAACGAAGATATACAGGGTATTATGTGAAATTGCTATATAACTTTGATGGCCGATATTACAGAAATGATTCATCGTAATTTGCTGAAATTTGGCAGCGATGTATCTCTACGGAAACTATTCAAGATAACATTATGAAAAAAAATCCAGGTCCGGACTTGGGAAAATTTCATGTTTCATTGTTATGTCAAAAAAGTTCACTTTGTGACCACTTTTCTCGAAAAACTCCATCAGATTCAGAAAGATTAGACAAAATATGGAACAAAGTCGTTCGAATGAATTTTAAATTTTGACCTGGCTGATAACTCTCAACTTCCAACTGGATTCGTGTGATACTTGTTATTCTTTTTTTTTTCATCTCCTTGGCTTCATCTCTATAATCATTTTTCAACGATCACTGCGTTCAATTTCTGATTATATAACAAGTATCTGTTTTTTACTTTCAATAACACCGTCGCAATCACGAAAAAATGTCCTGTTTACAGTTCGTAGAGCTCAAAGGTAGCGTATTCAAGAAATTCGACAAGAACAACCTGTTCCAAGTGTCCTGCAGCGACGTCAGGGAGAGGTTCCACTTATCCATCCTGCTGTTCATCGTCATCCTGCAAACAATGCGCGAGTACAGCTGGAAATCTGAAAGATTCTGGATAATGCTGCCCGACTGCATCGTTATCCTCATAGCGGAGATGTTCGTCGACTGGATCAAACATGCTTTTATAACGAAGTTCAACGAGTTAAACCTGGACGTGTACAGGCAAGGCTGGTAGAATTAGTCCAAGAACCGACTCTAAATTTCGACTGACATCTGAGAACGAAATGACATGTTTCAATGACATCTAAAAACATTGTATTCGCGGGAATCAATGTCACCAGGTGGCGCTCGGTTTTCATCGTTCCATGTCAAAGCCACGTCAAAACTGGGGGAAAACAAACTCAATCCTCACTCAATCCCATTAGTGCCATTAGCTTGTGTACTGTGTACTGATAAGAGTAATAAGTTTTCAAATTTCTTGACATTAATTGTCAATATTCGATCGAAAACGATAATAACGCCGGTTGTAGATGTTCTTTTGGCAGATATTTTGCTATATTTAGATGGAAAAAGCCGACCAGTAGTGGAAGGACAAGCAGTTCTCCGTGCTAATCATGTTACCGATTTCAAAAATTTCGAAAGTTGTATCCAGAAACTCCAATACAAAAATATACCGGTCTTGCATTGGGAGAAGGTGAACGTATTTAAAAAAATGAATGAACGAGACCGACAGTAACTATTTCGCTGTATTCCTGAAAGATCTAAGTTGAATCAGTCATTTTGCTATTATTACTACCCATACACTTATACTTATACTCATATACATTGATTCAGAAGTGAATCTGATGGCACTTAGAACATTTCAAATTAGTTTTCTCGTAATATTTTATGGAACAAAGATGTATTTTATTGTATATTTTCCAGTTAGAACCTTGTTTAATTACTACAATAGAAAATTCTTCTGGAACAAAGTTCTATCTACATTTTAGATGTTCAAATTTAACATTTATTTGAGAATGAAAAAAGGAAAAAAAATCGATTGATAAAAACCCATTCAAATATACTTAAATCTGATCGATTCAAATGGAACGGAATAGATGGAGTCAAAAGTTCGCAGCACGATTCTGAGCCACTATACTTGGTCCAGATAGTACCTTATCATTTTAGGGACAGTTTTATAGGTTCAGTTTGAACTTGAGTTCAATCTGAAGTTTAAACTTGGTTTAACCATCATTTTGCGTTTGGATGTTTTATAGCTGTCGTTTCTCAGCAGTATATTTTTGTTTGGGGTTTTGGCATCTTGAATGAATGCATATTGGCAAGTGGTGATGTGTTTACTTTTTCTTGTTATTACTTTTTGAGGTTAAGTGTTTTATTCTTATGATATCTCTCTACGATTTCTACCTACGCCAACTAAAGTTTAAAAATGTCCAACGACGAGGAAAAAACTAAAAAAAGAGAAAACTTTTCTGAAGACGAACTTAATCTTCTAATAAATTTAGTGAAAAAATATAAATACATTATGGAATGCAGAAAAAGTGATGCGGTTATGTGGAGAGATAAGGAAAAGGCCTGGGAGCATCTTTCGGGGAGCCTCTACGAAGTTTATAATATCTTCTTCATCATCTGATAATATATCCTCGAAAACGAACAGAAAATCGTCCATCATTTTGATTTTGAATTAACAAACAAAACAAAAACACAGCCAAATATCGCCTGTCAACCGTCCTCCGCACTACAAATTCCAAAGTTTTACATCTATTGCGCAAGCTCATCCTCAATCTGAAGTTTAACTGGTGCTCCTTCCATCGTTTACGTTAACGAGAGGATCGTCGCGTTCAACCTGAAGATTAACTTCAACCAGAACCCTTAAAACGCCAATTTTCTCATTACCCAGGTTTAAACTCCAATCCGCAGTTTAAACGGAACCTATAATACTGGCCCTTAGTGCGACGAAATATGAGGCAACCGTATAGAGTTAATTAGACCTTGGTGTACAGGGACTACACGACCAGCTTGGCTTACGACGTGGCCCAAACTAGGCAGAAGCACGCCTTCTCTGACCAGTCGGATCTGGTTGCTAGGCGGATGGGGTTCATCCCTTTGCCTCTGGGGGTGGTTACTATAAGGGTGCTGCTGCATTCGGTGAAGATAGAGGATCTACCGACTGTCTTAGTTTGCGTCGTGGCGTATCTGTCGTTTGCCTCTTTCAAGGTGACTAATGAGGGAATTTTTAGTGATTTCCACAGAACGTTCGATATGGGAGTCTATGAAGACGCCGCACGGGCGAAAATTGCAAGAGTTTTTTTCAGTCAGGATCTAATCGACAGATGAATCTGGCAAAGAGTCTATTTGTGAAGATCTTCACAATTAGCGAGTAATTGACAGATTCATCTTGCAATAGACAATCACACAAATGCATGAATTCAATTTTTATTTATTTTTCATTATTTGAGGCGCAAGAAAGATAATAATTCCTTTACTGTTCGGAAAACGTCTTGTGTACCAGTATAGTATACATTTATATTTGAGTTATATCCTCCATAACTCAAATATGAATGTATCGATATTTTGGTATGCTGTAAACTTTAAAAAACATCATTGGAATACCCATAGCGGGACCAACTTCTGTCTCTATCGAAATCGACCAATAGGTGTTGATGCCGACGTAGGGAAAAAATAATACGAAACTGGTCAAACCAATATGGCTGTTTCCATCCTTCACTTTCCGTCCTTATAGATTCAAAAAGTACCTCTCATTTTGGTCCCATTTTTGTTGAGATATCTCAATTTTCGAACCGATCCAACTTTGAACTGTCGACATGATTTGATATTCGTCGATGTTATAAATGTCACCAATATGTGTAGGCGTAATCAGTATTACTTCATGACATCGGCTGTGAGAAGAAAGGATTGGACAGCCAGAAAAATAGTTGATTCATCAAACGTTCTGTGGAAATGACTGAGTGTTTTTCTCCCCATCTATTCCACTTCGCAAATTCATCTTCCTGTATGTCTTTCAAGGTGTTGAACAGTCTGCTGATCTTGTCCAAAGCTTGCGATTTGATAACGCAGCACAAACTGGACAAGTCGACTTTGAATTCTCCCAGCAACAATAGGTGTGCCAGTCCTCTGCAGCCGATCAAAAACAGAATCGATATGGCGACTAGTCCCTTGCATCCTGTGGTCGATCAACCGAGTAGCCAGTTGACCAATGGGTTTCCACCTTTGGACTGTAAGGGCGACAAAAACGATCATGGCGCGTCACTACCTGGAGATTTAGGTAAGGCCTCATCAGAGGCGACATCTCAATCTCGAAATTCTATGAACCTTCATTTTCGGAAAATAGGCACAATATCTACATTAAATTACGGTGTAACGGATTAACTTGAAAGGATATAGCAAATACATATTATTACCTGCTAAGGAAACATATTCTACAGTGGTGAACTATTGATTATTTGTCAACGGGGTTCAAGATTAGCAATGCCGAGATATCAATGTGAAGGTGAGACAAATTAGTAGATATACCATGAGGGTTCTAGACCATTTTGGGCTCTGCATCAGAAAACCCAAGGTCAAAAATAGCAAAAATTACGTGGTTATTGAGGAGAAGGAGACGGGAAAGGTAAAAAAAAGAGGAATAGCTTGTCTTCATACAAGGTGTCAATTTGATAACTCCCAATGCAACTATCTACGTTTGGCTGACAGTTTAATATCACTAACCTTGATAGAATAAAAGTTGCGTAACGCAACGAAAGTTGTTTAGACAATCATCTGTGTTTCAAATTGTAAAAAAAAACTGTAAAATTGTTCAATACGTCATTCGGTTGCCCCCTTACGAGCAACCCTCAGAAGTCTTCGAGAGACTTGTGCGAGCAAGGAATGACGGGGGCTTTACCTTTTAACGTGTGATTCCAAACACTTTCTTGGGCCATCAAAAAAATGTCTGCAGTCGCGGGGAATTGAACCCACGACCGACAAGCGAACGCGGATTTGAATACTGACACTCTGTCCGCACAGCTACCTGGCCCCTGAATGATAATGAATGTTGGGTGGAGATTATGGTTTCGTTGTTGTTTTAGGACCATCGGCGATTTTTGCGAATAGCAATGTGGATGTGAAAAATGCAAGTCTGAACGAAGTGCTGTTGAAGGTCTCATGTAATCATCATCTTAGCCCAACATATTAGGAATACGTACGATCTTTCTTCATTTTCTAAAATAAAAGCCAAAAGGAGTAGAAAGTGGAAAGTGATGAGGAACTAAGAAATGGCAATACTTGAATAACACCAGTTATTTAGTAGGGACAGTAGTAAAAAGCATTTTGAAAGCTATATGAACTGATGGAACTTGTGTAAAGTGGAACAATCAGAAATGTTTGTTGATCACGTTCATTTCTAAGGTTTTTCAGAGCTATCTAGCGGTTCGTAATTTTTGCGAATACCAATTTCATCAACGTTGTTTTGAATTGGCATTGCCGAGATATCAATGTGACGATGAGACAAATTAGTAGATATACCATGAGAGTTCTAGATCATTTTGGGCTCTCCATGAGAGAATTCAAGGTCAAAAATAGCAAAAATGACGTGTTGGTGGGGAAGGAGACGGAAAAGGAAGAGACATACAGGGTGGCAATTTAAAAACTCCCAATGCAACTATCTACGTTTGGCTGACAGTTGAATGTCACCAACCTTGAAAAAATAATAGTAGCGTATCGTAACGAAAGTTGTTTCGACAATCATCTGTGTTTCAAATTGATGATAATGAATGTTAGGTGGATATTATGGTTTCGTTGTTGTTTTAGGACCATCGGCGATTTTCGCGAATAGCAATGTGGATTTGAAAAATGCCAGTCTGAACGAAGAGCTGTTGAAGGTGGATGGGGAGGACATAAGAATGGAGCAGGTGAATGATGACGTCACTAGGAGCTTTCCCAACATCCAGAGCGAGTTGTCGGACCATGACAGAATCGAGACCGTCGAGGATACCTTGAAGAGGTCCGAATCGGAACCGAATTTGAATAAAACTGATAGTGAGAGTACTCCAAAGTAACACAAATATGGGTATTTATAATGTTGTTTTATTGTTATTTGGATTTATTATGAAAAAATACATCTATTTATTATATGACATTTTTTGCATCATTTCGATTTCTTTTAGTATTGGTATTGATGTAAAAAAAAAGAACTGAAATATGAAGAATCGATATCGTTTTTTTTGTTGACGTGTCCAATTTGAGATGCTCAAAATTAAAAATTATTGACGTTTTTCAGTATTTTGAAAACTAACCGATTCTCAATCGATATGCAGCATTCAAAAAATGCGTTCAATTGGTCCAGAACTCTCAGAAGTTCTCCAGGTATGCATGACTAGAGTCACTGGATGGTATTAGTCAAATAAGAGTTCCTACACAGCTGAACTTCTGTTCTTTTCTATTTTCTATATTACAATGGTTTGAGTGAATAAAATAATAAGACATATATTCTGCTCTTTGTCTTTTCAATTCCCCTAGTAGCGCCTGAGTGTCAGATAAGCTTTTAGAGGTTAAATTTTCTGTCAAATCAATCATTGTCGTAGATGGAATATAGAAATAGGGTGTAAACACCCACTTCAATTTATATAGCGATACACTTTTCGCTGAACAATAGTTATAAAAATGAAAAGAATTCACGTAATAACATTTTAATATGAAAAAATGGACACATGGATATTGTTACGTTATTCGGGTGCAGAAGCGAACACGACACTATTTATTTCCGAACTGATTTATTTAAACTAAAGAAACACTAATTTATATCGAACTTATAACTACTATTTATGTAAAACGATTTATATCACGCGGTATATAACTGTCTCTCTGACACTCTCTGCTCGACTTGTCAGTCAGTTGTTCGGCCGTTTATATATGAGATCACTTGGCAGGCTTTGGTTCGAGAAGGTTCTCGAATGATCTTCCGTCTCATTCTTTTTGTTCTAGAAGCTTCTCAGAACAAAACCTCTCTCTCTAATTGTTCCATTGTTTTATCGAATCAGAAAGTTTGTTATAAAGTTAGTCAATAGGTAGGTAGAAGGTAGTTACCCTATAGCACTCGACGTCCTGGGGACACCCAGTTTAGGACCCATTTAGGTCTGAACGTCTGGGACCTTTTCAAGACGTACTGAAAACGTCCATTTCTGGACGTACTGGGTACGACGATTCCGACGTACTGGGTACGTCCAACTCTGGACGTTATCGACTTCTTGTTCACGGCATTGAATAAAATTGTTTAATGATAATCGAAATAATTGCATATATAATTTCTACCCTCGATCTCTGAAATCTATCCATATAGGAACCTTGCAAACATAAACATAATACAATGCTCACGATAAATTCATTATTTACTGGCCCCACCAGATCACAAAACATCTATTTAGGTATTCTCTGCCGTGATTATCTAATTCTTTAAAAGTATCGATGTGATGAGTCAATCGGCAATCGCACATAATATTGCTTGTTGTATACTGTTAATCAACAAGGGTTCTACAGAGTAATAGATTAAGCATCTGCCTGCTGATCTAAAGGTTCGTGCTATCGAACCCTCGTTAGAAGCGTTTTTTTTTTATTTTTTTTATTCAAAATCCCTAACAACACAGGGATGTCCTAGGTACGTCCCTTTTTTGTCCCGCGGTACAAGGACATGATTGGGACATCCAGGGGATGTCCTGCAGTGGTTGTCCAGTGGACATCCTGCCCTTTACATCCCTAGGTTAGTGTCCCTGGAGTATCTGATATCCATTCACATCAGAGTCATTGAATTTCATCAAACTATTGATTGAAAATGTTTGTTTCTCTTCCGGAAAATGATTGTAACAAAAATAAAGAATAAAGTCTCAGAACTTCTTAAGAAATTACCATTTTTCGCAGACAGAAATCGTACATGCATAATGCCCCACATTTTTAAACACCCAAGAATGATAATAATTATACCCAATTCCTAATAAAGTTGTATTTATTCAGGATTCTGTAGTTAAGTCCTGTTTATAAATCTGTTTAGTACATAAATCTTGAGGAGGCATGATAGCCAATGGAGCAAGGTGCGTGCATGATAAGCCAAAGGTCCCGGGTTCAATCCCTACTCGACCTGCAACTTTTTTTCTTTTGTCGAAAGGATGTCCCTGGGATATCCTTGGGACGTCCTAGGGATATCCTTTCATCGTACTTGGTACATCCCAGGGACGTACCAGAAGGACATATCCCTTGGATGCCTTTTTTAGCGGCCAGCGGATGTCCCTGGAACATCCCTAGTATGTACGTTGTCCCGACAAAGGACATCCCTGGGATGTCCTAGTATAAAATCAGGGACGTCCTTGGGAAGTCCCTAGGATGTACTGGTGTTGTTAGGGATAAGACTTTCTACCCGATATAAATCTCTTTTTCTACTATCTGAGTGAAAAGACGCGGATCTACGTTGAATCATGTATCCATGGTCCTGAATGGACGTACTGAGGATGTACAAACGCGCGGAATCTGGACGTCCCCAGTACGTACCTGAACGTCGACCGTACCAAATCTGGACGTCCCCAGTACGTACGAAACGTCTTGGCCGGACGTTCTCAGTACGTTTTGGGGACGTACTCGTGCTATGGGTAGTTATCTTTTGTGTTGTGGTTGTGAGTTTCAAAATGATTTTAGTAAGAGATTTTATTTTCATGTATATGTAGCACAGAATAGTAAATAAATAGACACCTAAAGCAACATTTAAGCATACGACAAGTACCCAACATCAGTCCCCGTAGTCTCCTTGATCCACCCGACGAAATTCACCACCTTCGTGAGCACCGTCGGCCATTTGGCCACCCCGCACCCCCTTCCCCAAGAAACCACCCCCTGGAGCGTGCCCCTGACGATGCCCGGCCCCCCGTAGTCCCCCTCGCAGGAAGTTCTGTTTCCGTTCGTCATCCACCCCACGCAGAACATGTTCAGGGTAACGACTGTACCCGGGTACGCGCTTTGGCATTTCTCTCGGGCTATTATGGGTACTTGGAGCATCTGGAGTGTTTCCGCAAAGGTTCCGTTCGGTTCTGTGATGCCCCAGCCTGCCGAAATAAAAATAACTCGTTAATCTCAACTCTCGTGATCGCCAAATAAATCCTGGAAGATTGGGTGGAGAGTATGGTGAGGAATATGAGGAGTAGGTACACAGTTAAATTGATATGGAAATCTATACAGAAAATATACTTCACTGAACATATATACGTAAGATGAATCCATTTGGAAGATATCGAATTCAAAGGTGCCAGTGGATGCGCATTATGCACAAAAGCAAAGCCTGGCAATATTTTCCTCTAACAAGAAAGGAACGTTCAGAAGCACTAACTTTAGATGATGTATTTTCATACTGTTCATGAAATAATCTTCCTGAATATCACTCGACCATGACAAATAGAGACTTTTATTTCCTTTAATTGATCTCGAGTACCTTGTATTCTGAGACAATTCAATTCGGCCATATGAACATTAATAATCATAGAATAACTCTCTCGAGCTAAAGCTCTCGGGAATTATTCAGATTATCAATGTTCATATGGTCTCATCAAATTGTCAAAATACAAACATACATACTTATATTGATTATCCTTTCAAACAATTACAATTACAATTATATATTATATTGGGCAACTTATTATAAACCACATTAGTTTTGCAAACCGGTATACATGGTAGTAATTTTTTTGGCGAGTATTAAAATTATGAATGCTTTTATTCAGCTCAAATTCACACTGGTTCAAATAGATATAAACACACATTTCATAAATATACAGAGAAGCTATACTGTTAATATTTTCCATTTTTTGAAAAACCATTTACACGAAACCCTTTTACATATCTTGGCTAGTGATCTAATAACTCTTTTTTGTGTAATGAATATATCGACTGATGAAGTGGAAAGACTCCAAAGACAAATGCCATATCTGATCCTCGAACCAACTTGTGCATGGTACAGACCCATCAGCTGTGCCTCAGACTAAATAGTATTTAGGTTTTTGAATAAGTAACATATGATGAGGAATAATGTAATTTTGATATCAATAATTCACAATGTTGTTTCCATGTTAGACAGTGATCTATGATTATTTCGAGAAATTGCAGTGATTCTTCATTGGGAAAATTTGTCATTTATTTTCAAGCTCAAGTCAGAGCAGGTCTTTTGCCAGTTGTGGAACCTCATAAAGTTATAGTTTTTTGAATGTTGAAGTACAGTTTATTCAAAGAGTACCATTCAAGAACCTTGTTGCATTTCAATTCTAACAAATCATCCTGTATATTTTCATAAAATAAGTTCGTAATTCTCCAGTTTTATGTCCACGCTGTACAGATTGGCGGCCGATAAAGTCCAAGTCGTTTTCAATTTCAAATTAAAGCAATTTCTAATTTTCGGAGCGGAAAACTGTGACATTCTGAATCTAGTCTGAAAATAGCTGTTGGTGAAGAATATAGCTCACGATGAATAGCTAACGAATGAAAAAAATAGAAGAAGTAAAACTGGTAAACAGAAACATACTTAACCACAAATGCACTCGGAGTAACAATGCAGAAGGTAGTTTTTCTTCATTCTGACAGGTTATGGTTTTGTTATTTATGCATTGAAATATCTCGCATAGAGCCCGATCCTAAACGAAAATATCATTGAATCAATGAATCACTATCGGCTTAATTTACTGCCATCGGCAGAACAGATTGAAGTCGACACCCATGACTCCTTCCTCTTGTTGTGCCTGTCAGTATTTTGAGTGGTGTGGACGGACTCGAAGTATTAGGCGCTGTTGCAAGATATAATCTGCAACTTTCCTAGAAAATATAGATCCGTTCTATTAAGGAACGAATTCATTATGGCAAAAGAATGACTGCCAAGTTATGAATTACATTATAACGATAGTGAGAAATTGAAGATACTATCGCAAAATATCATAATTTATCTTCATTAGTAATCGACTTCATTCAGCCAATGAGAGATTTATGGGAATTATTCATAATACTTTTCAAGGTAGGATTGAAGAACCTATTATCCCATTGCTGTTATGATATAGTTGTTATGCATTCAAAGAACAATTTTCGGAAATCTAGACATATTGATGATGTCGGCAACGTCGTACTGGCACAGGGAATCGTATTTTAACTCTGTGTGAATGTGGATTTTCAGAAAGTACGTCATAGGAATATGATGGAGGAGCCAAGTTCCTCTTCTATTTATTTTTTCTTAAGTGAAATTTGATCTTACGTGTATACGTGTATATTAATTTTTTACAAACTTCACAGTGAGATGAAAACCTCAATATAGAAAACTTCCCCATTATGAGGAAAATAATAGTCGGCTATTTGTCAAGGTCTCGGGATATTACCTACGAATATACGAGATCGCAAAAAAATTATGGAATGTAAACCGAGTCTTCAAAATCCCGTTACTTTCCTGTTAGGTCTGTGTCCCAGCCGTCCTGAATCTGCTCCTCCTTCGTGTTAGGCAACCAAGCATTGACTGTTATATTTTCGTCGACCTCCTCCACAAACTCCAAAAGGGCAATATCCGAATCGTGGGTTTTCGCATTATAATCCGGATGTACGATCACGGTTTGGACGTCCACCAATTGACCCCCAGAGGATACGTAATTAGAAGCTGCCCTCACTGAGAGGTCAGTGGAATGCAGTTGTACGCAGCCTGCTGAGGTGAGGGCCCACTTGGAGGCTATCAGGGTGGCACCGCAAAAGTGGTCGTTGTTGTGT
Source organism: Phaedon cochleariae (assembly GCA_918026855.4). NCBI lineage: Eukaryota > Metazoa > Arthropoda > Insecta > Coleoptera > Chrysomelidae > Phaedon > Phaedon cochleariae. Next base: position 37,787,028 of record OU896718.1, on the reverse strand, counting down.
TGGAGGGAGAGCTGCCATCTGTGGCGGGTTATGTTAGTGTCGTGGCCTCCTGAAATCGCTGAAAAATACTTTGGAGTATGAGGTGCAGTCAGCACGTATTCAAAACGCCCCGATAACAGGCATAGGCAAGCTTTTAGACCAATCATAACGTTGAGTTTATCGCGTGTGCGTGTTTCGGCTTGAGTTTTTCAATTCAGAATAAATATCTCATCGGTTTGAAAAGGTTTGAATTTTGAATTATTTAGATTATTCTGGACATTAGAGCCATCATAAACTACTCTCGGAGTTCTGGACCACAAGTGATGGCAGATTTTCATTACGATACGAGCATTGATTTCGAAGTTTCAACTTGCACATGTAACCAAGGAAGAACAGGTTGTATGTGTAAACACATTAGTTGGGTTTGTTGTTTTGTAAACTCTGATAACTTCATCAGAAAGATTACTAATGAGAGAACAAGAAAAATGTATTTCTGTACACTGCCACAGGCAATGTGCCCCCCCCCCCCTCCAACTGGCTCAAACTACTCCTAAATGATAGTAGCACTAGTGGGCCATCATCATCCTGTGGTGGCAATGAAGAAATAATATTATCCATGAAAATATATTCCGAAAATGATGAGTCATTTGTTGATGAACCATCTCCTGATGTCCTGATGTGAGAGCGGAAGAACTGTATTTCAGATGGTTTTGAAAGTATTAATGTGGTGAATGAAATATTTCCTCAATATCTGAAACGTTAACCAATAGAAATTTCAAAAGCCTTGACCAGAGATTATTCTCTGCCTGACTGTTTTTGGAAAGTTGAGAGACATCAAAACTGTATCTGGATTTGCAAGTGCATGTTACACCGGCTTCCCAGCGAGCACAAACATCCCTGGGATGTTTTGGGATGTTTTGAAGATGTTGGCATGAAGATGTTATTTTGAGACGTAATATGCACTGACCAAAGAGGTCTTTGAAGGATATTGAAGTATTGTTTTTGTTCTTCTGTGGCATTTCTTTGTTTGCCTACTGAGAGGTATCCCTGGGATGTTTTGGGATGTTTTAGAAATGTATGCATGAGGATGTTTTTTTGAGGAGTAATATATGCACTTCCCAAAGAGGTCTTAGAAGGATATTCAAAGTATTATTTTTGTTCTTTTGTGCCCTTTCTTTGTTTGCCCCACCACAACGTCTCATGCTTACGTCACAATACGATGAATTCTGATTTGTTTTCGATTTTGTTCTTCTTGTTCGCAATTGGCATTCGCGTTTGCAGCGTGTCACGCTTATTTACATCACGCTGCTAACGAACAGAAAGGAATTTGGTGAAGTTTATTGTGTTAGAAGACTTATTTAGTTTGTAATAATGACCATCAGATGCAAGATGTGTTGTTCGGTGCCTCAGTGTAATCAATATATAAAAGTACGAATTCATCAATACACAGCTTCTCTGCAGTTGCAAAATTATGCATTGTGGAAAACATTTCAAAAATTGGGAAACCTATTTCCAATTATATGTCTGTGTGTAGTGAGCACTACTCAGAAACCGATTAAGAAGGTGATTTCATATCAAGAAAATATTTTTATGTTCAATCTATTTTTAATGCATTTTTTCATTCAAGGAAAATGGAATCCTGATGCAAAAGTTCATTTTGACAATAAGAGGTTTCAGAAAAGTAACTCGAAAATGTTTTTTTACAGCGATTTAATGTGCGCAAGACGCGTTGAAAATGTTTTGTTGTGTCAATGAAAAGGTTTTAAAAAGAACTAGGGAGAAGGTAGTTTTGTGACTATTGTGACATATCAAGGACATCTCGATAATTGCCGCCTGCGGCGGACATTGGCTGTTCTATAATAGTTCTATTCATGTGTGAACAGAACATCGCAGTGGAGGTTCAATGTCTCGAAATCTCGTACTCTTAACATCTCTGAGATGTTTTTGTGCTCGCTGGGGATTCGTTGTACAAATATTGATATAGGACTTGGTGAAATACAAGACCACATAATGAATAGATGTGCACAACAGATTACCTACCGCTCTGTTACTTCCCAACTGACCATTGCCTATTTTTACTTTTACGGTGTCTATCTAGAATGTGTGTGATCTTTGCTGTAGGTGAGCAGAAAAATGGTACCTATAGTTGAAATATGAATTAGAAGTATTGGTCATAATATAAACTAATATACTGTCAATATTCTTTAAAAATCTATAATCCTCTACACATTTCAGAAAAAAATTGATTTCCCTTGTTCATATGAACCATACACTTACCGTTGACGAATGTTGTGACAGACAAAAATATTATATAGGAGAACATTTCAATAAAGATTGAACAGATATATCATCAGTACACACCAGACACAAATTTAAATTTTCATAGTGAGACTAGACTGATAAAATTTTATATGTTCTTCAAACTTTAGACATATGATTAATGGGAATGACTATAGCAGATTCAGATTAGTGCAATGATAGGAAACATATACGTAGGGGTATCAATTTTTTATCGGTAGTAAATTTTTCAATTGAATACCGGTGCGTCTAAACATTTCTGTTCATAGAAAATTTCGAAATATTGATAATAACAAACTTTTTATTGTAGAATACTATTGATTTATATATATCTAATATATAGGGGTGGTTCTGGAATAGACGTCCTATATAGTTTTAGATGAACTTTTATTTTGGTTCGTGTATATACTTAGCTAAAAGGTTTCTTAATAGCAACATCTAGACTAGTTAATGAATGAGAAATTTTCAGAATAAAACTAATCATTTTTGAGCATTTTTGAGTGTAACTTTTTGTTTCTGGAACAGTAGATGCATCCTTATACAGGGTGTTTCATAATTGAATGTCAATATTTGGGGACGCAATTCTTGGGCCCATTCTAAGAAGAAAGTTTCATATGAACGTATGACCTAAACATCCTAACTTTTGAGATACAGGGTGGTGAAGTTCTCAAAAATTAATAGTTTTTTATTAATATCTGTAATACCACTTCAGATATTCTGATGAAATTTGGCATACATGTACTATGTATCAAGAGGCATCAGTTAGCGTACCACATTTTTTGTTGTTGCCACCAGTGGCGTTCGTATGGAATTTCACATACCTATTTTGGCAGACATTGATGGTACGCCACTGATTAATCTCCAAATTGAAATCATTCCTGAAATTCCCGATCATTTCTAAGCAAATTTGATCACTACAATTTTTTCAATCTGATGCACGGTTTTCGCTTAAAAATAAAAAGCTTTTCACTACATGATTATAGTAATATTGTTAATATGATAATATCACAATGCAGAGAAATAGTTTTTATTTTTAAGATCAAATTTCAGAAATACAATTCATAGTTCATGAACTTTGTATTCGTATTTGGTATTTTCGAATTATAACTTCTCATTGTAGTAGGCTATATTAATTTTCGAGAATTTTACCACCCTGTATCTCCAAAGTTGGGACGTTTAGGTCATACGTTCATATGAAACTTTCTTCTTAGAATGAGCCCAAGAATCGCCTCCTCGAATATTGACATTCAATTATGAAACACCCTGTATATCGCTGGGCTTAAAAATTCAAATTCCCGAAACATAAAATTTCAAACCCAATAATATGAAAATGAATCACTTTCCATATTTCAAAGAATTTGCGGAAATATTCAGATGGATCAATAGTCAATATCACAATCGGTGAAATCAACAGGGTGGGTAGAATAAAAATTCAAATTTTTATAAAATCCAAACGATTTCATCTGAATTTATCATTTCTATAATTTCCAATTATCCGTACAGCACTGTCCAAATACATATTATTATCTACTTCATGCAGATAAAGTATATACACGTGTATATCTTCCTATACAATACATGCTTCGACTTCGTGAACAAATTGAAATGTTTCAGATGATTCAAACTGATAAACAATCGAAGCGAACAACCTTATATATTTCTTAATCACCTGGAGTGCACGAAAATTTTTTTTTAACTTTTGGAGATTTTAAGTTCTTGAGATTACTTTCTTTGGCAAAGCATTCCAAGGCTTTGCTGTTCTATAGACAAACGAGTTTTGGTGAAGATTTGTTCGACATATCACAAAGTTGACGACGAAGGAATTTGCTTACTGGAAGTCGTCGTCGTCGTCGAGTACGTCTGACTGTTATTTCCAGAGGCGTCGATAATGTTTTTCCTTGGGGAGGAGGGGTCATGGCTTTTTGGTTATTGCCTTTGCTGGAATGATCACCGAGGAAAATTTTCCATAGAAGTATCTATAGAAGGAAGATCTATGGAAGGTCGCCGATTTTACTACGGTGTTCCAATGGATTAGATTATATTAGATTAGATTTAGAATGAGGCCTTCACACCGCGACCTTTTCAGATCTATTGTGTCTGCCCTCAAAATCGATTAGAGTTCTTCGGCTAGCCCCGCCTTCTCTATTTATTTATTTATTTATTTAATGAAAATGGGATACAAACAGGCAGAAGCCCAAAACTGCATCCACTAGTTACGCAGAATACTCTGATGCTTACATTTTACAAAGTTAATATCACAACTATCACAATATTATTATTACCTGAAAATAAAACAAAAATAAATTCCGAATTTAGATCAATCAGACGAATATATGGTTTCTAATGAGTGCCCTGAACTGATTCAATGATGTACAATGTATATCTACGTTGCTGCAGTATTTATTAAAATTATCACTCATTCTACTCATTGGCGAGTTCAGTCCCAAATTGGTATGACAAAAATTGACATTCAAAAATATTCTTGTGGGTCTAGACGGTACATTGAATGATATGAGAGATAACAACATAGAAGAACTAAAATGATTCCTCATTATTTTATAGATGAATAATAAATCAGACATAATTCTATACGTTGCTCCAAGGTTATAAGTCCAAAAGAGCGTCTGGTTTGGTTAATACTCTCTACAACAAATGAATTGTTCACTCTGAAGTTCAGAAATCTCACAAAATTATTTTGAACTCTTTCCAATCGGACTTTGAGGTTGGTATAATAAGGACTCCAAATGACACTTGCAAAACATAATCGGCTATATACGTAGGCATAATATTATAATGTTTTGATTGAATTTTGAGACCGAAAATATTTACAAGTTCTTTTGATAAAACCTAACATTCTATTGCATTTGTTAGTAACATAATCAATATGCATTGCAAAACTCAATTTGGAATCGAAAATAACTCCAAGGTCCTTAATATATGATACTTTTTCCAAATGGGTACCATTCAGATTATAATCAAATGTAATAGGGTTCTGATTCCTAGCAAAGCTTATACTGCAACATTTCCTTGAGTTCAAAAATAATCTATTCTTTTTTCAATACACATCTTACCAATCGAGATCGTTCTAGAGTTTCATACAATCGTCCAACGACATAATTCTTGTGCAAAGTTTCAGGTCATCAGCATACAACAAAAATTTAGAATCATGGAAGCATTGATCGATGTCATTAATGAAAGTTTCAGGTCATCAGCATACAACAAAAATTTAGAATCATGGAAGCATTGATCGATGTCATTAATGAAAATAATGAATAATAAAGGTCCAAGATTTGACCCTTGGGGCACCCCCGAGGTAACTCTATGAGGCTCCATAGGCTAGCTTTCAGATCCCCTGTGTATCTTTGGGATTCTGATGGTTATTCCTCATCTAGCGTAAGGAACCTTATAGTCTTGACAAGCCCTCACAGTGGCAAAGTATGTGATATTTCCAATGGATTCAAAATAATAGTGAGTGTGGCATCACCCACCAGGCGAATGGCTCTTCTCTGGAAGGAATCTGAGAGCATCAGAGTATGTTTGGGTGTTGAACCCCATTTGCGGAAACAGTAGTCTATGTAGAACAGGCCGTATTTGTGCTTCTTAGATCATATAGAGCTGTTTTTGTGAATCATCCTTCGCGATAAATCTGTCATGATTATCTCATGGAAGGGTATTGCTGATGTATATACACGTGTGGCAAGAATAATTCTCCTATGAAGAAACCGTGCGACCTATCGCGCATCACGTATCGCGTTAACCTCCTTCGGGTCCATCAATCGTTTCTCTATAGGAAAATTATAGCTGTAACGTAGGAAAGTTTTTATATCGCTTTTCGGGAATTGGTTGAACTCTAGCTATTGTTCAGCAGAATGGATAAACACACTCGACTTGAACGAGATGGTAAATAATTTGCAGAAAACCATTTTTGTAGATCATTCACGATGAAAATGGAACTGTTGAATCAAGCAAAGTTGAATTGAATGAAGCAAATATAAGTGTCATATATGCACGACAAAATTTAATCTTGAAATGAGTATATCTATATCTTATTTCAGAGCGAATTATAAGTTTGAATCGAGTGAATATGTCTTGCATGAACTCTGGAACATATTCAATCAAGTACATCCATGAATTGTGTATGGAGAGATATTGAATTGACTCAAACAATGATTTTGTTTGATTCAAAGTAACAAATATTGATTCGATCAAATACTTAGTTGATTCAATGCAATATTTGGTTGATTCAATGAAATATTTGGATGATCCAATGAAATAATTTGTTGATTCAATGAAATATTTCGTTGATTCAAGAGAAACTGTATTTCCATTCGATGAATTGTTTGTTTGAACCAAATTCAGTATTGATTCGGGAATTTTCTGAAATTTCACTTCAATAGAATGAACTGAACTAGGAAACTAGTCGACTTTTGATATTTCAAACACAAGGAATCAGGTTTCACGTATAATGAATAATGAATTCGAGGCAGGTATAGACGAGGCGAAAAGATCACCATCTAGTGGCGAAAATTTGAATTGATGCTGAATGAACGAAAAATGGAAGAGCAGGATCTAATAATTGCGTTACTCACGTGACAAGTTTAGATCCTGAATTTGGCCTCTTGATAGGAATGTAGGTACGTTAGTTTTTCCCACCACGAAATGATATAAATTATTGTAAATCATTCGTTCCTGTCAATGAAATCTATTATTATTATCATTATTATTAGTAAATATTTCATTTATATTACATATTTCGTTGCTCTATTCTTGCAACTGATTCGTTCGAAACTTGTATGTTGTTTCAAAGATATATTCTTATCAGAATGATCATCAAATCAACAAAATGTATCGACATCGACATTTTTTTTGGATCGGCATAATTTGTTTTTGAGATAATCATATATTTAGTTGATATTATAATATAGTGTTGAATTAATTAAAATACATTCTCGATTTGAACAAGCTGCATCCATGAAATGATCCTGTATCTGTTTTATTCAACAAAAAAATTGCTCAGTCCAACAAAAATAATTCAAGCATAAATAATTTGTTGATGCTACAAATCCTTTTTTTCCTGTTCCATTGAATACCTGTGAAAAGCTGCTACTTCATTATATTTGTAAATATGTCTCATTATTGTGATTTTTATAATCATAAAAAAAATCCGAACATCATGCCTAGCGGCACCAGAGCTATCTCTCTACCTTCTTCAATGGAAAGTCTAGCCAGACTTTCCAGAGTGGAGGGGGAAATCACTGTCGACCTTGGGCTCGTATCGAGCGCCAGCGTTGCCATAGCTACCCCGTTCACCTGTTGATGAGTCGCGTCATCACGATCGCTGACGTCACAACGACACATGTTTGCCCTTTGTGACGCACGAGCTGAATTGATAATGAACCGAACGCCAAACTTGGAGGCATGTGGAAACAGGATTCGATTTCATGGCTAGGCCTAGGCTAGGACCTTGGGAAAGCGCAGAATCATACCGTAGTCTCTGGTAAAGTGAGCTATCATTCATTGAGCTTTTTGGTTGATTACTGGAGTGATTATTTGATGAGAGCTCGAATTTTGAATCACTTTCTGAGGCAACAGTAATGTAAATTTCCGTAGATTGGAACTTTGGTATGCTTAGGATATCGCCAATTTCTATGAACACTTTCACTGGTGATTTCTGGATGTTATCCAAAAAAATACTATAGCGTCAGCTAATCTTTCAGTTTTTTCAGTTCAACTTAGTTGCTGAAATACGTATTTAGGCTTATTCAAATATAATTATGGTATTTTTGGTTTATTTTCGTATCAAATTCAACCACAGTCTACAAAACTTCGATCACTATATTCCTCCTAGTGAAGAAATGAATATTAGAAGACTGTCAGCACATGGTCGAAATGAGCCTTCCAGATCATTTGCAGAAGGTAATTATTATTATAGTTTTAGTTCTATTATAGGAAGATGAAAATTGTGTATATCATGAAGAATGGCGGAAAGAATAAGTGGACTTCAGGTTACTAGTTTTCGATGGATGACTGTGTAGAAATCGACGGAGAAAATTATGAATAAAATAATAAACCGAAAAAGTGGTGAATGCGCCGATGCTAAGAATATTTTTCGATTCAAAAATTGGTGGACGCGCTGAAAATCCTCATGGCCCAATCAGGTCAGTAAAATACAATTGCATTAGCCTACACTCTACAGTATGATGTGTGGTATATTGATATAGCAAAAACATGATACATTGCGTTTTTAAAATCACACACCATCAATTCAGCAATTGATTCAAAATGTACAGGTCGGGCCAAATTAGGCACTTTTAAAGGAAAAGTCCTATTCCCGTACAAGATAGAAAAAAGTGATGTCGGTGCCTGTTGAACAATTCACATGAAAAACTCGAAGGTGAAAACCGCATATTGATATCTATCTTTAAACATGGAAAAGTATGAAAAATCAATACTTATCCCTCGTCTTCGACTCCGAATAATTTTCAAAATATTCATGAGCTCGAAAAAATTTCCGGAAATAATTTGACCTCTAGTGGTATTACAAGTGAAAACCCCATCATTTTGTGTTCACCCAATGTCATTGTCAATTTTAATAACCAATTTGATTCAAATTATTTGGAATATTGTATAGCAACAAATTTTTATTGCCTAGGCAGTAAAAATATACTTAGTATGCCTGTTAAATGTCATAGAAAAGCCACTTTCAATGTCATTTGGAGAAACATAGCTCCTATCTCATGTATACATTATTTTTTCTGCAACCGACACAAAAGTCGTCCATTTTGATACTAAAATTAGCTCTTAAATTGACGTTTCTATCACTGACACAAAAATAGGTATGTTGCTAGGCAACATATTTAGTTCGTTATTCTCGGGATGGATAACTTATTTTTGAATAATCACGGCAAGCAATAGTTTTTTTGTCTCAAATAACGATATTGTTTAGCTTCATTTGATTATCGAGTCAAACACAGTGTAGTATGGAGAGGAATAAATAATCACTATTATCATTGTTGATATGCTCACTAACCTAACATTTTCCACATCTTGTTCCTATAGTTGGCACTGGCGCGGTATTTGCCATTAGAGCACCTGGTCCATACACAAATATGTCACTATGTGGTTGTATTTATATTGAAACTACAATTCGAACATCCTAGAAAACCTAACCTGCTGTTAATGCAGGTAGAATATTCTCACCACATGGATTATTTGTCAATATTTGTTGCACTGCATACATATGGCACGGCTATGGTGGTTACTTCACATGTTTATTTGAGTTAATTGTTTCGGTTGCAGAAAAAATAGCATGTTTCATTCGGATCAAAAGTGACTTTGTTCGACTCGCAAATTTTGCTTTCGCTCGGCTTCGCTATACGCTCCGCCTCGCAAATGCAAACTTCGCTTGTCAAACAAAGTATCACTTTTGATCCTTATAAAACAATCTACTATTACTTCGCATTCTGTTTTGCACCCAATGTCATGGTAACGTACACTCAAAGGAATAGTATGGGTTGAATTGACAAAAAATGTGTTTAACCATTGTCGATCTAAATGAAAACCTAGTAGGCGACCTAGTGCGAGGAGGATAGCTCCTGCCTACTAACTACCTAACTTGGTTGTCATCTAGAACGACAATGGTTTAACCAACAACATCATTATAATAATTGTTGAATAAAACTACAATGATGGTACATTCAATGATTAGGTGATCGTCAAAACAATTGAGGAAAAATTGTACATAAACAAATTCAACGTCAACCAAAAATATTAGTTGATTTCGATAATATTTTTGTGGTACAACCAATAATTTGTAAAAATTAGTCAAATCGAACGTGGAATAGTATTTCAACAACATTGTATATGTGACTGTGTAAGTGAAATATCATAATAGCTCGCTCACTGTTATATTTGGTAGACAAACGAAAAGGAAGTTATAATCAACATATGAGTATTTCAAAATAAACTAAAGATAGTATTTCAACTATATTATATTATAACTAAAATATTATTACAGCTTGCTCACTGTTAAAGTTGGTAATCAAACAAAAAGGAAGGTGAAATCAACCTGCAACTATTTCAAATCACACTAAAGATAGTATTTAATAGTTATTTATGTATTAAGGGAATTATGAGGGCCTTAATTACCGATGGCAATTGCCAGAGGTTATTAAGGCTCTATAATTCCCGTGATACATAGATAATTTTATTTCTGACTGATTTCATTCATTAGATACCTTCCCGATTGGAAGTTAGACATGTTTTTCCGTATAGTTTCAATGTCATCAGAACGTCAGATGATGATCTTGACTACCGCGAATAGGAGATTCCTTATTGCTACGTTATTGCATGGTTGTTGCTATGCATTTCTTATTTAATTTCAGCTAGAGGGAATTATAGCATCTATAACATCCCAAGGGAGTTATGACCCTCATTATAGATATCGTAACTATGACGATATAAGCTTATAATGTCACTGTCAGAAATAAACTATATTATGTTGTATAACTAATATATTATCACAGCTCGATCACTGTCATAATTGGTAGACAAAATGTTGAGGAAAATTCATCAGATGATCGTATTAATGTGATGGTGAGTATTATTCATGAATTCAATCAATTCAATATTAAATTCATATTTCGATCCTATACATTTCTTACAGGAAGAAGATGTTAAACTGTGGTAGCAATTGAATAACGTCCATTGAGTGTCAAAAGGATAAATGGAAGAGTTTATATTCGAATAACGAGACGAGAAATTACATATGAAGAGAATTATACTGTAGATATTTTGTAAAGTTGACCACCATGTAATGAACAAACTTGATGTTTATCCGAAATTTGTATTAATTCAGTGGTACAAGAACCTGAAAAATAGCCAATATACCTATATCTACTATGCAATCTGGTTGATAACCAATTTTCTTGATCAGAACAACAATTACATTCGTATGGTGACTAAACATATTCAACTATTGTTAACTGGTTGATTTAATTATTAAACCAGTTTGGCTCATTTTTATATGCTCTTTTTGGTTGATTCAACCCATCAATTTTTTTTGAGTGTAGGAAAATGAAAAAAATTGTCACTTCACATATTGTTATGAATGCGCAAACCCTGTTCGTTTTCTGACGTTTGTAGATAATCTTCAATTCTCCGTTCCGAGTGTTGAGCAGTTTATATTGATATTTTTGTGTGAAAAATTAATTAGCTGTTTCTGTTGTTGAATCTCATTCTTGAAGTAATGCTGTCTAATAGTCACCACTTTTGTGGGGCTTGATTAAGTTGAAGAGCAGTTCAAATAACCAGTTTCTCAAAGAATTTTATCACTCCATTATTGCTAACCTTATTTGACGAGAAAGGAGCATAATCATTTGCATAATATGGCTCATAATATTATAGCTATGTATGTATTCAACCAAGAGGAGAATAAGTGATTTCCTATACCGTGTGAATTGTAAACAATTGAAGCTGTGAAAAAATCATTGAATATAAATAAACAAATTGTTACGTGAATTTCGAACATCTTCAGTATACATGTATTCGACAAGGTGCAGAGAAGCATACACAGGTGAATTTCAAATTCCAAACTCGAGATTATCTTAATGAAGGAAAAGAGCTATTTTCAAATATTTGCGAATGAGTTTCGCATACGAATATGTCAGATTGTGATACCTGTATTTTGAAATAGATGAATAATAATAATAATAAATTTTCTTTATTGTTTTCGTAATACTATTTCGTAATACTATTCAAATAACAACTTTTTTATCCCTTGTGTGATTTTTGTAGCTAGATTAGTTTTTGAGGAAACAATAAAAATTCGATTTGACTGCAAATTTAATGTAGGTCCTTTCAAGACTTCCATTGAGATTACTCAATAACCCCAATTACAATCATTTTGACATTTTGTGGCTTTCTCAGTCTCCAACGATACTGAATTTTGGCACCATGAAAGCTCATACAGGAAGGTTCATAGAACTGAAACAATCAATACTTCCAACTCCAACATCCTGTATCTCTAAATTGGTAAGTAAGTTTATATGAACTTTATTTGCTATAATATCACAAGGAATCACCTCTTGAATTAGTTCGGCGTTATTTAGACACACCCTGTATACTAGGGATCGACAGTACCAACACAGTTTAAGGAAATACCCATTCCTTAAACTGTGGTACTAATCTCAATGGAATGAAGCTCGCCTTTCGCCGCTTTCTCCAACCTTTATGAACCCCTGATGAACAGTGCTGAGTCCTGCCACTCCTGCCTTTTTAAATGTAAATTCATTTGTGAATTCACCTTTCCGCAAGGCTGGATCTATCCGTGAAAAATTCTAGTAACTCTGTTTTTTGAGCACTTGCCTAATTTATTCCTATGCGATTATTTATTTGTTGTTCTTGATATAATAAAATAAATACTGAAACATAACCTCACTCTTTTGAATCAATAGTAAAAACTAAAAACCATGATGGAGAAACTGTATAATTATACGTTGCCACATCAACATGTGCGAATATTAAGTTCGATTGCAGTTTGAAAATCGACAAATATTCGTTCAAGTTTGAGAATAGCACCCCTATTGGTCGATCTGAGGATTTTTTAAGGAACTGCACTTCTAAGTAATGGTCCATACCTTACTGCTCTTCTTGTTGAAATTCGTGACGATATCTAGAATGCTATGGCTACCTACTTACACTGACATCAAGACCAAATAAATCACTTTACCGCTGAACCCAGTGAACCCTGGTCCTCAAAGTACTTAAACGTTACCAGGAAATATTAGGACCACTTATATGATGACCTCTACTCATCTTATCACGATCACAGCATCATATCAAGTTTATGAACAACCCGTTCTTATCGAGGTGGTTTTTTATTGTTGCATAAATGTTCCATGCTCCTTCTTCTTTATCGTGGTAGATCTCCAAGAAAAGTTACATTTGGAACCGACTAAAATCTAGGGACTGTATGGACAGTGGTGGTGTACAAGAAAATTACCGACCCACTTGGAATCTTCCACGTTATTTGAACATACTATTGTTTAATGCTAGTTACTTTGATGTTTACTTTGGTCTCGAATCATACAGAGTCTCTATAAATGATAGTAGCATCGTAGTCACCGTTGAAATAATGCCGCTTTCCTGTTATGGAGATCGAACTATAACTCATTTGGTCAATTCAACGATTGTCAACAACGTCAGCAGAGAGTGGCACTATTTCAACAGCCACTACGATGCTACGATCATTTATAGAAACCCTGTATAACCTCCATTTTCAAATGATGTTTCAAAATTAATAGGGGGGGTCGAATAAAACCTCATTCGAAAGGTCTTTAAATTCTCTAAACAACAATAACATTCCAGACAAAAATACTAAGATGGCGAATGATGTTTCAAATTTCATACCAGTAGATGGCTATACCGGGTGTCCCAGAGCCTTTGGGCCAGCAGGTATCTGGGTTATCTAACATTCAAAAAAATGTTCAAGAAATTGTGTAATATATGGGAGCAAAAGTTCTACAAGCCAATGAAATTGAATCACCCTCTTGTCAATTAATCTACTAGTCGATTAGGGTTCAGTAGAGAGATATTCCATGAAAAAATCAGACGAATCAAAGGATTTGTTGAAAAGTTATGACCAAAAGATGTTCTATTGGTAACTATAAAAGTTTTCCATTCAGATAAATGTCATCTCGAAAAAAGTTCAAATTGCATGCCAAATATTTTCCAATTAGCAAATTCTTGAAATCAAGAACAATGTATTCTGTTTTATCAATGACCAGGAAGTTTCTCTTCGAATATTTTTTATTGTTCAGCATATTCTGTGATGTGTTTTTATTGATAAACAAAATTGATCATATTCCATAAATCAAAATGATATGTCATATAATGCCCACCATTCAGGCTAAAAAATTTTCACTGGCGCACCAACGTTTCTCTTGTCAGACTAATTTTGTAATAATTATTCATATTAATTGACACACATTTCTATATCGTGATAGCTTACTATGTAATAAGATATATCAATTGAAATTCAAGCTTGGGTAACATTTAAATTCAGTTCCGGTACAGTTCTTATAAACTGATAATTAATAAATGTCACATACCTGTATTTTTCATGCACCTACTATCACTGTCTGTGAATGAGTGGGTTTCAGTATCATTGATTTCAATATCAATAATTATATTGTAAAACACTTCGTACTTGATGGGATTTCTACATATTTTATCCAAACATTTTACCTGATGATCAGTAGAATTGATATGTTTATGTGGGAACAGTATTCTAGAACAGGCCGTATCTGCGCTTTGTAGATCATGAGAAGCTGTTGAGGTGTAAAGTAGCTTTTCGCACGGAACAAGAATCCGAGTTTCGGTACAGTTCTTATAAACTGATAATTAATAAATGTCACATACCTGTATTTTTCATGCACTTACTATCACTGTCTGTGAATGAGTGGGTTTCAGTATCATTGATTTCAATATCAATAATTATATTGTAAAACACTTCGTACTTGATGAGATTTCCACATAGTTTATCCAAACATTTCACCTGATGATCAGTAGAATTGATATGTTTATGTGGGAACAGTATTCTAGAACAGGCCGTATCTGCGCTTTGTAGATCATGAGAAGCTGTTGAGGTGTAAAGTAGCTTTTCGCACGGAACAAGAATCCGAGTTTTTGTGAAGCTGCTTTTGCGATGGATCTGACATGATTATCCCATGAAAGAGTGTTGCTGATGGAAAAAACCGAGCATAGATATGGTGGGCTTGGTGGGGATTGTGGTGCCAGACATTACAATGTCGGGCATACTGAGTTCCGCCTTCCTAGAGAAAATACAGGCTTGAGTTTTGGTGGCGTTGAATTCAACTAGGTTGTTGGTTCCCCAGGCTGTGATTTCAGCCAGGTCTTCATTGACAGCATTGACCTACCTGCGCCGTGAGTGACGTAGGCAAGTAGACCTCCAGTTGATCTTCGGTGGCGAAAGCCGAATTGTCTATCATTGATGATTCCTGAGCTATCCAGATATTTGATAAGCTCAATATTGATGGCTTTCTCCATCACTTTGGAGATTACTGATAACAGGGCAATGGGCCTGTAGTTGTAGGGAAGGTTCTTGTTCCCTTTTTTGGGATTGGTTGGACTCTAGCTGTCTTCCAGCATGATGGAAAAATACCCGACCTGTACGAGTCGGTAAACAACTTGCAGAGAATCGGTGTTAATTCTGGTGCACATTTTTTGAGGATAATGGGTAGAATTCTATCAGGACCGTTAGCCTTATTCGTTTTGGGACCAAGAAAAATTCGTCTGATTGTGTGTTGACGGAAGACGATTTCGGGCATTCGACTCTCAACCGGTGGAATGTCTGGCGGCACTTTTCCTTGGGAATCTAAAGTAGAGTTTGCTGCAAAAATATTTGCTTTCTCCTGCGATGTTGTTGCTAATGTGCCGTCGGATTTGGACAGTGGTGAAAATGAACTATTAGTATCAAACCATTCACGACCGAAGTAGCACTTTATCGCCAAGTTTTGTGGGCGATAAAAAAGTTGAGCAGGCGCTTAAATGAACTTCAGTCTCATACTCGTATAGATCCATACAGGGTGTTTCGTAATTCGAGTGACAACGCTTGACAGGTGATAGGCCTCGTGATTTCATAATGACTGAGATAGGAACATACAGTCTTTAAGTGTTCAGTTCTCGAGATACAGGGTGTTGAAGTTGAGAAACAAAATTAGTTTTTTCGGAATAACTAAAGATTGATCGAATATTTTGCATTAAAAAATTCGATATAATATCGTTTCGTCTTTGAATGTATACATTTTTAACCTGATATTTATTCTTGGATGTATGATGAATTGACATTCATCATACAGGACGTGGAAAAAGAAATTCTGAATTGAGAAAACCTGATTTTGAATCTGCGATTGAGGTAACAAGTCTCCATCGTTCAAGTTTGTACCCCTTGATTGGGTGAAAGTATTGAAAAGGAATAATATAGCCAGGAAAGTAGTTGTTTTCTGTTGAATAGACCGAGAAAGAATTGATATTTTCATCACATGGAAAATGCGAATTCTCAATGTATTTCTTCATAAATATATCCATTTTTTCATGTTCATAATTATATCTGAGAATATTCCTTTCCTATAGATATTTATTGCAGACATTTCAAGCAGTGGTGCAGAAGAAGGGGTCGTGGTAACTTTTCCTCCCATATTTTCTACGCCACTGATGCGGCATTTTGATAAATTCAAATTTCTCGAATTCACTGTTTAATTATGTTCAAAAGAAGCATCACCTTCAACTGTGAGCTAACATGAACAGTTTTCGAGATATTCGACCCAAAGTAAAAGTTTGCATAGTAATTTTTCATTATTTTCAGTAGTAGAATTTTCTTCTATCTTCACTGATGAACAGTGTATGTAAAAATATACGGAATGACCGTACACTAACTTGTAGCTGTCGCTCACAAGAAAACATGAGGAAATGCAATGTGTAAATGATTATCCTCTTAGCAGTTTTCACTATCGCTGTCTTGTGAAATGATGATAACAAGATTTTACACTTAACATTATATTGTCTTTTCTGTGGAACAAGAGACATTTGTTTCTACTTGGGTTAACATACTCTTTCGATGAAAAGATTAGGCAACTTATTATTTAATTTATTAATTTTGATTATGAGGATGAATTTCATGAAATTGAAAGTCCATGATGACATGGTGCATGGTGGCGAATTGCTCAATTAGCATTTCGTACACTGTACAGGCTGTCCCATTTTCGATGTCCTTATACGGGATATCTCACTTATTTTTGGAGATTTGCGTTTTTTGCGAACGTTGGCTACTTTGTGAAACTCTCGACACTGCAAATAATATTTTGATAGCATGCCTCGTTTTTGAGATACAGGATGAGATTGAAAATGTTGTATTTTTGGACTACCTCTGTATCTCAGCTATATTTTAACTTATAGGAAAAGTAAAAACTGTTACATATACAGTTTTTCACGTGGAATCTAGTGGCGTAGTCAGATTTTCAAAATAAGCTGTTATTATTTAGATTTAACCCAAAGTTATGTTTCTTCAAATGGCACACCCTGTATAATTTTTCATATTGAATTATTGATGCTTTGCGCTTTCCAAAAATATATGACACTCATACCATATTTCGAGTATTAGCCTAGAATTTAGATAATTTATAATTTTTTTACTATAATGTGTTGCTGACAGAGTGTTTCATCACACACTAGCTTGCATTTTACCAACATTCATTATTTTCATTGGCGGCGGAATTGTTTTTATTCGGGTGGGGGGGGGGGGCTACAGTCATATAGACTTGTTGTTGAATAAAAAATGCGAACAATTTTTCTGCAGCGCTCAAACTCGCGACATAGTAGGATCTAATGTAATATCATGAAATTGATTGTAAGTTTCGCCCTTTGGAGTTTGTATTATATACTAATAGATTCAGATTTGAAGAAAATTTTATATTTTCAATGAGGTAAGAAAACAAGTCCAAAACATTCAAAAATGACAAAAGTGAACGAAATGTCATGAATTATTATTATAATGACAGTTTTCTCTATTTTCAGGCGAATATGTTCAAAATATCTGCTGGTCGATTTGTTTGGTTGAACTTTTTTCTATGTGGAGAATAGACAGTTGACTGAAATTCTCTTGTTATGAAATTTCGGGTGAGCTGAACAATGTTTTGGGGTGGGCTTAGCCCACCCTGGCCCTCCCTCCTCCGCCGCCAATGATTATTTTATAATTATTCTTGTCAGATTTGCGAGAACTTTTTTTCCAGGATCATTTTCGTGTGGGTTGATCTTTGCTCTGAACCTCATAGTTTTCGAAGTATGTGCGAAAAACTGCGAAAAAAACGAAATGTTCTGTCTTCCTACCCCCACCTAAACCCGACGCTCGGCGGGGTGTAACTTTTGGAAAGTAGATGATCAATCTGGCGCCAAGATTTTTTAGTCGAGTAATTTTTGAGATAGTTTTATCGTACTATGAGGTTACATTGATGATCAGCACGAGCCGACCATTGAATATAAAGACAGAAGGGAGGATAATTTATGATAATTTGCCCACAACTATTCGTGACCTCGGCCGAGTAGTGCATTTTCCATATTTTCCAAAACAATACATAGTCCTACAGTCGAATTTCGAAATGAATTATTATTGGGAATTTTTCCCGTATCATGCCGACTTTATGAATGGCACGTATAAAATACTATTTTTTTATTATTATTAAAAGCTTTTCTTTGCAACCGACACAAAAGTCGTCCATTTTGATACCAAAATTAGCCCTTAAATTGACGTTTCTATTACTGATACAAAAATAGGTATGTTGCTAGGCAACATATTTAGTTCCTAAGAGCTAAAGTTGAATTTGAGTTCCTAGGAGCTGAAGTTGAAGGAACTAAAAAGAATGTACTGGACGTCATCAAGAATAAACAACATTGTAACGGTTGGTTATTTGGGTTGAGACAAATACCTGATTTGTTTCCGATTTCAGCAGATTTGGCATTTCATACCCATGCTGGAGTTATAAATACACCATATTATAGTTTAGTATTGGAATTACAAACATCTCAGTGACGTATTTTTGTTTTGATCAGGGAAGCCTTCAAGATTCGAATACTTGCTTGATCTATATTTCATTCGTTATTCTCGGGATGGATAACTTGTTTTTGAATAATCACGGCAAGCAATAGTTTTTGTGTCTCAAACAACGATATTGTTTATCTCCATTTGATTATCAAGTCAAACACAGTGTAGTATGGAGAGGAATAAATAATCACTATCATCATTGTTGATATCCTCACTAAGCTAACATTTTCCACGTCTTGTTCCTATACCTGGCACTGGAGCGGTATTTGATATTAGAGCACCTGGTCCATACACGATATGTCACTCTGTGGTTGTATTTATATTGAAACTACAATCCGAACATCATAGAAAACCTAACCTGCTGTTAATGCAGGTAAAATATTCTCACCACATGGATTATTTGTCAATATTTGTTGCATTGCATACATATGGAACGGCATTGGTGGTTACTTCACATGTTTATTTGAGTTAATTGTTTCGGTTGCAGAAAAAATAGAATGTTTCATTCGGATCAAAAGTGACTTTGTTCGACTCGCAAATTTTGCTTTCGCTCGGCTTCACTAAACGCTCCGCCTCGCAAATGCAAAATTCGCTTGTCAAACAAAGTGTCACTTTTGATCCTAATAAAACAATCTAATATTATTTAACTTGCAATGCATCCATACATATATGTATGTTAGTTCGGGTGGAATCTTACTCAATTTTGAAGTAGATATCTTCATCAGATTGAGCTGAAATTTTGTATACACGTTTAGTTTGGATGACAATGTACGATGAGGTGTGTGGAGTTATTCTTAATCCAATATGGCGGACCATCCAAGATGGCGGAATAGTTATTTTTAATGCACTTCTACAATATGGGTATCAAATGGAAGGTCTCGTTGGGAGTAACTCGAAAAATAATGTTACGTCATTCTGAATTCAATATGGTGGACCATCCAAGATAGCATAATAGTTTTTTTTAATGCACTTCTACAATATGGGTATCAAATGAAAGAGCTCGTTTAGAGTAACTCGAAAATTAAAGTGACGTAATTCTGAATCCAATATGGCGGACCATCCAAGATGGCGAAATAGTTATTTTTAATGCACTTCCACAATATGGGTATCAAATGAAAGGACTTGTTGAGAGTAACTCGAAAAATAATGTGACGTCATTTCAAATCCAATATGGCGGACCATCCAGGACGGCGTAATAGTTATTTTCAATGCCTTTCTACAATATGAGTATCAAATGGGAAAACTTGTTGCGAATAACTCGAAAAATAATGTGACGTCATTCTGAATCCAATATAGCGACTATCCAAGATGGCGGAATAGTGATTTCCAATTCACTTCTACAATATGGGTATCAAATGAAAGGGCTCGTTGGGAGCAACTCGGAAAATAGTGTGTGAAATCATTAGAAGGTCTTCCTATTGAAGAGCTGGACTGTTCGAAATTGACCGGCAAACGACATTGCAACAATGATGCGTTGAATGAAATGAACAGACTGGGGAACCTAGCCAGCGATAACTAAAAATTAAAAAATAAATTAAAAAATAAATTGAAAGAAAAAAAAAATCAGGAAAAAGCTTTCATTTAAACGCTCTAAAAAGAATAATATAAAATGTTCCTTTGAAATTTTAACTCTCAACTTATTTATTTTTATTATTTAATTTAATTGAATATAAAAAAAATTAAACTCAGCAGTATTCAACAAAAACAAATAAGTACTAGTTTATTCACACAAGTAAATCGCGCGACAAGTTTTTATGGTCATATAAATAGTGTATAATGAGGTTATAAGTTGATAGTTAAAATTATAAAGGAACATTTTATTTTATTCCTTTTAGAGCGTTTAAATTGAAGCTTTTTATATCGAAGACTGAAACCTTTGGCACGATAATACACTACACTGTTTTACCACTAACCAAACCAATTTTTTAAACGCCTCGACACGACACGACAAGATGCTAACATAGTTAGCGAAACACGAGTCGAGGCGTTTAAAATCAGAGTAGGGTGTTAGGCTTTTTGATGATTTTTTTTACCTTTCAATTTATTTATTAACTAGTCACTCTGAGATCCCTGACCACGGTAAGTGCTCCTTCCTTTCACTACGTATTCAATGGTGCGCGCCTTCGCCCGAATCACAACCACCGGTCAGAGCGCCTGATTCCGCGTCCCGCGTCGTTCGAATTCGAATCGAGCCGGCCGTGCCCCGAGATGAGTTCTATAAATAGCGGGCCGAGTCACATCGAGACCGTGATGTCGGCCTGGAGAATTTGCGGTTATGACCGTGCATTCGAAACCCGAAACGTGTTACATTCGATTCGTCCCAACGATTTGATTTATCGATCTTCCTTGGTAGCTGTAGCTGTTGAGGTTCGAGTATGAGGTGTTCAACAATAGAGTCAACAAACAGACGCAAATAGTTATTTATGTACCTACCAAGTGCGTTATACAGTGTGTACAGACTCCTAGGTTTCAATTCCTCGATATTATCTGGTAATCTGGTCTAGTTTTGTACACCACATTCTTTAGATTGCCCGAAATAAAAAAAATTGACCTGTTAACCGGTGAAGGTGATGTATGACAGATGCACCCACTCTGGGCGGCAAAATCGTCGCATGCGTATATATCCGTCATATCGTTACCACCGATACAACAAGGCCTGCATGCTCCGTGGGTGACGTCACTTAGTGAGGCCTAACCAGCGGCTCGAAACGACAAGCGTTTATAGCGCTATAAGGCGACCGCGTATTTTGATTTTAGTGTTAGATCATCATTGAGCCGATTTTGCTTGTTTTTGAAGGGCTTCCGGTTAAAAAAGGATGCCAGTCGTCAACTGAGCTCTTCTTCGCATCTCATTCGATTTTATTATGGAAAAACGAAGTTTTAAAGCGAAAACCAGGATAAAACACAAATATCCACCTACATCAACCCATTCGAATTAAGTATATTGGCAAAAATTGTGGTGAAGGTAAACTTCACACCTATACTTATACAGGGCCCGCAGAACATAAACTTATCGTGAGATTGCATCATGATCGAAAGAAAATTGTGGAAAATGTATTTTATTTTGATTAACATGCCGTTTGTTACAATTACCTATATTTATCTTGGAGAATTCCTATTACCTGAAAAAATAACCAGTGAGTGTTTTCAATTTTCTGTTGTTGGATTTTTCACCCAAGTGGATCGTTACACTTGAAACCGTAATTTTTAAGGGTAAAACTGCATTTATCATGCGATGGTTTTTTTTTTTGAAATTTTTTTTCGGTACTCACGTATTTTTGTCTGATAAACCGAATTTTATAATGAAACTGTGAACAAACCACTATTTATTGAGATATTTCTAGAAAAAGTTCGAAATTTCGCCTTCTTTCTCCCCTTGTGTTGGGGGAATTTGAAGCTACTTGCTCTTATTTTGTCATTGGACACTTTATATACTCATGATGTACTTCGATGGCACTTTTTTATATAGAAAATTCAACAGGAAATATGATTTGTATGGCGAGTTTTTCATATTTAGTGAACAAGCATTCCAGATGACGACCATTTAATCAATAGTCAATCAAAATACGAGATGTCAAATGTCAATAAATTGCTTTCCAATGACATTACACACGCCATTATTTTGAATGATATTCTTCCTTCTTCTCACTAAATATGGATTAATCTCAAGAAAATCATATTTATAGTTGAATTATATATAAATTGTCCAATATGATGAAAAAAGAAGGGAAATTTGTTCTAAATGCCATCCAGAAGACAGGTGAAAAAGAAGGTGAAATTTGGAACTTTTTAGTCAAATATCTTCATGATAAATATCATGATATGTGCAGTTTTACCTTTTTAAGTAGAGTGTTTGTAGTTCATGTTAATATGATAGTTGCAATTTGATCAATGGAATGAATTCTGCATTCATTGCCACGAGGCAAATAACCGTTTTCAGAAAGAAATTTGAGAATGATAATTGAAAATACCCGTTTATTATGAACATTCAAGAAAATTTCCTCGAATTCAGAGATGATTTTGTTGACTATAATATACGAATACAAAACTAACTGCACAATCAAAGTTTTTCTATTTTTCCTCTACTTATACTTTTTATGAGAGAGTAATTGTCTTCTATTATTAATACATCATTATAAATTAAGCTCTGTTTACTACTGAACTTAGATGGAGTAAAATACTCGCGGTGAATTGCATATACCCACATTTTCGATAGCTCCTCGTCCAACGGGAAACTAAAAGCGTGAACTTTTGAACCACCCACATAATTCCCCATACAAAAGGGAACACAACACTTGAAAGGCATTGTTATTTCGCCGATCACAACACAAAATATTTCACAAAACAGTAATTTTTCCGCCAATTATTTTGATGAATAAACAACAAAAGAATTCGGGACCGTTTCAAAAACATACGTGAATCACCGATGAATTAACACGAACTGACGCGTTAGTCGACAAGCGATAAAATAAAACACTCGCCTCTCTTGGTGAAGTCACGAGCTGTTTACGTCAGAGTCTGCTGGCCTTGTTGTATCGGTGGTAACGGTCATGTTCGAATGAGTTAATTTTAGCGTATATGTTCGTCTTGATCAGTATAAGGGAAGGTTATAGCAGAATTATATGAGATATTTCAAACATTTTTATTGGCATAAACTCATCGTTGGCATATTCTCACAAACTTTGACGATTACCGAATACTTGGTATGTTAATCTCTGAAACAAGGAGCTGGACAAAGTCTAGTTCTGCAATCCAAGCACCAGTATCTGGATTATTTCCTCACTCCCCTCTGTGAACATAATATAACAACTCTTTTGATGTTTTGGAAAAGAAAGAGATTTTGATTTGTTATAGGCACGGCAGCTCGTTTGTTTGGGAGCAGGTCGTGAGTTAGTTCTTCTCATTGTTTACTAGTGGGGTTATCCTTTTGTCAGGCGCCACTCAGTTTTCACAACCGAATTACTGAGAAAAAAAAATCCAAGATATAAATATAAGCCAAAGTAACTGTTAACAGATTTATTCACCTTAACCACATGTTTCTAACTCAGTACAAGGGTAAATTTCCCTTCATATAGGCCTATACTTTGGGTTTACAGAGTCTCTAACAAACCAAATAATTCTTATTATATATAAAATCCGATCTTAGACTGTTATGTGTTATTGACAAGTGTTTAAATATCTCATGACATTAGAACGTGAAAAATTACTATTTAAATGTCCTCAGACAGGGAAAAAATATGTATATTAAATGTCCTCAGACAGGGAAAAAATATGTATGTTAAATGTCCTCAAGACAGGAGAAAAAATATGTATATGGAAAATTCTGACCTTAACTGCAAATTCTGGATTTGGTACCATGAGATTCCAACTGCGGTCCACTAGATCTCACTACCTGGATGAAACAGAGACACTCCTCCCTCAGCCTGCACCATTACAGGCCACTGCCACTAAACGCGACAGTCTTCTACTGGCAAGAGACTATGATGTAAACAACAATATTCATGGGCATCTGACAAATATGTAAGATTAGATGAGAAGTGGACGAAAATAACCTACCAGTCATCCAGTCATGGACATTGAAAATGAAAACACTCAACAAGATGGAATTATGTAAAGTACCTCAAAACCTAAAAAAGAAATCATTGAGTTACGCAGTGCATCTTTACAAAGCTTCCCCATTACCTATTTGCAGAATTCACAATATGGAACACGAAAAGGCAAATCTTCATGTTACAATAAACATACCGTTTTGTTGTTTTTTTCTTATTTGCTGTTTGAGGAATGATGGCTGGAAAGTGCTATTCTGTAAGCCGACTAGGATTATCTGTTTTTGAACGCCTTATTGGATTACTCATGGGCTCCATTCTACCACTATTTTTGTAGAGTATGTAGGAATTGAACATCGCGAAATTCATGTTTTGCAAGAGCAACTTCTTATAATATTCCTTGAGATGAGTTGGAACCAACTCTCTATAGCTATTATCTTTCTCTTAGACCTCGTAATACACCTACCGAACGTTTACTGCTGACTGTACAAACAAAAATGAATCGGAAAAATAAGTTGTTTACAGTAGTTTACACCAAATTCTTCAGTGAAGAGTGGGGATTCCCGTGATCTATCGCTAGCGAACTTATGCAGAATTTATGTACAGTGTGATTTCAAAACGTGGCGGGTTTGAAAATGTTATAGCCTCTGTTGCCACTTTTTCAGTTATTCCGGATTTTTAGTAACTTCCTTATTTTGAATGAAACACCCTGTACTTTATTGGATTTGCAGATTCTCCTTGAAGAGCTGATTCCATCGATCTATCACACTTGGGGTCGAGCGGGAATGATTTACATATAGGTATAGGGTGTTTAAAATCTAGGTTTTTCAACTTCAAGATTTTTTTGTGTAGAAACTATCCATTATCGATCAAAACCGCTTCAATGTTCCTATCTTCACTTTTGATTCACCATCTACTGACTATTTAATTGGAACAGATACAGAGGGTGATCAGAATTCTGAATCTTGAACCACCCTGTATTTGTTTCAATTAAATGTCAGTAGATAGTAAATCAGAAGTGAAGATGGGAACATTGGAGCGGTTTTGATCGATAATGAATAGTTTCGACACAAAAAAATACTAAAGTTGAAGAATCTAGATTTTAAACACCCTATACCTATGTATTCATTCCTGCTAGACCCCAAGTGTGATAGATCGATGGAATTAGCTCTTCAGAGAGAATCTGAAAATCCAATAAATTACAGGGTGTTCTATTCAAAATAAGGAAGTTAATAAAAAATCCGGTATAACTGAAGAAATGGCAACATTGG
This sequence comes from Phaedon cochleariae, assembly GCA_918026855.4. Taxonomy (NCBI): domain Eukaryota; kingdom Metazoa; phylum Arthropoda; class Insecta; order Coleoptera; family Chrysomelidae; genus Phaedon; species Phaedon cochleariae. The sequence continues at coordinate 37,761,316 of OU896718.1, read as the reverse complement.
CTATAACATTTTCAAATCTGCCACGTTTTGAAATCATACAGTACATAAATTCAAAAAAATCCAACAACAGGTTACCGAGATATTCACCTGTTTCCATACATATCAGCGACCCAGTATGTGTTATCCATGGAGAGGACCAAACAAAATTAGTCATACTCGTAGTGCAACGATTACTAGTTTGCGGATATACTCGTCTTATTCGCTTCAATAGCACCACGGCTACCTATCCATCTATTGGCAAAGACTTGGTCAAGATCATATACGTATTAATAAACAATACGGATCATAACGGGTGCCAGGATGAAGCCAAAAATATGAAACAAATGAATATCCATAAGGATTTGGTGGCATGATACGCATGCGCCATGCGCTATTATAGTAGTCATCAAAGACATGCGTTTCGGTGGACAATGACGTTTACTAGCCTTTCTGGTGTAACCACTTGTCAATTGTTTCTTTCCAAAACGTGTAGACCGCGAAACACCGTAGCAAGGCCGCACCGGATTGACTGTAGATGGCGTAGGGAACATCGTGCCACAGATATAATGAAAATTTCACGTCTTTTTCATTAAATCAATCACTTTTTCTCAATGTTTTTGAATTACGAATTAATAGACGTAAATGTAAACAACAAAACAAAACAACCATTGTATAGCAAGATCACTTCGGGAACAGCGCCATCTAGCGTTAGTTTTGCGCGGCCTTACTACGGTGATAGAATTCGACATAATCAAGTAGGCCAGAGGTCTACAAAAATTTCTAGGGTTTTGTAAGAGGGAGCTATTTCACCATTTCTTTCAATCAAAGCAGTATGTGTCTGATCGTTTCAAAACTTTTCCTTATGGATAGTCATTTGTCTTCAAAAATCGGCTTCATGTTTCCCTATGGAAACAGATAGAGATTATCCGTATTGATTATTAATACGTATATGGTCAAGATATACCTTTAAACACCAGCTGCGTAATGCGGTGGTGCACCATCTTATTGCTGGTACCATAACTTTTCAGTTGGTATAGCAGGGTTATTTGCTTTAGGAAATAAGACCAGACTGGGTATAACATGATCCTGTAGGAATTAAAGGTATCTTGGACCATTTAATAATAATTAATAATAATATTTTCTGAGAATACTGTGTGTGATGTTCTCTCATCCATTTTGGATTCTCCTTAGCCCAGTACCTGCAATTCAGCCGATTAACTGTTCCTGTTAGTGTTAAGGTAGCTTCATCAGAGAAAGCAATATTTTTTACTAGCAAAGGGTCGGCATTGCTCAAATCCATTAACGTTGGCAGAACTGCATCTTTCGGTCTGGATCGTCCTCGAAAAGTTCTTGGGTCATCTTATAGGGATGCCACTTTTCCAATTTTATAATTTTATGTGTAGTTAGTTACTGGAATATCTAGATTTTGGCTTAGGCTTCTTAGGCTGTTGTGTGGATTTTCCTTCAGTGCTAATTACAATTTGACTTCCTCATTGATTTTAGGACGCCCAGCTTTAGGGAGATCATCAACACTACCCAGTGTCTCGAAACTTATTCTCAACGTTGCTCACTACGATACGATTGAGTTATAGGCCTATTCTATACTTCTTGTTGGGTTCGTACTCTATCACCGTATCCAATCATCATCAGAATTTCGATTTTCTGAGAAACAGAAAAGCGCATTTTATTCTTAATTGTTCTGAAAAGGAGTGAATCATGGAAATATGAACTTTCAAACTGTGGCATACATCAACCAAACGTCTAAATCAGCAAGGTATCATACAAACAGTAACATGTCTTTTTACGATAATAAGCTGATTTTTTAAGGGCTTACCAAAAACGAACACACCATTGGCGTGCTGACAGAGAACTTTACTAGGAAGGACGTTTCGAACCCTTCATTAATTAGTTTGTTCAACTAACCGAATGGAGAAGTTAACTTAAAATCAATTAATCATCAAAATTCTATCAAAATCTAAATGGCACTGTCAAAACTATAGGTTGTCAGCAGCATTTGAATAAGAAATCAATGATGACATTTCCGGAAGAGTAATGAAGTCGCCATTCCGACTAGGACTCCAAAAGATGCGCATCTTGAAACAAAAGTTGACGTGTCCAAGGATTTTTCTGAAAAGCTTTTCCTTTTCGAGATAATGAATTTATTCCTTACTATAATACTATATGTACACACTAACATGAAATTCAGAAAATATCAATCGTAATTCGATTAGACAAGTGAAATTCAGAAAGTTTTCTATTGTAATTCAGATTAGTCAAATGGAAATCAGAAAGCATCAATTGAAATTCAGATATCATCAATTGTAACTGAGAATGTGTCAATTGAAATTCAGACTGATGGATTTATGAAGGTATTCATGTAGAACCAGCGACTTCAGAATTATAGAATATTTTCATTGATGGTCAATAATTGAAATCAATTTTAATAGGTAAAATGGGGTTATAATAGAAAACGTAATTTCCGAAAAAAATATTGCTTTGTAATTTATGACCTACATTCATTACGCTTGGCTCAACAAGCAAATGATATTTCTGAATTACAAATGAATACCAACTGGCCAATCCGAATCAAAATTGATATTTTCTGAATTTCAATTGACTAATCTGAATTTCAACTGACGCTATCTGAATTTCAATTAACTGATCTGATCTTACAAATTACGTAGCATAAATTACAATTGACCCGTTCTGAATTACAAATGATACATTCAGAATCACAAATGACACTTTCTGAATTTCAATTGCCGCTTTCTGAATTTCAATTGACGCTTTCTGAATTTCAATTGATTAATCTGAATTACAATTGACTCTTATTTCTGACTTTCAATTTAGTAATCTGAATATCGGATCAAATCAATTTTATTCAGTCTAAGTATCGGACAAATATTTTTACAAAATGTCAATGGTTAATGCCACAGATGAAGGAAAGAGATAGCACCTAAGCATGTAAAATGCTTGTTTTGGGACATGTCTCTCTCTCTCTCCTAGTGGCTATAATGAATAGTACTAAATACTCAGTAATTAAGCAATTCTAGAAAACCCAGAAGGAAAAGTAACAAGAAAAATAATTATCACTATGGATGAGGATGCAAAATCATTTTTGTTCTATTTTTTCTTCATTTTAGAAAATACTCATAATGAGATTTTGATTCTGACTTATGAAATATTTCAAGCTTGACTTTTATTCACTTTTCTTACTGATAATTTTTATGTGGGGAGGTATCATATTGAAGAGCTTTGGACCAAAAAAGAAGAGGTATCTTTGGGTGTGGTGTTTTTTATATAACGGCAGGTTTGAACCTAAGCTTTCTGCAAATCTAGTATTTGCTCTTTTTTTATCATATCTGTTCTTCCAATGGAATATCCACCTCACTATCATTTGATATTTTCTCAATGTCAATTAACTAATCTGAATTACATTCCGAATCACAAATGACACTTTCTGAATTTCATTTGCCGAATTACAATTGACTCTTATTTCTGACTTTCAATTTACTAATCAAATTTTGCTTTCGCTCGGCTTCGCTAAACGCTCCGCCTCGCAAATGCAAAATTCGCTTGTCACACAAAGTTTCACTTTTGATCCTAATAAAACAATCTACTATTTGATTTCGACTTATGACATATTTCAAGCTTGACTTATATTTACTTTTCTTACTAATAATTTTTATGTGGGGAGGTATCATATTGAAGAGCTGTGGACCAAAAAAGAAGACGTATCTTTGGGTGTGGTGTTTTTTTATATAACGGCAGCTTCAAACCTTATTTTTCTGCAAATCAAGTATTTGCTTTTATTTTCATTATATCTGTTCTTCCTATCCACTTCACTATCATTTGATATTTTTTCAATTTCAATCAACTAATCTGAATTACAAATAATATTATCCGAATTACACTTGAAGCATTCAGGAAAAGGTGTAGAAACATTTCCGTTTGAATTTTATAACCGCGACAAACCGAATTTCTTTCACCCATATCTCCATGGATATCCATTATTCCGTCGGACGGATTTATCGAAAGGTGTTCCCGCATAAAGAAATAATAACAGAACAGATTGAATGTAAATTTCTCGAAAACAAAAAAGACCGTGTGGCATTGTGTGACTGCACTCGGAGGAGTGGTACACTGGTACTCCTCTCTTCTCCCTATAACCAGTTCCTAATCTCTTGAAGAGCGAACGCGCATAATGTGACAGGCGCTCTAGAGGTGTTCCAAGTGCTATAACAATCCGTTGCACGCCTGCTCTGCTATGCAGCTTTCGACGATGGACTCGAAGAAGAAGCAAGAGTTTTCATTAACACCATATAGTACCGCTGTCTGTAGGTTAATCGAGGAGGTGACACATTCATTATTCCAGTTTTTTTGGGATTTTCTCTCCTCGTTTCTATAAAATAATCGAAGCCGAGCGAAAGCAAAATTTGCGAAATAAACAAAGTCACTTTTGATCCGAATAACATGCTATTTTTTCTGCAACCGAAACAATTAACTCAAATAAATATGTGAAGTTACCACCAATGCCGTGCCATAATATGTATGCTATGCAACAGAAAAATAATCTGTGTAGTGAGGATATTCTACCTGCATCAACAGCAGGTTTATTCAATTTTCAAGGATGTTCGAGCTCTAGTTTATTCAATATAAATACACACAGAGTATGACATAATTGTGTATGGACCAGGTTCTCTAATGGCAAATACCGCGTCAGTGCTAGGTATAAAAACAAGACGTGGAAAATGTTAGATTACTGAGCATATCAACAATTTTTCTCCATACTTCACTGTGTTTGGCTTGATAATCAAATGTATGTGAACAGTATTGTTGTTTGAGACAAAAAACTATTGCTGGGCGTGATTATTCAAAAACAAGTTATCCATCCCAGATCAAGCAAGTATGTGAATTTTGAAGACTTTCCTGATCAAAACAAAAATACTCAACTATACCCATGATTATAAACACTAGTGTGAATACTCAAAGACTATTCTGAGGTGTATTTATACACTGATAGCTCGTTCAATTTCACATAAAAAATGTACTCTTTATCAAATAGTCTAACTTCAACAGTTTTTGTATTATTCGCATGTTAATAATTTTATTTATCAAATTGAGAATTGGAAATCCTTGAACTACAGATAGTAAACACCCAAATATAAAGATTTAGCCCAACATGCCTCATAAAAATATTGCTGATTTAAGAGATACAGGGTGGTATAGGAGAAGATATTTTGAAATAAAATCTTGTCCATAACCACCCTGTATCTCTTAAACCAACAATATTTTTTTAAGGCATGTTGAGCTAAATCTTCATATTTGGGTATCTACTATCTGTAGTTCAGAGATTTCCGATTTTTAATTCAATGAATAAAACTATAAAAATATCATAAGTGGAAAATTAATCTTTTCAGAACGAATAACACAAAAACCGTTGAAGCTAGACAGTTTCATGTGAAATTGAACGAGCTTTCAGATTTTCCTCCACTTATTTTGATCATCAATGAATCGACATAGAAGCGATGATGAAATTATCGAAGTAACAAAGTGCCACTAGTGCCCTCTATGAGCACAAAAATTCATATTCCTCATGTCAGAAATCCTAGAAATACAAGATTTCACGTTCATGCTGTTGAAACTGAATTGAATTGTGAAATTTTGAAATAAAATCTCCCCCTAGAACACCCTGTATTTCTAAAACCAGTAACATTCTCATTAGGCATATTGGGCTGAATCTCATTATTTTTGTGTTTACTATCTGTAGTTCAGAGATTTCCCATTCACAATGAATCACCCTGTATACGTGTAGTATAAGGATAAATCAGATGATTTGCCCCAAAATGTCACTGTATTTGAAGAATTTTCCTATCAGAGAGCCTAAAAGAAAAATTCACTGGCTTGTCAGTGACAATTTGTATTGAAAAAGGTTTGGAGAAGAGAAATAAAGGTATATAGAAAAAATATCAAATTTTCACTTACCTTTGGACATTTCGGGAACGAATCTGCTCCCGTTTTCAACATAAAAATGGATATTTGAATTGCGAATTCGTATTTGTCTCGACATTTTCCAGTTCTCAGTGATAATTGGCGACGTTGGCAATCAAATGAGCTACAGGATGTTTTCATTAATTAATCTTGAATTTATCTTTTTAATTTTCAGATTTCAGTAGTGAATACCATATTGTATCTATACCAACTGAACAGGAAGCAATGCTATTGTCTCCGTTCAGAAGGATGCAAGCAGATTTCTTGTGTTGGGATAAACTACCTAGGGAGGAAATATGTCACATTATCTCCCTAGGGAATAATACGAGATTTTTGCCCCTCTTTTGTTACCAAATAAACTAACTTCTACTCCCGCCGGCGTTAAATAGTAGATTGTTTTATTAGGATCAAGAGTGACACTTCGTTTGACAAGCGAATTTTGAATTTGCGAGGCGGAGAGTTTAGCGAAGCCGAGCGAAAGCAAAATTTGCGAGTCAAAGAAAGTCACTTTTGATCTGAATGAAAAATGCTATTGTTTCTGCTACCGAAACAATTTACTCGAATAAATATGTGAAGTAACCAACAATGCCGTGCCATATGTATGCAATGCAACAAATCAAAATCCGTGTGGTGAGAATATTCTACATGCATTAACAACAGGTTTATTCAATTTTTGAGGAAGTTCGAATTGTAGTTTCAATACAAATACAACCACAGATTGATATATTTGTGTATGAACCAGGTGCTCTAATATAAATATACCGCGCCAGTGCCAGGTATAGGAACAAGACGTGGAAAATGTTAGGTTAGTGAGCATATCAACAATAATAATAGCGATTATTCATTCCTCTCCATACTGCACTGTGTTTGACTTGATAATCAAATAGAGGTAAACAATATCGTTGTTTGAGACAAAAAACTATTGCTTGCCGTGACTATTCAAAAACAAGTTATCCATCCCGAGAATAACGAATGAAATACAGATCAAGCAAGTATATGAAGCCTTTCCTGACGAAAACAAAAATACTTGACTGAGATGTTTATAATTCCTATACCGAACTATAATAATGTGTATTTATATCTCCAGCATGGGTATGAAATGCCAAATCAGCCAAAATCGGAAACAATTCAGGTATGCGTCCTAACCCAAATAACCAACCATAACAATGTTGTTAATTCTTGATGACCTCTAGTATATCCTTTTTAGTTCCTAGGAGCTAAAGTTCAACTTTAGCTCCTAGGAACTGAATATGTTGCCTAGAACAGGCATATTTTTGTGTCAGTAATAGAAACGTCAATTCAAGAGCTAATTTTGGTATTAAAATGGACGACTTTTGTGTAGGTTGCAGAAATAGCATATAATGTATCAATAATGTCAAAAGGTTTCACAAATGGCTAAATTATCCGCTAGCGTTGTTGTGTTGGCAACACTGACAGTGTTTGTGAAGTTGAACTGGGTCTTATTTGGTATATTTCCGCTACATATCAAGAAAAGGAAAGAATCTCAGTTTCATAACGAGACGTCAGCTTGATAGGTACCTAGTTCAACAATCAATCCCAACGAACTTATTGAAATCATCTAAACAATACCTCCGTATATCAGTTCTCTCTGAGATATCCATCGGTGATAAGCTATTGACACGCTTTATGGAAAATATAATAGACTTCCTAACAATGGACTCAATAATAATATATCACATCTTGTTTAATTTATTTGACAGTCCATTAAAGCTTTCTCAAATCTAGATTCTGCAACTCACTTGTTCACATCTTGAAGGAGAGAGAAAGACGAAAAGGTAGGGGTCATGACATCTGTGAATGGTTTACTGATACAGTATGTCATTTTGAATTAGAACTGCTATGATGGCGAGAAGATAAGATATGCAATCTACAGATGTGATGATCCGAAATTATTTTCCTTCACTCCTTGTAGGTGTGTATACGTGTTGGTATATTTTTTTGGTAACCGAGTGACAACTTATGAAGTACCACCCCCTATGAAAATAAAACAGCCTTCAGTGCCGGATTTAGGAGAGGGTATCCGAGGCTACAACCTCCACAAAAAAGGGCCCTCCACAATAGAGAAAAAAAATCTTTCTCTTTTGACAGGTAAACACTAGTGAACAACTTTTCCCTCGTTGTTTTACCCTCAGTACTTTGTAGAAACATGATTATATCATTCCTAAACATTGAAAAATAATTCAATTATATTTAAATGTGTGAAGAAGTCCATATTGCTCAAAGTGGAGTAGTAGTGTTTGAAGGAAGAGTAAATCTCAAAATCATCTCCAAGACATTTGATAGTTGAACATAGTTATGTTGCAAATGGGAGGGACATGTTTCGAGCTTATAATAAGCCCATCATCAGCCAAGGTTTATAAAGTCCTACAATAGTCTAAACTAGTAACAGGAATATGGTAATAGATAATATTACTTACATGAGGATGAAAAATGTTCTTCAAAGTTGTGAAATCTCATTAAATTGAATGGTGAACATGGTAAATTATTATAATACAAAACAGGTATATTTATTTTGAGAGGGGCCTGTACCCTCTAAGATACCCTCAGGAGGTTTTCATGAAGTAAGAAACCAAAAGGTTAACAAAATTTAGAAATACCCACATGAGTAGGACTTGAGTGCAATCCCAGCAAGCACAAACATCCCTGGGATGTTTTGGGATGTTTTGAAAATGTTGGCATGAAGATGTTATTTTGAGACGTAATATGCACTGACCAAAGAGGTCTTTGAAGGATATTGAAGTATTATTTTTGTTCTTCTGTGGCATTTCTTTGTTTGCCTACTGAGAGGTCTGGGATGTTTTGGGATGTTTTAGAAATGTAGGCATGAGGCTGTTTTTTTGAGGCGTAATATGCACTTCCCAAAGAGGTCTTAGAAAGTTATTGAAAGTAATGTTTTTGTTCTTTTGTGCCCTTTCTTTGTTTGCCCCACCACAACGTCTCATGCTTACGTCATAATACGATGAATTCTGATTTGTTTTCGATTTTGTTCTTCTTGTTAGCAATTGACATTCGCGTTTGCAGCGTGTCACGCTTACATCACGCTGCTAACGAACAGAAAGGAATTTAGTGAAGTTTATTGTGTTAGAAGACTTATTTAGTTTGTAATAATGACCATCAGATGCAAGATGTGTTGTTTGGTGCCTCAGTGTAATCAATATATAAAAGTACGAATTTATCAATACACAGCTTCTCCGTAGTTTGCAAAATTATGCATTGTGGAGAACATTTCAAAAATTAGTAATAGTAAGCACTACTCAGAAACCGATTAAGAAGGTAATTTCATATCAAGAGAATATTTTTATGTTCAATCTATTTTTAATGCATTTTTTCATTCAAGGGAAATGGAATCCTAATGCGAAAGTTCATTTTGATAAAAGGCTTCAGAAGAGTAGCGATGTATAGAGCCAAATCTTAGCGGAATAAATATCGAACAAAAAATACTGAGTCGTCCCGCTTTCATAATACACCCAGTATTGTTGAAAATATTTTTGAAATGGGAATCTTCGATAACGGAAGGAATTTGTTTTCGAAGGTTTTTCTCTAGTGATAATGGATTTCGAGATATCGGAGAATTGCGCACAAAATGGACACACTGTACATATACAGTATACTTTCAATTGTGAATCTTTGCATGCACTTCTCTAACAGAAATACGATATGAGTACTTCTGTCATCTCATTTATCACAAACAGTATAACATCAAGTGGTTGGTTACTCAGCAGCTGAACTGTTTATTATTCAAAATAATACCAACTGTAAATCTATGCTCAGCATAGTAAGTTTACCTGTTCACGTGACATTTGTTCAATTATCTCAACTATACCTAGTTGTTAGAATTCTTATTATTCTAACTATGAGTAGTAATTATAATTTTGTCTCAGATGATAGCATCGTTTTCATCGTCGATAAAGATAAATTCGAGCGCTCTCCAAAACTGACTTATAAACATTCTTGATTCTTGCAAACGTTTCCCGCAGTTTTTCGCCTGTCATCCAGTAAGCCCCACTTAATTATCCAAAGGAACACTTGAATACCTCCGAATCTAATTATACATAGTGAGGAGTCGTCGACCTGATTTATAATTATATAGGTTAAGTATTAATAGAGATAACTACATCTTCAAAAATGTTTTTAAATATTCCATCGCTCTTTCATGGTGTTTACACTGACCTGACAACTAATAATTTAACCAGGAAAATAAATGGTTGTCAAAATAATTGATTATCGGACCATTTTACCTAATAATATGTGAGTAGCCAAATAAGGTGGCAGTCCTGATGAATCGGTTTCTTTTCTAATAACGATCTTCATCTATCGACATGCTGGTAACGCCACGCCATTTAGTTTATGATGAAGCTAATAATTATTGGTTACTTTTTATTAAAAATTCATTCATGGGAGACACTGATGGTTTTTTCTAGTTATCACACTACGACTCAACGGAACATGGCTGTATTCGAAAACACACAATTCATTATTCAATTGTTTCAGATTCACTGACCCGACCAGGAGCAAGTAAAGTTCTGACTGGTCTAGAACCATTTTGTGGTATTGCGATTGCGAAAGCTATATAGAAAACAATACGCAATCCATCATGGACGCCAACTAAATCTTGAGAATGGTGAAACAAATCGTCTGGAATGAGACATAAGTCATTTTCCCTCAAACCAGGCAAACCGGGATAAATTGATAATGACGTCACGATTACTTCATAATAACGTAACGGTTCACTTGTGGAGCTTCACAGATGTCAGTTTGTCAGTTGTTGGTATTTATTCATTGATAATTATCCTGTTTGGTTTTAGTAGTCATATATTGAATAATAGTAATTCATCATTAGTAACAAAAACTACAAAGAGATACTAAAGTATGGATATAACTATGAGGTACTTACCTACTTCAAATACCAGCAAATTAGATCAACTAGATGTTCATCTATTTTTAAAAAAATCACTCATTTCTTTTTCGCCAATAATATGATAAAATATTTCATTCACAAATACTTGGAATGAATAATTCGTGATCTTCTCATCAAAAAGGTTGATTATTTAATATTTTATCAATTATATCCTCAGATAATCACAACAGCAAGAGTGACAAACAAGAGCTCTATCCAGTGACCAATCAAAGGCATTAAATACCTACTCCATGAACTACCTAAGTGAGCTGGTTTATGTGGTTGGTTAACTTTTACGTCATAGTTTGGAATACACCTCGAGGAAAATTGACTGGTCAACTTATTGTTGTTTGTGTAGTCAACTTCGAGAAAAAATGACTATAGGCAAACAAGTTTCCGTGGAAGTATCGATAGAAAAGTGAAAGGTCGCCGACCTTTCTACGGTGTTCCAATGATGTCAAAGAGTGAGTGAGTGTGGCGTCACCCACCAGGCGAATGACTCTTCTCTGGATGGAATCTAAGAGCATCCGCGTATGTTTTGGTGCTGAACCCCATATGTGGGAGCAGTATTCTAGAACAGGACGTATCTGCGCTTTGTAGATCATGAGAAGCTGTTCTGTCAGGAAGAGGAAGAGACAGCAATACACAATACATTCTTTGCCACTATGACTGCTTTGAAACACTCATGCAACTGGAAAAGGACAACACTTATGTGGGTTCCAGGGCATGAAGGAACCAAAGGAAGTGAGGCAGCTGATCGCCTTGCAAAGAAAGGTGCAGCATCTGCAATCTTTGGTGGGACAAGCAAATGTCACTCAAAGGGACAACTCAGGAAATGGGAAGAAATTGAGAAGTCCCCTTACTGGAGAGCAACTCCAGGTCAACGACGAGCGAAAAGGTTCATCAACCATTCGCAGAACCGAGCCAAAGAGCTACTCAGCCTCAGCAAACCAGAGCTAAAACTTATCACAGGCTTTCTCAAAGGACACTTTCCTCTGAGGTACCACCTCAAAAAGATGGGCCTGGCAAAGACTGCTCATGTAAAGTATTAGTCCGCCAAAGGCTGAATCACCTAGAACATGTCTCTCTCACATCTGCTGAGGTGAAAAATTCAACCGTCAGGAAAAATCTAGGCTCTATCAGAAGTCTAGGGTTAGAGGACCAAAGCTAGACAAAAGTAATCACAATAGATCTTCTAGAGGTCACAGTGATCGAGAGGTATCCCATCTGCAATCTACAATCTACTTGCCACTGTGAAGACTTGTCAAAAATAAGGTTCCTTTCGCTGGGAGAGGAAAAACCATGAGTCCAAAGATAAACAGGGGATCTAAAAGCTAGCTGAAGTCTCATAGAAAAGGCGGGGCTATAGACAAAGAACTGTAAACGATTTTGAGGGCATCTGAAGAGGTCGCGGTGTGGAGGCAGATAACCCAAAGGCCCCATTCTAAATCTAATCTGAATCATATAGTTTTGACTCATTTCTCATATCGAAGTTTGATCTCGAGAATTCAGTCTAGATTTGGTGAGAATCACTACATTCTTTGCTGCATCCAAAAGGACAATTCATTATTTGTGTTTGTCGCCAATATTTTCGTTCATTCTACATTGAGAGTTCACCCTGTATGTGAGTGTATTCATACTTCTGTCTCATTTCTCATCCTGAATATTGAGTTTTGATCTTGATAAGATTTGGTGAGAAACACAACTTACTTCCCAGCAAAAACAGATGAAAAAATCAATTACACTCTAATTATTTCTATGATTATTAAAACATATACGATCTGTAAACAGGAATGAACGCACAGTATTGCCAACTCACAGAGAATATTATTCCATTCCTATATCCATAGAGTAGAAGAGGTATGGAATATCAGTAAATACCTAACCATTCTTGAAAAATCTTTATTTAAAGTGTATGTACTCAAAATTAACGAACTGAAACAACGACAAAACTCCACACGATTATTGCGGACTGACTTCTTTGGAAGTCACTAGATACTAAACCTACGGAATAATTCGTAGAGATGGCAACATTGTGTACGTGCGGCACTATACATCAATATGATGATGAGCATTACATAACGAATATGAAACAGACGATTTAAACATCTGTAGCTCCCATTCACGAATCAACGCACAATATTATGTCATGTGAAGGATTAAAAAAAACTGATTCTGAAACAAATCTTTGTTGCGAGAACCATATGTTCAATTTTGTGAGTATAAAGTTGTCTCCACCAACCATATTATGTACATCAGGTTTGGAACATTATTTTTGTACGGCTATATGACTATTTTCTTCTATTAGTTGAAATATCTCGCTTACTTGACAAGATATCATTTTGAAATTCGGTGTGGTCGATACTTCCTAGAATATAATCATTTCAAGCCATCTAAAGATTTTCAAAATCTACAGGGTGATACGTTTATGGGGGTAGACGCTTCCTTATTCCTCCCAAACTTTTCCGTAATACGCCTCTGGCATCTTTCAGTGATCAAATTATGTGGCTCGTTCAATTTAGTGGCTTTTTTTGCTCCTCAAGTTTTTTCGAGAAACGAACCGTTTTTGAGATAAATAAGCATATACGTTCTAAAACATGTTAATTTTGCCTGAGGCGTACAACGAAAAAGTTTGGGGGGGATAAAGAAGCTTTTATCCCCAAAAACGTATCTCCCTGTAGATTTTAAAAATCTTCAAATGGCTTCAACTGATGATCTTCTATGAAAGTATTGACCACACCAAATTTCAAAACGATATCTTGAAAAGTAAGCGAGATATCTCAATTAATAGAAAAAAATTATTAAACTCCGCTAATAAACGAGATCGGACTTATGTTTATATGAATTTTTTTGATCAAAATGATGATATTATGTATCTCCCATTTCAGTTTGTGCCTTAAAATCTGATTCACCCTGTATACAGGGTGTATCAGTTTTTTGTAGCAGGACTTTAACAGCTTGAAGAAGACATTTTTACAAGATGAAAATCTCATGCAAACATATATGCGTGGGAGCTTCGTTTCCGATTTTTTTTATGTTTTGATTTGTCAAGTTTTAATTATAATGGTGTTCAGAAAATCAATTTAATTCTGCAACTGAATTTCATTCGGTATGGAAGCTTTCGGTCATTCTATTTTCCAATAAAATGTTTGAGAAATGTCAAATAAGTGTATTTGAGCAATAACGGTTTTATTACAAGTAATTTATTTTTGTCATTCATCTCGAAATCTTTACAGTTTTCGAAAAATTTACATAGGGACAAAAAGTTTCCAAATTGAAAGGAAAATCTATGTCCCATTGAAAGAAGAGACAGCACGCAAAAAAGTTCTACAGGGTTAAATTGGGTACGACCCCTGAAAGTCTATCACCCTGTAGGTATTCAAAAATGCTCGATAGCCTAAAATATTGAATTTTTAAGTGTATTAGGTGTACCAAATTTCAATCAATTATTCCGAAAATTGTAGGAGAAAATTCAAAAAACATAAAAAAAATCTGTAACTTTGACACGACACCCTGTGAATCGGAAACGAAGCTCCCACGCATACAGTGTCTTTCAAAAGTATCGGAACGGTCTCATATTTCAGGAACGGCTTGAGAAAAATTCACGAAATTCTCTACAGGGTGATTATTGATGATGTCTGATTCAATGGTGGCATTGGCAATGTTGCCAAGTTCACAGTTTTTCAGATATTAGGAGTAACTTTATTTTTTCAAATGGAATACCGCATTTATTTGTATTGCAATTAATTAAGCGCCTCCTAATCACTTGAGTCCCTGAATATCAGATTCGTAATTAACGTGATTTTCGAAATATGACAACATAGCATTTTCATTAAAAAGTTCTGGAACGGTCCCATATTTCAGAAACGGCTCAGAGAAAATTTATGAAAACTTTTTCAGATATTGAGGGTAACTCACTTTTTTTGAATGGAATACCCTATTTGTTTTCATTGCAATACATTCAGCGACGCCTCATTACTTATGTCTCCAAATATAAGATTTTGAATTGAAGTGGTTTTCGAAATATAACAACATCGCATTTTCGTTCAAAAGTCTGGGAACATTCTAATATTTTCAATACGGTTCAAGGAAAGTAAATAGGGTTTTCCATTTGAAAAAATTTAATTACCGTCAATATCTGAAAAACTGTTGATTTGGCAACATTGCCAATATCACCATTGAATCGGGCATCATCAGAAACCATCTTGTATGAAATTTCATGAATTTTCCTTGAACCGTATTGAAAATATTAGAAAGTTCCCAGACTTTTGAACAAAAATGCCATGTTGTTATATTTCGAAAACCACTCCAATTTAAAATCTGATATTTGGAGACATAAGTAATGAGGCGTCGCTGAATGTATTGCAATGAAAACAAATAGGGTATTCCATTTGAAAATATCGAGTTACCCTCAATATCTGAAAAACTGTTGATTTGGCAACATTGCCGATATCACCATTGAATCGGGCATCATCAACAACCATCCTGTCGAAATTTTCATAAATTTTCTCTGAGCCGTTTCTGAAATATGGGACCGTTCCAGAACTTTTTAACGAAATTGCTATGTTGTCATATTTCGAAAATCACGTTAATTACGAATCTGATATTCAGGGACTCAAGTAATTAGGAGGCGCTTAATTAATTGCAATAAAAATAAATGGGGTATTCCATTTGAAAAAATGAAGTTACTCCTAATATCTGAAAAACTGTGAACTTGGCAACATTGCCGATGCCACCATTGAATCGGACATCATCAATAATCACCCTGTAGAAAATTTCGTGAATTTTTCGCAAGCCGTTCCTGAAATATGAGACCGTTCCGATACTTTTGAAAGACACTGTATATGTTTGTATGAGATTTTCATCTTGAAAAAATGTCTTCTTCAAGCTGTTAAAGTCCTGCTACAAAAAACTGAAACACCCTGTATAAGTTTAGGCAAGCAATGGTTAGTTCATTTCATTGAACTAGTATTTCACCTGATGAAGCTACTGTGATAGCGAAACATGTTGTGTGAAAATCTCATCGTTTGTGAAGTTTTCACACAAATAGAGTCGATCGACAAGTTCGACTTTCGTTTGCCATACTCATTGAACATTGAAGGTATCTTGGGTGGCATAAAAAATCAGTAGCTTCTAATGATGTCGACTGAACCAGCAACACTATGCAGAACAGTACATGATTTGAGATGTTGAGCTTGCAAATGAGATTGTTGGAATAAGTGACTGGGTCACAAGAGCCATCGTGTGTGGCTCAGCGGACCTCGATTTCAGGCCAAAGACTTTTCTTCTTCTCCTTCATCTTCTCATTCTTCTTCTCTTCTTGTTGTTGGCGTCGGTGGAAAATCTCATTGAAGAATTTGACACTGATTTCGCCAGTGGTTGAAAGTGGTGATACGAAAGAATGTATGTTCAGGGCTAGTTTTGCCTATTCTGACAAAACCATAGTGATAAATCGTACTGATTTCAAATATACAGGGTACGTTAGGCATTAGTGCATCGAAGCTTGGATTGCTCCAGTACTATGATAGCTAGAAACTTGATTCAAAAATTTATGTGAATGAGACAACAAGATCCATAACTAGAAATCATCTTCTCACATACAGGGCGCACTGAAAAACATCTAGAGGGTCGGGATCATTTTCTTTAACGGAATGCCCTGTATATTAGCACATTTTTTTAGACATTTTTGTGACCTCCATCCACTCCTATAGTATTGTTGACTTCATCTCGATCATGTCAAAGTTATGATTCTGCCGATGCATACCGAAGAAATCACTGTCGTCACAATTATGGAATTTGAGAGAAAATAATCGCCATCCATCTGTTGAAAAGATGCATGATATTTCTGAAGGATTTTCATGCCCACAAATTATACAGGGTGGCTAAACATGATTTTTCAATTGGAAACTATTCGAAGTGATTTTCCTCGAGTCTTTCAAATAGAACACCACATATATTCTCTGCCTATTTGATGTAAAATCAAAACACGAACATATTTTATCCAACCATCCATATTGATCTTCGTAGCCATTTCTGAATTATTGAGCTTTGAAAATTTTAGGTTGGCCATTTTCATCGATACACATTACTATCTTTTATTAAAACATTGACAGTTCAATCATTAATTTAGTAAACCAGTTTTTTTATTGAGAGAATTGATACCAGAACCGAAGCAAACAGAAATAATGCATGGTTATTCCAGTTATCTACAAAGTGAAAAAAGGACAAAATTTCCATTTCTCAATTGTCCTGATTTTGCTTTCGCTCGGCTTCGCTAAACGCTACGCCTCGTAAATGCAAAATTCGCTTTGTCAAACAAAGTGTCACTTTTGATCCTAATGAAACAATCTACTATTATTTGCAAAAACTCCTGTGGAAACGTTGAAAAATCGGTTTGGTTCTTGGTAAAATAGTGCAGCGTGATTACGGTGTTTGTCTTGGATTTATTGACTACTAATAAATTATTGTCATTGTGATAAATAATACTCCATCTTTGAAAATGCATTATTTGCTTGACTGACAACTCGCTGAATTATACGATTGGTCGCCTTCAAAACTCGACAATGTCCATAAACTATCCGGAATGATTTGCAATAAGTTATCTCTTAACGATGTCCTCTCACGAAACTTCTATAAACATGATACTTCGTCGAACACCCCGTAAACCATTTTGCAACGCTTGTGCCCAGTAGCGTAACTAGAATTCGATATAAGAGGGGATAAAGGAGTCGATTAATGAATATGCAAATTTTTATACGGAATCTAATCTACAAGAAATGTTTTGTTCATTTGATCGCAAATATTTGAATTTCTCTGTCTAGGAAAGTATTGCCAAACGTTCAAAGAGCATTTCAATACCTAGAGGGTAGTGAGGCGAATACCACCCCTACACCGCAACCCTGAAGAATAGTTTGTATTCACATATATACCATTCGATTCTTCTCCTGAATTCCATGGTAGGTTCTAAACTGGTGAAACCAAATATGTTGAAACTGAGTCTCTCCAAGCAAGAGCATGAACATAATATGTATCCAGGAGTTTCGTCTTCAAAGCAGCAGAAACGGCAGTCTGTTCAGTTGTTTCGACCCATCATCTCTTTAGGTGACTCCGCTGGTTGCTCCTGCTCCATTCTAGGATCTGTCTGGTTACATATTTTTTTTATCGCTTGGAGCGCACGAAAGGGAATCCCTATAATGTTCAAAGAACATCGTGCGTTCCTAGGGAGGATAGGGACAGGAGGTAGGTATTGAAAATTTTTTTGAACTTCTGGAGATTATATGTTGTTGGGAATACTTCCACAGGCAATGAATTCCAGAGCAAAAAGACCCTACTTAGCAACTACAGACCGATCGCACTGCTATCTATTATTTCATGGATCATGGAGGAAGCTATCAACAACGAGCTCATGAAATACCTGGAACAATATGGCTTCCACCAGAGATCAACTGGTGACCTGCTCGCTTATGTCTCACATGTATGGCAGCAATCTATTGGAAAATAAGGTGAAACCTTAGCCGTGGCACTTG
Organism: Phaedon cochleariae; assembly: GCA_918026855.4. Lineage (NCBI taxonomy): Eukaryota > Metazoa > Arthropoda > Insecta > Coleoptera > Chrysomelidae > Phaedon > Phaedon cochleariae. The sequence goes on along the minus strand of OU896718.1, from coordinate 37,742,902 downwards.
ATATCTCCAAGGCATTCGATCGAGTCTGGCACCACGTACTCCTCGCCAAGCTTCCATCTTATGGCTTGCCTCCCCAGCTATGTTCTCTGCCAGCTAGTTTTCTCTGAAACAGGTCTCTCCATGTAGTGGTCGACGAGGTTTAATCTGACTTTCTTATCATAAATGCTGGTGTTCCGCAAAGATCAATTCTAGCACCAACACTATTTCTACTCCATATCAACGATTTGTTGGAAGCAACTTCATGTCCAGTACACAGCTTCGCAGATGATAGTACCCTCCATACCGCCTTCTCTTCCAGGGCTCCAATACCAGCCAGGCAAATCAGAAACGAACGAGAGACAAATGTTGACAACATAAATATGGACTTGGCAACAATTCTCGAATGGGGATCCAATAACTTGGTAGATTTCAATGAAAACAAAACACAAGCATGCCTTTTCTCTAGAAAAGCCGATCTCACTGTGCCCAACATAAGCTTGTTAGAAGTAACCATACCTTTGAAGACATCCATTTCGATGCTTGATCAATTGCTAAAAGTGTATCTCAAAAACTTGGTTTTCTGTTTTGGGCTTTTTTTGATGTTCTGGTTCCCACGAAAAGGGATATCCTGTAACGTTCAGAACATCGTGAGAACCAAGCGAAATAAGGTAGGAATTGGTGTTCTTCTTGAATTTCTGGAGGTTTTATGCCTCGGGGAACACCTCCCTTGGCAATGTGTTTCAGAGCCTCACTGTTCGTTGGATAAACGAGTCTTTGGAAAGGGATGTTCTGCAGGTCTCCAAAGTGAGCACGAAGGGGTGCGAAGCCTCTACTCGACGGGTTAATCTCGCGGGGACTATTTCACTTCCAGTCGGCTGCTTATGATCTATAAGTCACAGATCCGACCCGTCCTGGAATACTGTTCCCATATTTGGAGTGCAGCACCCAAACAAACTCTGAAACTGTTGGATTCTGTTCAAAAAAGGCAATTCGTCTCGTGTGTGATGCTTCGCTCACAAACTCATTCATTTCTCTGGAACACCGTAGAAAAGTTGGCGATCTGGCTCTATTTTATAGATATTTCCATGGACGATGCTCTTCTGAAATATCAACAATTGTTCCTCCCTTGGCAGTCCCCGCGAGATTAACCCGTCGAGTTGAGGCTTCGCACCCATTTGTGGTCATTTTGGAGACCTACAGAACATCTACTTCCAAAGACTCGTTCTGCCAACGAACAGCGAGGCTCTGGAACACATTGCCAAGGGAGGTGTTTCCCGAGGCATTTAACCTCCAAAAATTTAAGAAGAACACCAATTCCTACCGTATTTCCCTTGGTTCTCACGATGTTCTTTGAACATTACAGGATATCCCTTTTCGTTGGAACCAGAACATAAAAAAAAAGTGATTGCAATTTCGATGTAGAGGTTTTATTCGATCGCCATTGACATCAGACCAATAAAAATCTAACCCATAACCCTTAAAACAAAAACTCGTCTCGAAAGGGTTTCCGTTGTGTTTTCGGACACCCTGTTTTTTATGATGATGAGAACCGGTACAGACATTTTTCAAGTGATCCTGATTCTAAAAAAAATAGTATTTTCTGAAATATGGGTCACCCAAATTGGTCACAGTTAGCCACAATAACAGTGGAATAATGAAATCACTTTCTTTTTGGATGGACATTTCAAATACTTGATCAACAAGAAAAAGGTTTTCGAAATCGATCATCTTATCACGATTTTACAGGGGTGGTGAGTCCTTGATGTGTAAATTCATCCCAGAATTCCCATCATTGACAAACCCTGAGCTCTCCGACATACAGTTCTCAACACACCAAATGGACCACTCATAATTTGACTCTATTTCGAAGACCTGTATTTTTTTTTTTAAATTGACCGATCTTCATGTGGTTTTCGATATCAGATGTGATGTTTTATCGCCTTCAAAGAGAGCTAGAACAATCTGAAAAAGTCCGCAGAACAAAACTCACACAGGGTGTAAAGTGGAACCATTACACTATGGTCTACATTTCCAATGCTGCCAGAACTCGAGAAATTTTTTTCTGATCAAAAGTCAGTCATATTATGATACACTGGGACCTCATCTCGGGACGTTTTCGTGATTTCTCCTTAATTAGCCATTGGAACAAAAATTCGATTTTTTTTCGAAAGTCTTACATTTTTTGATTTTTTCCTCTAGAACTCCACTTGAGCTGACTATTGGGAAGAACTGTTCTCATGTTTTTTCAGATTGTTCTAGCTCTCTTTGAAGTCGATGAAACATCACATCTGATATCGAAAACCGCATGAAGATCGGTCAATTTTTAAAAAAAATACAGGTCTTCGAAATAGAGTCAAATTATGAGTGGTCCATTTGGTGTGTTGAGAACTGTAGATGGATGATCTCGATTTTCCGGGAGTTTCAGTCCCTCTGGTCATCTTCTGGCTACGCCACTGCTCGTACAGATGAGAGAAAGTTATTACGCAAAATACTAGTTGTTCATTGAGCAAATCCAATCTGCCAAAGAGTGTTGCTATTACTTCATCGGTTAATTTCCGCCGTATTAACCGTATCAAAACAAACATAAATTTATCGAAGTTAATCAAAAGCCTACGCGGTCAGATGTTAGGTACGGTTTTTCGTTCTTCGGAGGTGAAGATGTGGCGTGGCCTACTTGGATCCACTCTGGATGGCGCCAGCAAACGGCCACGCATTTTTACGTCATCCATTCTGTTGAGGATTCACGGCTCTGAACATACTCTTATTGATATAATGTTGCTGTGTCAATAATCTTGTTCAATAAAGAAATCATGTTGTCAGTCAATTCTAAAATTCAACAGTCATTCAGAGAGAACGGAATACTTTCAATCCCGATGTGTGAAGTTTGACACTGGGGGATTGGGAAGAACTTTGGTCCCGTGGTTTATGTACTATTTTATGCACTCCAGGGAAGTGAAAACCTGGAAATAATAGTATATTATGTAACATGTGTTATAAACGTCCTTTTAGCAACGAGTATTTTGAGCAAGAGCAGGAGCAGAGCGGAGCGAGTGTTCAATAAACGAGTGTCTGGAAGAGTTTATAAACGCGTCACATACTATGCTTTTTCTACGAACTCCGGAAATTACAATAACATACCCGCTATTCCTGCTAACCTACAAAATATTTCGAAAGGAAAGGGAATTGAGAACATAATACATGCAACTGCATGCAACCAGCGAGACACCTATAAGTGATATTGGTTGTAGAAGTGTCCAGTTCATTGCTTACTAACCTTTGTTTCACGTTCAATGTCATGCTTAGCACATAATAAATAAATTATTCTCAAAGATGGATGCTTCATTTTTACACTTCTTGGAGATATGCAAGTACCAGAACATTCTCTTCGATTCCACTTTCCTCTACATTTCGCATATATTTGTAATGAAGAATTCTGATACAAACGAATATTGTTTGAATAATTCTGATACAAAATTGGAAAATAACACTTGACAGTTAATACAATTGACAGGCCAGACATGTCTCAAATTACTGAAGCTGTTGGCGATCTGGCTCTATTTTATAGATATTTTCATGGACGATGTTCTTCTGAAATATCAACAATTGTTCTTCCCTTAGCAGTCCCCCCGATAAGGAATAGTTTCGACACAAAAATATCCTGAAGTTGAAAAATCTCGATTTTGAACACCCTTTATCTCTGTGATCATTCCCGCTAGACCCCAAGTGTGATACATTGATGGAATCAGCTCTTCAGGAAGAATCTGAAGATGCAATGAAATACAGGCTGTTTCAACTCTGGGATATGGTAGTTACAGAAAAATTTGTCCCCTGCCAAATTTAAATCGACCTGTCCGAGTGATTTTCAATTTTTTTAACGACTTCGGAGATAAGGAGGGTGACAAGTTTCAGCTGTGTATAGATCATTGAATTCACAAATAAGTTACATCAATCTCAACTAAAAACAAGTCACTCAAACAAAGTTGACTCGTAATTTGACACCCGTTTAATTAACACCCATCCAAGAGTGAAAACTTACTCAATGTGATATTGTAGGCCTTAGTTAAAAAGAAGTGGACGTCGCGCAGCTTCAGAATACATTTTTTCCTCCTATGCAATAAATAAAATCGTGGAAATCGCTCCATAAACAAAAATATTATGAGATAGATATATCAGAAAATCGACTATATCTTAGAAGTCGTTCGACACAACCCCTTCATACCCTGTATTGTTGGATTCCACCTTGAAATATCTAACTGATTTTTCAAATTTTGAAATCGATTAAAAAATCACTGAGCTAGACGGGATGGGGACATTTATGGTGAATCACCCGGTACATAATTATATACAGAATCAAATTGTCGTATTTTCGTTCGAAAAACATTGAATTTCACATCGATAATTTCGATTCAATGTAAAATATCTTCTCAATATTAATTTCTCCCTTTTCCTGCCACAGAAAAAATAGTTCATTGAACATGTGAAAAAATATTAGATTTCAGCTCACGGTTTTTTGTTACCCTCCGCTACGCGTCGGAAGACATGGAGCTAAAATCTACTACTTTTTTCTCTTGTACAATAAATAATTATTTTTTGAAAGGGACAGTGCGCATTAATGAATCTCGCAATACTTAACATTTTCTCCACCACGCAAAAAAGAATGTCCTGTTATTTTTCATCCCGAAATCAGCATAATCATCTCGAAGAAAACGCTGATGAAGTTCTTCATAGCACGGAATAATAATATAAGCACACCAACGAAGCTAAATGCAGCAACAAAAAAGTCCATTCTGACTTGAATGTCTCATATCATTTACACGGGGCAGAGTAATTTATGCCTGGTGGTCCTTTTATTCCTTATTGCAGCTTCACCGTTACCGCGCACATATGAAACATAAATTTACATGCAAGAGGAATCATAAAAATAAATGATTGTTGTTGGTGTTTCAGTGTATGTATGTATAAATAATCCTTATGGTTTCGTATTAGACATTCATTTCTTTCTAGATGGGAAGTTCACGCGTGATGGCGATCTATTAATCCCCACCATTTTATGCACCTCAGAGAATGATAGGGCACTTTTAATCCCTATTTGGAGGGACTAAAGTGGCACTTTTAATCCCTCAACAATATTATGTGATGTGTCGATATCATAATGAAACAAGCTAGGACAAGATTATGGACATAGCCCTCAGGAAGAGTTATCCGTAGACAAGTGTTTCGGGCTTTCGGCCCTCATCAGTACGATGAAAGGTGTGCAAAAGATTTGCAACACTTGGTGGAAGACGAAATAACAAATCGACAGATTCGTTCTCATTTTCAAATTAAAGGAATTTCTAATTCTCGGGGCGGCAAACTGTGACGTATGTACAGGGTGGCCAACTAAGAATCCAGAGTTCGATACCTCTGTTGTCTTGAGAGATACAAAAAAAGTTTTTCATTTGAATTAAAGTGATAACTGAGCTTCACAATTCAAAATTTCTTTGAAATACACAGGGTGTTCCGTAAGGTCACAGCACATCAAAGCTATGTTTTTTTCATTGGAACACCCTATATTTTATTTTATTTTTGAATTCTCCCTGAAGATCTGATTTCAACGACGTATCATACTTAGGGTCTAGCAGTGAAAGTTACTGACATATAGGGTGTGCAAAATCGAGATTTTCCAAGTTCAGGATTTTTTTCTGTCGAAACTGTTCATTATTTGTCAAAACGGTTTACATGTCCCTATCTCAACTTTTCACTCACTATCAATTGGTGTTCAATTGACATTTAATTGAAACAAATTATAAATTTAGATTTTTTGACCACCTTGTATCAATTTCAATTGATAGTGAGTGAAAAGTTGAGATAGGGACATGTAAACCGTTTTGACGAATAATGAAAAGCTTCGACAGAAAAAAATCCTGAACTTGGAAAATCTCGATTCTGCACACCCTATAATATGTCAGTAACTTTCACTGCTAGACCCTAAGTATGATGGGTCGTTGAAATCAGATCTCAAGGGAGAATTCAAAAATGAAATAAAATATAGGGTGTTCCAATGAAAAAAACATAGCTTTGATGTGCGGTGACCTTACGGAACACCCTGTGTATTTCAAAGAAATTTTGAAATGTGAAGCTCGGTTATTCCTTCAATTTTGATTGATGATTTTTTTTTGTATCTCTCAAGACAACAGAGAAATCGAACTCTGGAGTCTTAGTTGGCCACCCTGTACATTCTGAATCTAGTCTGAAAATAGCTGATGGTGAAGAATAAAGCTAGCAAATAGCTAACGAATAGCTAACGAATGTAAAAAATAGAAGAAGAAGTAAAACTGGTAAACAAAAACATACATAACCACAAATGCACTAGGAGCAGGAATGCATGTTAGTTGGCTTCATTCTGACAGGTTATGGTTTTGTTATTTATGCATTGAAATATCTCGAATAGAGCTCGATCCTTAACGAAAATATCATTGAATCAATGCATCACTATCGGCTACATTCAATGATTCTATCCTTCCTAACTTCCTGTCGTCGCTCAGAACAGAATGAAGCCGACACCTATGGCTTCTTCCTCTTCTTGTGCCTGTCAGAATTTTGAGTGGTGTGGACGGACTCGAAGTATTAGGCGCTGTTGCAAGATATAATCTGCAACTTTACTAGGAAATAACTCCGTTTTATTAAGGAACGAATTCATTAACGAAAAAATGACTGACAAGTTATGGATTGTATTATAACGGTAGTGAAAAATCATAGATACTATCGCAAAATATCATAATTTATCTTAATTAGTAATCAACTTCATTCAGCTAATGAGAGATTTATGGGAATTATTCACAAAACTTGACAAAGTAGGATTTAAGAACCTATTATATCCCATTGCTGTTATACAGTGTCTTTCAAAAGTATCGGAACGGTCTCATATTTCAGGAACGGCTTGAGGAAAATTCACGAAATTTTCTACAGGGTGATTATTGATGATGTCCGATTCAATGGTGGCATCGGCAATGTTGCCAAGTTTACAGTTTTTCAGATATTAGGAGTAACTTTATTTTTTTCAAATGGAATACCCCATTTATTTTTATTGCAATTAATTGAGCGCCTTCTAATCACTTGAGTCCCTAAATATCAGATTCGTAATTAACGTGATTTTCGCAATATGACAACATAGCATTTTCGTTAAAAAGTTCTGGAACGGTCCCATATTTCAGAAACGGCTCAGAGAAAATTTATGAAAACTTCGACAGGATGGTTGTTGATGATGCCCGATTCAATGATGATATCCGCAATGTTGCCAAATCAACAGTTTTTCAGATATTTAGGGTAACTCAATTTTTTCAAATGGAATACCCTATTATTTGTTTTCATTGCAATACATTCAGCGACGCCTCATTACTTATGTCTCCAAATATCAGATTTTAAATTGAAGTGGTTTTCGAAATATGACAACATGGCATTTTCGTTCAAAAGTCTGGGAACCTCCTAAAATTTTTCAATACGGTTCAAGGAAAATCCATGAAATTTTATACAAGATGGTTTCTGATGATGCCCGATTCAATGGTGATATCGGCAATGTTACCAAATCAACAGTTTTTCAGATATTGAGGGTAACTCAATTTTTTCAAATGGAATACCCTATTTGTTTTCATTGCAATACATTCAGCGACGCCTCATTAATTATGTCTTCAAAAATATCAAATATTAAATAAGTGTGGTTTTTTAAATATGAGAACATGCTCCGTTGAAATGTCCCCGAACGCTCCAATATTTTCAGAAGGGCACGCGAAAATATGAAATTTTATTGCGATCAATTCGCAACTCGCTCCTTTAATGCAGTCTTTTCAATCCATGTCACTCAAATAGTTATTAGCGTTTAGTTTTTGTAATCAGTAAAAAGCACTTCAATAGCTATTGAAATAGGTTATTTTCATTTTTAGATGTCTGAAATTGTTAACCCCATTTCGAAGTTCACGTTTACTATATATGAGAGAGGTGAAATTAACTTATTGTCGTGGTGTATTGTACTTCGATCGCATTCAAAAGTAGCACGACTTCCTAACTGCAAAATTGTGGTGAATAATTCTCATGCAACTATTCATCGTTTTTGTTTTAGTTGGTTCTTGATTTGTTTGATAATAATTATTGAACTTCCATGGTTGATGAATCAAAAGATATAGTAACGATTTGATATTTTCATTCAATTATGTTTCTTTATATATAGGTAATAGGCATTTGAGTTACATTACAAGAATCCACTGTTGCATACCTACAAATTTCATTAATTTAATCCACCCATCATGTGTTCAGGTCCAAAATTGAAATCAGTCATTCAATTACATCTTTTACGACCAATGAATAATGTATTCAACTCACTATTATAGTCTTTCAAATCCATCTGCATCTGTAATGGTCTGCTGGCCATGTTGGCCTGAATAGAATGGCTTCATGTTGGCTTTATGATATGAAATATGCGGGTTCCTAGAAAAATAAATACTGAAGAAAACTGATCATCGGCAAAGTGGAGAGATTACTACCGTGCTGTTAATAACAGTGCTACATGAGCATCTTATATATGCCTCATAGGGGAGCTTGATAAATTCAAATCAGATATGCAATCAATCAAGTTGTTGATATAATTTGTAGGAAGACTTTTGATCAACTGTCCCACGTCTGAATTGCGAAAGCTCGATGAATCCCGCGATGTCCTTCCACGTTGGAGAAATATTAGTAGTTATCCCAACAGTTGAAACCACCCCCACTGCTCCTCCATCTTCGTCCAAAACCACGTGACTCAGCTGGCTAATCAGAGGCCATTGAGTTTGTGCCCCGCCTACTTTTGAAATAGCGGTATGTTGCTGATGACAATGAAAGGATGTGCTGACTGGGCTTGTCTAGTTCGTCTGATCGGTATTGCTAGTGAAGGGATGATGGCAGAGATTTCCGAAGAACATTTCCCGTGGAAGTATCGATCGAAAAGTGAAAGGTCGCCGACCTTATTTCTACGGTGTTCTAATGATGTCAAAGAGTGAGTGAGTGTGGCGTCACCCACCAGGCGAATGGCTCTTCTCTGGATGGAATCTAAGAGCATCAGCGTATGTTTTGGTGCTGAACCCAATATGTGGGAAAAGTATTCTAGAACAGGCCGTATCTGCGCTTTGTAGATCATGAGAAGCTGTTGAGGTGTAAAGTAGCTTTTCGCACGGAACAAGAATCCGAGTTTTTGTGAAGCAGCTTTTGCGATGGATCTGACATGATTATCCCATGAAAGAGTGTTGCTGATGGAAATACCGAGCATAGATATGGTGGGCTTGGTGGGGATGGTGGAGCCAGACATAACAATATCGGGCATACTGAGTTCCGCCTTTCTAGAGAAAATGCAGGCTTGAGTTTTGGTGGCGTTGAATTCAACTAGGTTGTTTGTTCTCCAGGCTGTGATTTCAGCAAGATCTTCATTGACAGCATTGACCTGCCTGCGCCGTGAGTTCTTAGTTTCCTGGGAAGAAATGGGAATTCTGGAAGAGAACGCAGTATGGAGGGTACTATCATCTGCAAAGCTGTGGATGGGGCAAGTTGTTACTCCCAACAGATCATTGATATGAAGCAGGAATAATGTTGGTGCCAAAATTGATCCTTGTGGAACGCCGGAATTGATGCCAATGGTATCAGACGATACACCGTCCACCACCACGTGAAGCGATCTGCCTGAAAAAAAAAAAAAAAACTCGATAAGAGATGGCATAGCTGAGGTGGTAAGCCGTATGATGGTAGTTTGTGGAGGAGTCCTTCGTGCCAAACACGGTCGAATGCTTTCGATATGTCCAACGCGACAGCTAGAATAGGCATGCTTGTGTTTTGTTTGCATTGAAATCTACCAAATTATTAGATCCCCATTCGAGAATTGTTGCCCAGTCCATATTTCTTGTCAAATTAAATCAATTTTGAATGAATCAGCGCGGAACGACTATGATGCTGTTATCACAATGCACGTTGTGTAACTTAATAAATCTAAACATTCCAAAACACTAACAGTAGTTGTCATTTCTGTGTCCCAACTCTAATCTAACTCTAGGTAGAATAAGTATGATTTTGACCTGGAAAATAAGCTCCTGAATTCTTGATACTGAATTTTGATACACTCTGTATGTCTTGTTGTGAAAAAATGTTGTTAGCTTTCAGTTGTTGCACATGATTAGTGTGTCGTGTGAAAGCTGAAAGAATTCGAAACGCACCAGAGCCCTTGACAATGAGGCCTCCTCGAGTCAGGCATTACGAAACTTCAACTGTGACCAATAGCTTGTTTATAAGCTCAACTCAAGAAGAGTCCAACCACATACCATACCACAGATAAACAAAACCCTAAACAACTGAAGGCACAATAATATATTTATTGTGACAACCTGAAACGTTGCATCGCTGAATTATTATAAATGAATTGTCAAATTTTCGAAAACTCGTTTTATTTTAGCCGCGGAGTTGCTTGAGTCGCTTGACGTATAATGAAATATAAATTATCAAAACACGATTTCGAATGATTTATCAGTCGGTCCTTCTTCTTCTTTGCCGATCCTCCAAGGAGATACGAAATTGTGATTTACCTGGCTAGTCGAGAAATATTTCACCAGACGATTATACAGAGTGTTCAACTGAGATATTTGGCTTGCCATCTACACAAATGGGTTGTTTTCACTGAAAATTTCACACCAAACATGTTCCGTCAATTTAAAGCCTTCATTTTATATCGTTACCATAGCAACTAAACAAATTCTTCGGAAATTTTTTCCTCCTCCTTGGGGGACGGAGCATGAAATTACACTGGAAATTTTTTGACGTTTATAGGTTCAATGACATTCACATTCAACTTCAGATTATTTATTTATTGTTTATCAACAGTTTACCATATAATATTATGTAGGTATAATTACAATATAATATTCAGTGTGAAATTTTCTTACCAAATACCACTTTAGCTTCAATTAATTTCTGGAAATAATTAAAGCTCTCGTGATATTATAAGTGATAATTTGCTTTTCCTGTATATTTTCGTCCCTTCCTCTTCTTAATCTTCTTTCTGTTCTCCCTCTACTTCCTCTTCTTCCTGTTATTCCTTTTCTTTTTGTTCTTCGTCTTCTTCCTTTTCCTCCTCTCCCTCTTTTCATTTCTCTCCTTCCTCTTTTTGCTCTCTTACTTGATTTTCACTGAAGGCAAGATTTGCTGTCTTGTTCACAGCTCAGCACAAAGATTGTGAATTACGAAGTAATTAAAGATAAAGAAATAATCAAGCAAAATGAATTGACCACCTCCTCGATTAGCATACACACAGTATTTGATATTCCTGGTGGAATGGTAGATTTAAAATGATATGGTTCCTGTGTATGGTTCCCTGAACACCAACCACAATCAAGAACAAGAGTTCCAGAACTTATATTTTGGGGTCTTCTCAATCGTTTTTTCTAAATTGCTTATCTTCCAACGTATGTAAATATAAGTCAATGTGTATACACTATACAGCCATGCTTTTTCTCTCATCTTAACTTCTATTTCTCTAGGGGTGTGCCACTATCGACATGGGAATCAAATCTCATGGAATGAGTGCGTAATATGCTTCTTACAACCCATATTACGTAATATACTATTATCTACACCTATGGAGTCATTCATACAGTGCTAACTCGATTTTTAACATTTAATGACAGACATTATTGTGATGAATCGAGTAATAAGTTCAATAATGACAGTCGGATGGCGTAATAATCTGACATCCCATCGTCTTGTCAAATTCAACTAGGTAGGTATTCGTTCTACTAGTTCTAATAAAGCACACCACTATACTACTGTTTGTGTGTTTGTGAAATACACGCAAATTCAAAAGACTCACCTTACATGGTTTTCATAGTTTTGATCACCTGAATTCTACAAATACACGGAAAAATGAGAATTCCCTGTTTTTCATTGTCAACAGTGAGTACCATCATGAGTAACCATAACCATAAAATAGGACTTGACACTTGACAGTTGTAGATTGGCTCACACTTATGTGCGGGCTATTCGAATAGATTAGTACAGACCAATCAGAACCATGGAACTTCATTGTTGATAACTAGCGTCTAGAGACAGGGTACTACAATTAATCATCGCGATGGGGGAATGCTACAGCGGAAGCAAGTTGATGAATAATCTGCAATAGTATGATTCATTTTTCATTTTACAACTGAAAAGTAAAATGGTATATAATATATATATAATATACTCAATAGAAAACAACTACTTTCCTGGCTATATAATAATAATAATAATAATAAAAATATAGTATTCTACTCGCACATAGTGACTATTATCCACTCAGATGATTACAGCACTCGCCTTCGGCTCGTATTGCAACTTTCATCTTCGTGGGTAATAGCCATCATTATGCTCTCGTTGAATAATATACTATTTTACGATGTTGGCATGTTCCTGCGTTTACTTCTATAGCATTCCATATACAGGGTTTATCTAAATAACACTGTTAAAGTTCAAGGCGAAATTCGTTTTCGAGATACTGGGTATTAATATTTCGAAATAATATTTCCAGTGGCGTCACAGTGGGCGAATTTATCGATAATCATGGTGAATGTCATTGTATTTCTGAGTTTCATATTTTTATTAGATAGAACTATTGAAATAACAACTTTTTCATCCTTTGTGTAACTTTTGTATCTAGCTTGATTTTTGAGGAAACAATGAAAATTTTAATGCAGGCGTGTTTTCAAGACTTCCATTGAGATTTCCCAATAACCCCAATAGGAATCATTTTGAAATTTCCCTCAGTCTTGAATTTTGGCATCATGAATACAGGGGGATAAAAACAATTAATACTTCCAACTTCACCTTCCTGTATCTCAACAACGGAGCAAGTAAGGACACATGTTCATATGAACTTTAATTGCCAGACTATCACAAATCACAAGGAATCACCCCTTTAATTTTTTTTTAGATACACCCTGTATAAGCGAAACGAAAGCCCTGAATCCTCTAAGCTGTAATCAGTCCTATCAAGAGGACACCTGAACATCATATTTCATGCCAGCGACTCCCAACAATAACCCCATTTTTATACGGAGAGCACAAAAGACCGAACCAGTGCAGCCCATTCACAAAGTCGAAGCCTTCCCACGCGTCCCTCAGTCCAAATGACTTGTTCTCGTATAAAAAAGACTGTTTAGGAAACTTGTCTCGATGCTTAGTGCAAGGAGATAAAGGCTTGGCCAAGGTGGGGCGCGTGCTACGAATATTGTGCGTGACGTCACTCGCGTGGCTCACTCTCGGGATGTCCGCCTAATAAGTCGATCTCGGGTCTTGAGGCTCACCACAAGAGGACGTCGGTCGTTTGCTCCAGAATGTAGGCATCGTCAGCTACTAGCGGAGTTGATATGTTTCCACGTCATGTGTTCGGTTATAATATGAGAGTGGACTATTATTTTTTTATTTCTCAAATACAGTTCTCCAAAAAATAAATGGTGCATTTATGCAACATTTGCATAGTCCTAATCATAGTCTAAGTCATAATTTTAAGCATGACTAAAAGTTGAAACAAGGTATTTGCTTGAGGCCGTTTACACACCAATTTTGGTCTTAAGCATAAGCACAAGCCCAAGAATCGACCTTGAAAGTTGATTAATTTGAACTTTTATGCTTATGCTTATGTTAGGTGAATTCGGCGCATTTTCCTTTGATAGAGTTGTTGATGATTTGTTGTTTACATGTTCCGAAAATAGTATTATAAGAAAGCTCAGATGTTGATGAGTTTGATAGATAATTTTCCTCATCTTTGATACAAAAAGAACCACAAATTCTCACATGACTCTTATGCTTGAATCAAGTTTTAATGTTTCTGGATATATACCTCAAATCTTTAGGACAAAAATTAATACTAACACTATGCTTAGAACTAAGACTAGGACTATGTAAATGTTGCATAAATGCGCCATAACGCATCACCAAAAAGTATCCAAAAGTTTGAGATATATTTTCGTCGAAACAACTTGTCCAATTTGGACGATTTTAATTTTGAATGATTGAAGTTCTCTTCTTCTGAATATTAGCATAAGGAGTTTTTTTAATCAATACCAGGTGTATTGATTGGAGTGTAACAGTTACATTATAAAGTTGAAATGGGAAGCACACTTTAGCCACATCCTGTTTTCAACATTTCTTTTTTGGATTTACTCCATTATCTTTTCTATTTCACCAGAAACACAATTTTATAGCATAACATGATTTTATAATAATAATAATAATATGCTCAATTGTTTGAAGAAGAATCTTGTTGACAAAGCTATGTCAGATAATATTGTCAAAAAAGATTGAAATATAACGACATAAAAATACGAGACAATATAGTCAAAATAAATACCACATTATTGAAATGCTGAAATAACACAATTCAAACGTATCACTATAATATTCCTGCGAACTGTAATAAGGTCTGTCAGAGAGGAACTTTTTGACTTTCTTCCTGAATTGACAGTCATTCAGACTTGCTGACCTTATGTCAACTGACAAGTGGTTGTACATTTTCCCACTATTATAGTAGGAAATCTTTAATAAACTCTCTCTGCGCGTGTTATGATGGATGAGACTTGTAGTTTATTTCAACTTGTGTTTATTTATCAGGCAAACATATTCCAAAATGGAAAGTGCAATCACTGTCGATATTTTATTATTGGCAAATAAAATTCTGCAAGAATCTCGAGGTTACATAAATACCTTATCGCTCGTTTCTGTGAATAATATACCAGGTTGGCAGTTAAGAATCCTAATTCCTTAGAAGTCACTCTCACTGCATAACATCCAGAAGAAATCTTACCAGTGAGTAGCTTGACGTGGTTACCAAATTTCAGATTCTTGTCGATGAACAATTCCAGAAATTTAGTATCATTTCTACATTCAATAAAATTATCACCAAATGTGAGTTCATCAAGGGAGCATCCTGAATGATATTTTACTAGTTTTGGATACATTGAACGACAGAATATTGGCGTCACATCAATCTTTCACCTTTTTCAAATTAGATGATATCATTTGATGTAGATCTCAAGGATTCCTACTATTCTATAATTCAGTAGTATCATCTGCGAATAGAGAGTGAACTCTCCAGTTATATCAATTTTTGTGAGGTTGTTGATACACAATAAAAAAAGTACAGGTTCCAACACAGATCCCTGTGGAACATCATATAATCAAAATTTCTCGTTTTGGATAGTTCTGTCGTTTTGACCACTTGATTTCTTCCTGATAAATATGATTCGAACCATCTGTATGTCATTCCTCTGCATCCATACTGATGAAGCTTTCTCAGCAATATTCCATGATCAACACAGTCGAATGCTTTTGATAAGTCACAAAACACCGCCGCGGAAATCTCACCTGCATTTATTTCCGAATAAAGTTTATACAAGAGTGAGAATATTGCATCGTGCCTGTTTTTGTTATTTTGAAAACCAAACTGATTGTCACTTATAACATTGTGAGACTTCAAAAATTCGACGAGTCGTTTTTTGACCGGTTTTTCAATGATTTTGACAATAGTTGGGATTAACGAGATCGGCCGAAGATTAGATGGATTATCATCTATTTCTCCGCTCTTATGCAAAGGGATGACAACAGAAGTTTTCAGAAAATCTGGTCAAGTGCCGGACTGGAATGAAATATTGATATGCGCAACCAACACAGAGAGGGCATTCAATGGAAGATTTTCAACAATTTTTAGGGAAATATCGTCATAGCCAGTTGAATTCTTGTTTTTCATGTCCTTCAAAATTTCAATCAACTCATAAATGTTGGTATCATATAGAATTGGATTTTTTTCAACTCTCAAATGTTCGAGATTAACTAACGGATCACATGGGACAAAAATTCCTTCACCAAGACTATGTGCAATGGAATTGAATTCAATTGGTATTATAAACACGACAGTAGCAGGCCATGGTCTGGGAAAGAAATTCTTTGACTATGGAGCTTGTTATCATAAATGGAAGCCTTACAACTGAAAGTAACATACTGGTGATTTTACAACCACATTAAGTGTAATGATTTTTGTTGATGCAAGATGATGGCAGGCCTCACGTCTCCAGAGTTGTGAGAAATTATCTAGAGGAAGTCTGTATCGCTACCATGGTATGGCCACTTCAGAGCCCGGATTCAAATCCCATTGGGACAAATCTCTGGGACATTCTTGGGACAAGATTACAAGAGGAATGTAACTTCATTACTTTGGAAAACGCACAGCAGAGACTTATGAATCATATTTGGAAAGACCTGGACCAACATGACATTAAGTCTCTTATTTTGGGTATAGGTCATATTTGCCAAGTTAGTTATTTGTGCCCGTGGCAGAAATACTCGCTATACTGACCCTTTCGTTCAACTTGTGACTTCACGTTTTGTTTAGTTTTTTCGTTGTTTAATTTGGATATCAATTTTCCATGAAATCATATCAGATCATTTAGGGGAACATGACCAAAGATCGTGGAAATGAAACCTTTGGTTTGTAAGGATTAAGGCTGATGATGGACACATGACTGTCCGAAACAAGTTCCCCAAAATAATCTTTCGATTATTAAACGTTGTGGAGATGATTTTGTGTTTTCTAACCCTCTTAAGTTTCACCTTGTTGACTGGCGGACTGTTGGAGGAATTGACTTGGTCCCGAAATGGACCAAACTATCCGTATCCACCGTCGACGTTTAGTTGTTTTGTCGAACGGAGCGTTGACTCGGCATTCTTGATTTCGAACACCTGAAGTGGTGAAGTGATTCTGTGGCGTTGCGACTGAATGTTCACCGTTCAATCACCATACAATGATGCCTACATTATAACATATTAATTTATAAATTCTATTGACACAAAACTATTTAACGCATTTTTGTGCCCACTCTTGATTCCGATCCGGGTCGATTCATTAATTCATTTATTCGTGTTGAAAGCGTTCCTCAGGTATGACGTGAAAAGTGGAATAGCTTTTTTTTATTTTGCGTCTCTAATGAAGTCATTGTTGAACTCAGATGCGTATCGAAACAGCTTCTATCACGATAGCAGTGTGTCTCCTAATCTTTACTCCTAGAGAAACTTGAACGATATAATTTCCATCAAAATAGCAAATCATATCTCTCGAATAGGTTTCAGGTAGTCAAAAATGAAGTAGTGAAATCTAACAAAAGCGTTATAACTGTAGGTGTCCCCCAAGGATCGGTTTTGGGACCACTCCTGTTTCTAACATACATCAATGACCTCTCCTGTATAGATTCACCTGCAAGATTCACCTTCTTTGCAGATAACATCACAATTAGCTATACTTCAAAATCCTATGATGAAGTATTAGAGATTTCAAAACAGTCACAGTCGAATGCCAAAAATTGGTTCTCGGCAAACCTCTTCTTCTTAAACGTGACTAAAACACTCAATACTTTATTCACTTTACGAGAATTACCTGACTGTGAGATTCCACCTTACTGTAGGGTTTCCGGGAGATCTCTTAGATTTCCAAGCAAAATGGAGGCTACATGTAGAAAAAGTATGCAATAAACTGAACACAAACATTTTTGCTCTCTGCCATAGCAACATTTCTAATGCGATATTGGTGTGGAGACATGCTGCAAGTGCTGTTGAGGTTTTCAAAATTCAACGACGAGCAGTTAGAGTTGTTGCAGGTTTACTCAATCTTGATGACTAGGCGAGGATTTAGAGATATAGACATTTTGACATTCCCATGTGTTTTCATTCATGCAATGTTGAAAAAATCCTTCATCTACAAGAGACCCTTAACAGGATAATCGTGACCTTGATGCAAGAAACAAAAATTCTGTTGACTAAAAACGTATCAAGATGGCCCTAAGTGCCTCGCTGTACGTTTTTTAAATGGTTTACCTGACAAATGCAAACGAATGGAAGGTTTAAAATTCATAGGACATCTTAAGAAATTTTTACTGAAGAAAGCATTTTATTCGTTTGTTTTTAAACCCTCATTTTGTGTTCTGATAATTCACTTGTTTGATGTTAAATGTCTAGTTTTTGAGACATTTTAGATGAAATTATTTTTTTTAATGGAGAAGCCACTCTCCCTCTATGTATATGACATACGATGAGTTTATGCTATCTGAAATAAGACAGCCTGGGTGAATATATCTAGAGTAACTTTATCAAGAAAAATCAAAGGATTTGTTGCATCAACAAATTATTTATGCTTGAATTATTTTTGTTGGACTGAGCAATTTTTTGTTGAATCGAACAGATATATGATTATTCCATGTAAGCAACTTGTCAAGAATATAGTCTGATTGAATCAACAGTATAATATCAATTCCATCAGCAAAATATATGGTTATCTCAAAAACAAATTATGTCGATCCAAAATAATGTCGATGTTGATTGTATG
Organism: Phaedon cochleariae; assembly: GCA_918026855.4. Classification (NCBI taxonomy): domain Eukaryota; kingdom Metazoa; phylum Arthropoda; class Insecta; order Coleoptera; family Chrysomelidae; genus Phaedon; species Phaedon cochleariae. The sequence continues at coordinate 37,724,529 of OU896718.1, read as the reverse complement.
AACATTTTATTGATTTGATGAAATAATGATAATTTTGATGGGAATATGTCTTTGAAACAACATACAATATTTCGTATTCCGAAGTAGCAATGAACTCGTTTCGAACGGATCATTTGCTTGAATAGAGCAACAAAATATGTGATTTTCGCCTGTAGATGGCGATCATTTCGTCTCGTTTATGCCTGCCTCTAATTCATGATATACTTACGTGAAGCCTGATTCTTCGGGTTTGCAATATCAGCTGGATAAATCGTACATAGGATGCTTAGCAAGCCGAAATAGTTTTGCATCAGCTGATCTTTGAAGAGAAGTAAACACTGGAGATCTATGCTAGAAGTCGACTAGTTTCCTAGTAGTTTAGCTTATTCTACTGATGTGAAATCTCAGAAAATTCCCGAATCAATACTGAATTTGGTTCAACAAAACAATTTGTCGAATGGAAATACAGTTTTACAATATTTCATTGAAACAACCAAATAATTCATTGAATCAACCAAACATTTCTTTGAATAAACCAAATATTTCTTTGAATCAACTAAACATTTGATTGAATCAATAAATTGTTATTTTGAATCAAACAAAAAAAATTGTTTGAGCCAATTCAATATCTCCAAGCAATAAAAAAAAATGTGATTAATTCATTTTTCAGAAACTATTTGTAATAGTATCATAACTCATAATGTTTCAAAATTTACTCTTACATTGTCCATGTCATTTGGTTGTCTCATTTGTCACTGTCAATTGTCTTGTATTCTGTCAACGTCTGTTGCTATGCTTGACGCTTCGTGTTCTCCTTGGCTTTTGTCTTTCACAAAAATGGCCATTTGAAGATGAACCTCCTTTGAGTGAATTGATTAATATTTAATATAATTTTCCCAAGTTTTTTGCCAATGTTTTACCTAATGATAGTTGGGTTCTTTTGGTTCTTTGGCATTCCTTTACCGGACTGATTTTTGGCCCAATAAGGACCAGGGCTCTTTAATTTTTAATTTCATTTTATAATGTGATTTCCACGTGGCCTTATAGGTATGTTTGTTCCTCAATAGCTTATCAGTATAAAAACTAGAGTTTGATCAGTACTTTGGATTCCTCTTTCCACCAGATTTCCGTAGAGGGGAAAGGGGTTTCAAGCCATTTGAAAAAAACATGTTGAGGGTGATTCCCGCTACCCCTGGAGAGCTATAATTTTCATTTTGCTCGCAAAATTCAGGTAAATACATTAAAACGGAAATATTTATAGCTTTTTCCACTCGCCAATTTATAGAGCGTACCAGCACAGAGCAAGTACAAGTGGCACTGGCTCGGTTCTTCCATAAAGGGCGGTTCCAGCACAGAGCAGTGGAATAGAAATAGGGAGTTGGTGCGACCTTTTTGTCATCAGAAATGACAGAATAATTGTTTTGTCAATTAAAAAGTTGCATTATTGAAAGTACATTTGGTTCCGTTGATCCACATGAAATGGATTCATATACCTCTTATTGTGGTTTCCCTGTAAACACTGCCAGAAACCAGCCAGAAACAGTCTTATAATTATGTGAATGTTCATTGTCAATGATGTTCAGGTGAATCATTCGACAATAGTGATGTAACATTGAAGTGTCTTTCACGATGTTAGTATTTTCCATCATTACTGAATCAACAATCAAATATGTTTAATACCTGCACATCTGAATAGCTTTCTTTAACTTTTAGGTAATGTTGAATCTTCCGTAAACGTTGTTTCGTAACAAAGTACTTCTGCATCTCAGCAATCATCATTTCGTCATCATCGCTTGTATCCGAAGTATCTATGATTTCGGAAATTATTGTAATAATAGTAATAAACTTCAATGAGACATTCATAATTATTCAAAGTCCAAACATTTTCCCACTCGAGACTCGAATATTTGAGGTTATGTGTATCGCACCGTCATACAAGCACAGTTCTGAAAACTCGAACTCTGAGCGGGCATCGAGCAAGTTTGAAGCCAGTGGAAATCATTCATCGACAAAAGTTCGCTCTTGAAATTGTCAGTGGACCACGCAAAAAGCACTCAGTGCCGAAAAAGTTGGAGCTAATGCGAAGAGTGGACAACGCTATTAGAAAACATATTCGCCTCCTCCCTTGCGAATATATTCCAGTTAAAGTCTCCACCCTGTAGGTATTTTTAGTGGTGCCAGGTAGCTATATGATAATAAATATTTTGAATATTTAATTAGCCATTTTGGTACAGTGTGTACATATGGTAAGTCATCTTATATCACATGGTACAATAAAACCATGTTGTAGGTCATTAAGTATAAATAAAAATAAATTACAATCATATGTATAATCAAAGTTGAAAAATAAAAGTTGAAAGATAAAACCGTCAGTATTTTATGTTTGATTGCCGGTTCGTGGGTTCGATTCCCACGACTGCAGACTTTTTTCTGATGGCCTAAGAAAGTGTTTGGGATCACACGTTGAAAGTCACAAGTTTCTTCGAGACCTCTGAGGGTTGCTCGTAAGGGGGCAACTGTATTACGCATAAGAACAATTTTTGTTTTTCAGTTGGGGAACTTGGGAAAATTTAAATAAAACAAGTCACGAATTATTCAGCAGTTTATTTTCAAAATTCAGTGGGAAGATTCATAACAGCTGAAACAACCATCACGAATAGGTACATCAACTTGTTTCATGTTTTTAGTATTGTATTCTTCACAATAATCAAACATATACGAAGGAACAACTGGTTTAACATCATTTTCAGAAGGGGAAATGAAAATTGAATATTCGAATGGGTGGTCTAATATCACAATACCCCTAGACAAAATCTTTTGATCAACATAATGAAGGAGGACACAACGAAAGAATCGATGACAACGATGAAGTGGTATATAATAATTTGCACAATGTAAAAATTGAGGTTTTCTGCATAGTTTTGCGAAAGACAAATATTTCAAGCTGAGCACATAGGTACAATGTGACCCACTTATGAAATCTATATAGTTTTCAACTGATTTTTTTTGTTTCAGGAAAAAGAGTGTCCAAGAGTTTAGTTTACACAAATTTGCAAAATATTGTTCCAATTTTTGGGGCATATCTACTATGTTTTTTATGTTAAGAATTGCAAAATATCAATAGCGAATTCTTTCAAGAAAATTCGTCTTCTCTACTGGATTCAGCATCTTTCAATTAGGTTAATCCCAAAATTTAATCGAAATATTTTGATTGAAGCAAACTTATACATTGATTTTCGGAACATCGCTATTTTTAACATGGAATTAACACTTAGTATGCAATGAAAATATCTTGAAAATCGTAGACCTTCTGATACAGTTCCTGTTGAGATAAAAAAAGGAATCGGTTGAAAACTGTAGATTTCATGGGTAGGTGCTCCGAGCTTAGGTGAGTCACACTGTCAAAAGTAGTCAAAATGAGGATAATGATAAAAACAGTATCTTTGGGAAGAAAAAAATTGTCATACAGTCATCGTTTCATTCATTTCTGGTCTGTTTTTCAATACATCAATTCATGGAATATAAAAATAGAGACCTAATGTTAAAAAAGGTTTGTGCAAAATAATATAAACAATACACAACATTGTTCATAGTGAGCGAATATTTAAACAACAGTATTCAATAAAACAACCGACGTTCAACAATAATTCATTCTTGATAATAATTATATTTACATGATATCTTAAATTTTTAAATTAGATGTCTATGTACAAGTATATACAGTGTCTATGAACAATTACGAAACATTTGAAGGAAAATATTTAGGCCACATATTCAGATTTTAGAGCAGGACATCACACACATACCGTGGACAAAATAGCGACGTATTTTGACACTGGGTCTGAGTAATGGATTGCAAGAGATAAATCACGCTGTCTTGCCCAAGTGTTCTACACTCGAAACATATATGTAAAGTAACAATGTCATCAATTTTGAATTTTGAATCGTTAAAATTTCCGAATATCTCAACCGCTTTCCAATTTCTTTCTCTGAATGTCGATTTCATTGAATATCGAACCTATGGAAACAAGGTTATTGCATCTGATCAGAAAGAGATTCTACCTAGATAAAAATTTCAAAATTGTGGATTTTTTAAAAAATTTCGTGGCCTACCGTTTGAATTTACTCATGATATACTCATGTACAGTGAAAACGAATCTCATTACGATTACAGTTCAGATCACTTGAAAGTGGATTATCTTCAGCCATCCTTTACACAAATCTAGTTCCAAAATTCTCACTATATATTTCACCAAGGAACGTTTGTTGTAGATAACACACCTAAGTATAGGGAAAGTTTGGAAAAACCAGATTTTATAGTTTCATTTCATAAAACATGCCTTCTACCAATAATTTAGAAAACACCAATCCCAAATACTGATCATCACATTGAATTTTTTTTAATGAAGGAAATCATTTTGAAATGATTGTCACGCTGCTCAATATTCTTCATTTCAATGGCTGCATTATTTCGATAAATGGTTTGGTAACTATCAGATTTGACAGATGGCAAAATTCAACAAGGTTCAAAGGAGTTTCAACGTTGAAGACACTTCTTAAGGCAAACGCGAAACTTTACTTTTCTCCAAAACTGGACTACAACTTTCAACTGTGCGCTTAGTCAACTGAATGGTACCCAAAGAATTGTCAATCTCTCCTAATAAATAGTAAGTTCATCTTAGACGATATAATATTTATGATCTATAATACAAAATATATATAGTACGGAATGTAATCAGTTTTGAATTGTTATTTGGCAAGTACGTTTCAAAACATCAGTTTTGCAAACTGAAATAATTAATTAAAGCTCTTGTTATTTTTTTCTACATTGTTAAAAATCTACAGGAGTGTTTACAACACTTTCCAACATAAAATATACATTATGTTCAACAATTTTTTCGAAACATACAAAAATAGCTCTTCAATTTTCAACAATCCTTTATATGTGCGACGATGAGATATCGCAGAATTCAGTCAGTGGTATGCTTGTATGAGCATAAGACAAATAATAATTCCCCTATGATTAAATTGTAATCCTTAAACATATTTAATAAATTGTAACAGTCAAAATCACATTCTGCAAGAAGACATTTCGTGAACCTTGTAACATGAGATGTTAATACGGGTTTTTGAGAAAAAGTGAACACTTTATAATTTGACATACTTTCTTAACAACAGTTTAACAACGTCACAGGTACCTCTTATTCACTTGTTTCTTTCATAAAAACCCTTCTATAAATTCATAGCAGTATACAGAGTTGAATCCGATAGTTTTCAGATCTAAATCGGGAATTATTCTTTTTTATCAATAGGCAGACTCCACTGAATGGCAGGGTGGTGAAAAAAAACGGAATAGTCGACTGTACGACCGTACGTACACTATTTTCAATCTGTCAGGAAAAAACCAATATGATGTTCTGTCCAGATTTATCAATTTATTTGGGCAAGTACTTTAATCAAATTTCAATTATTTCCAATGACACAACTTTTCCCAGAAATATTACATGATATATAAAAAACCTTATTGGAATCATAATCTCTTGGTGTGAGTATTCAGTTTATACTACCGTTTATTTGGACCACCCTATACAATTCAGAAATCATTTAACACCTTGCCTTTGATTATGGTGATAGGTCACTATAATGCTCATCGACTTCATAATAATTATGGAAAAAACGCGATAATGGCACAGATGTATTCAGATCCATAGGACGGCTCACTTTTCCACGAAAATAAAAATGGGGATCATAGACATTCGATGGTTAATTAATTTTCATGCTTCAAATGCTGTGGTGTAGATTTCATGCAAGAAGTAATTACTTGATTGAACAGTAAAATTTGTTCTGAAACTATATATCATTCAATTTATTGCGAGAATATTTTTTATGTGCATACAGGCCAAGAAAGGGTGTTTCTTGAAGTTATGTATACAGGGTGTTTCATAATATATGTGCAGGACTCCAGGATGTGATAGCTCGTCCAAAAATATAAAAAAAAATCATCAACCTACCCTCTGAGAAACCATTTTCGAGATATAAGGTGTTGAAATTTGAAAAAAAAAATCGTTTCTTGAGATTATCTCTGGAACCGTTTATCGCACAGAGAACGGCAAGCATGTTCAGATTTTAGTAGTGAATACCATGTTCTGTCTTTATCAACTGAAAATGGTAGATTCGAGATAAATTGAAGAAAACATCTTGTAACTCATTTGATTGCCAACGTCACCAATTGTCGATGAAAACTGAAAAGCTTCATATACTCGCTATTGAAATAATCTTTTCTTATGTTGAAAACGGGAGCAGAATCGGTCCCGCAACGTCCAAAGATACGTGAAAATTTGATATTTTCTCTATATACCTTTATTTCTCTTCTCCAAACTCTTTTCGATACAAATTGTCACTAACAAGCTAGTGAATTTTTCTTTTGGGCTCTCTGATAGGAAAATTCTTTAAACGCAGTGACATTTTGAAGCAAATCATCTGATTTGTCCTTACTACACGTATATTAGAATAATATTCATATTTTTATTTTATAGAAACGAGGAGAGAAAATCCCAAAAAATTTGGAATAATGAATGTACCACCTCCTCGATTAACCTACAGACAGTCTTTAATTAACAATGAGAAAAGCATTATCATTTTTAGTTTCAAGTCCTGGTATCTCGAAAACGATTTTCTTGGAATAAAATCATCCTGAGAATCGCACATTGAATCAAAAACCTAACCTCAAGTCACACCTTCTAAATTATTCCCTTGCTTTTGAAATCCTTCTGGTATGATTCTAAGATCTCTTCCCTCCCGTGACCGACCACAAGGTTACGCCCTCAGTCACGCCCATCGAACGTCTATCGCCCCGCCTCTTTTCCCGCGTCCAAGCCGGCCCCCTACCTACTCACGAGATCAAACGAATCAGGTAAACTCGGGACGTTTTTCCGCGCGCTCGTACTCACTCGAACCGCACGAGGATGATCCTGTGGGGCTCGTCCAGGTCCGGCGAGCCGGCGTCGCGGATCAGCAAGATACACTCGCCGGGCTCGAGCCCGGCGCCGGCCGTTTCTCACAGGGTGTTCGCCGAGGGCAGGCCCAGGACCTCCTCGCCGGTCTGGGGCTGCTGGTGCATGTGGTGGGACTGGTGGGACTGGTGGGACTGGTGGGGATGCAGGTGGTGGTGGTGGGATTGGGGAGGGGGTTGGACCGAGGGGGAGGAGGATTGGGAGGAGGAGGAGGTGTTGTTGTTGGAGGTGGCGAGTTTGCTGTCTTTCTTCATGCGCTGCTTGAGGTGCACCTGAAAAGAAGAGCAGGTGGTTAGCATGAGGAGTTTGATTTCGCTTGAGCACCTCGAACAACTCATTGCACGCCCTATGAAGAGTGAGGACACGCCTGTCACCAATATTAAGTTCAAGTTCAAGTTCAAACTCAAGTTTATTTCGTCATTTTTGATACAAATTGTATATGTGACACGTCGAAAACAAAAACAAAAAACAAATATACAAACAAAGTACTCATGAATAGTACAGCAAATACATCATATTAAGAGAGGTTCTCATACTCTTTGAGGGAGTAAAAGCAACTTGTGAGAAGATATTCTTTGAGGAGCTTTTTAAATTTCACATGGTTTTTTTCTTCTTTGATGGTTTGGGGAAGTAAATTGAAATATTTTGTTCCTGAGTAATTTGGGGATTTTTTATACCCGCAATAGTTACATTTGGTCAAATGGAAATCATTTCTGTTCCTTGTAAAATGATAATGGATTTCTTTATTCTGCATGAAAGATACGGAATTTAAATGAACATAACTTAGCGTTTTATAAAGGTAAATGCTTGGTAGTGTAAGAATACGGTTATTTTTAGATGTTTCTTTGCAAGATTCTCTATATTTGACATCAAAAATCAGACGCAAAAAACGTTTTTGCATAATGAAGATCAGATTTACATCTGATGCTAGTCCCCAAATGGAAATATTTATACTTATTTTGGAATATACCAATGCATAGTAAATGTCCAGTAGATTATGATTCGTGAAATTCGACTTCAATGTTAGGAAAGCGTAATAAGTTGTTTTCAGTGTTGTGGAAAGGTATTCAATATGTTTGTTGAAAGATAATTTACAATCCAGTTGTGTTCCAAGGAATTTTGTACAGTCTGATAATTCTAATCGCGGATCAATAGGAAGTGGACGATAGTATTTGTTTGAAAATTGAATGAACGTTGTTTTATCCAAGTTGTTTATCAAATGGTTACATCTACACTATACTTCGAATTCATCAATGACAGTTTTCATTTTATTATTCATTTCGTTATTATTCCCGAATTGTCATCATGTCAGTTCTGGAAATTTCCTGCGGAAATGTTTTCGAATATGTCTTGTTCGTTATTCAAATTCCAATATCCTTTTCATGGAAATACATTCGCTGATATAATACTGGTATAACTACAAAATGAGCAATACCTGCTTTTAGTGCAATGTAACGCCATCGATTCAATTAATGACGATTCGAATACTAATAGGTCCGTACTCAGGAAAGAAAGCTCGAAGTCGTCTACACAAGTTTAATGTTGAAAAGATGCAGTCAATCTTGCTTCAATAAGGTTTGAGACATGTTTCGGTCATTCAAATGACCATCTTCAGTCAAATTAGTACATCGAAGTGTATGTGGAAAAAAGAGATCTCCTTCGGCTACCTATGACGAAGTTAATGTTCTCTGAGGGATTGGCTTATTTGCCCCCCTTTCAAAATTTCCCAATTTAAATTCCATTTTTCGAATTAATTAATTATGTATTGAGATAAAGTTCAAAGTTGAGATGAATTCCACATACACTTTGATGTACTAATTTGACTGAAAATGGCCATTTGAATGTCTCAAACCTTATAGAGGCAGGATTGACTGCAACTTTTCAACATTAAACTTGTGGAGACGACTTCCAGTTTTCTTTCTGGATCATTCCACTCCACTTCAAGTATAGACTACTACAGAAGGTCTGTACTCGTTCAACGAAGTGGTACAAGAAAAAGACATTCAATCTCTAATAAAACATATTTGTCTCTCATTTTTTCGTTTAGCTGTTCAACAACATGAGGGTGAAATGGGATGTTCAAGGCACTCTAGATTTCACTGTTTCAAAATAGACCAGCGGAAAACTGACTTTTCGTTTAGCTGTTCAACAACATGAGGGTGAAATGGGATGTTCAAGGCACTCTAGATTTCACTGTTTCAAAATAGACCAGCGGAAAACTGAAAATAGTTTTTTTTGTGAGAGTAATCAGCCCATTATGATCGGAATATGGAACTGTGATTAAAATCCCCCTTGCTGAAAGACTTCAAGTATGAGTCATTTAGCATTTAACGGTTTTCATCTATGCGACACTATAATAATCGCCCAAAATAGTTAGTAGACTCAATAATACAGGGTCCTGCATCTCACCTCCCATCTTCTATAGCTCAGTTATTAATCAAGTTGGAATTATGATATTTTGCGTCTTCATCGGATACCTCAGGGTATCCCGAGGGGTATCCCAAAAAAGTATGACGTTATAACGATGGATATATATATTTTTTGAATGGCCTACCACATATTTTTTGCATATTTGAGTGCTTTTTGTGGTCACCTACATACTCCTGGAATTTCAATGAAATCGGTTCAGTGATATTCACAAAAAAAAGTATTCCTGAAAAAATCAATTTTGCACTACTAGTCAAAACAATTAATAACGAAAAAGATGCTGCTACGTTATTAAAATCATGAAAGGATACATATTGAACTCACAATTTAGTGGAAAAGTTCTCAAAGCTATGTATTTTCCTTATATAAATAGGAGCCCCTGTATTTACCTTGTATATTTTCATGTCATTTGATGCGTAATTAAAAAAACAAAAAATAATCTAATCACAACCCGATCACAACCCTATCGAAATTTCTATCGAATCGAAGGTTATTTGCCGAAGACTCGTTTCAACTATTCTGATAGCCATTTGAAAGAATAAAAAACGAAGGTGGTTTAATCTTTGATAACTCAATTAATAACTGAGCTATAGAAGACGGGAAGTGAGATGCAGGACTCTGTATAATACAATTTCCAAATCAGACAAGAATAGTTTTCACAATAAGAAAGATACATTTTGTAGAAACTCTGTTTTTTCTATCTCTTGGGGCGCACGAAAGGGAATTCCTATTATGTTCATAGAAGATCGTGCGTACCAAAGAAGGATAGGGAGAGGAGGTAAGTTTTGGAATTTTATTTCAACTTTTAGAGGTTATAAGTTCTGGTCTGGTCGACCAATAACTCAAGAAATATTAAATACAGAACGTGGTTCTGTAGATTATAGTATGAAATAATATTGTTGAATGAATTAATATTCCTGCATCAACCACTCAATAACTATATAAGAATACAAAAATCGCGACAAAAATATACAGTGTATAGGTTATACGGGACAGTGTTTTAGTAACTATTAATGATTTATCCAGTGATTCATTAAATATTTTGCAATGAATGTGAGAATTGATGGAACATCAAAAACATCTACGCACTTGGGCAATTGGGATGTATGCAGGGCCTACTCTATCTCACCTAGAGTAGGCCCTGGTGTATGTCGCCTTGAAAGAGAAGTAATTTTTGTCATTAAAATCCTAGTTGAAATGGAACGATTTATTCACAAAACAAAAAATTCATTCATGAAAAATATGACACGATATAATAGGCCATCAAACAGCTTCTTCCAGTTCTGCAAAAAAATTGAGTCTTTCTGATGCTGTGAAGTTGTTATATAATTCGAGTCAAAGTATGAATATTAATCAGATCAACGTTATTGCATACAGCAAGAATATAGTAGCTCTACAGGGTGTTCCGAAATTTGATATCACCAGCGCAATCTAAATAAAATACGAGGTCGGAAGTTTCATATGAATGTTGGTCATGAGATCCTTTCTTCTCACGAAAGAAGGGTGAATTGCTGTGGGATTCCTACCCAGTATCCCATATTAATATGAACTATCTTTGACGTGGAGTATAGGTCTGATTTAGATACATTTATGGCAATCTTCAATAGAAAACACGGGGAATCTCTAGCTGTCGCGTTGGACATATCGAAAGCATTCGACCGTATTTGGCACGAAGGACTTCTCCACAAACTACCATCATACGGCTTACCACCTCAGCTATGCCAACTCTTATCGAGTTTTCTTTCAGGCAGATCACTTCACGTGGTGGTGGACGGTGTATCGTCTGATACCATTGGCATCAATTCCGGCGTTCCACAAGGATCAATTTTGGCACCAACATTATTCCTGCTTCATATCAATGATCTGTTGGGAGTAACAAGTTGCCCCATCCACAGCTTTGCAGATGATAGTACCCTCCATACTGCGTTCTCTTCCAGAATTCCCATTTCTTCCCAGGAAACTAAGAACTCACGGCGCAGGCAGGTCAATGCTGTCAATGAAGATCTTGCTGAAATCACAGCCTGGGGAACCAACAACCTAGTTGAATTCAACGCCACCAAAACTCAAGCCTGTATTTTCTCTAGAAAAGCGGAACTCAGTATGCCCGATATTGTAATGTCTGGCTCCACCATCCCCACCAAGCCCACCATATTTATGCTCGGTATTTCCATCAGCAACACTCTTTCATGGGATAATCATGTCAGATCCATCGCAAAAGCTGCTTCACAAAAACTCGGATTCTTGTTCCGTGCGAAAAGCTACTTTACACCTCAACAGCTTCTCATGATCTACAAAGCGCAGATACGGCCTGTTCTAGAATACTGTTCCCACATATGGGGTTCAGCACCAAAACATACGCTAATGCTCTTAGATTCCATCCAGAGAAGAGCTATCTGCCTGGTGGGTGACGCCACACTCACTCACTCTTTGACCTCATTGCAACACCGTAGAAAGGTCGGCGACCTTTCACTTTTCTATCGATACTTCCACGGGAAATGTTCTTCGGAAATCTCTACCATCATCCCTTCACTAGCAATACCGATCAGACGAACTAGACAAGCCCAGTCAGCACATCCTTTCGTTGTCATCCTCGAAAGATGTCGAACAGCACTTTATCAAGACTCCTTCATCCATAGAACGGCTAGGCTCTGGAATTCATTGCCTGTGGAAGTATTCCCAACAACATATAATCTCCAGAAGTTCAAAAAAAACTTCAATACCTACCTCCTGTCCCTATGCTCCCTAGGAATGCACGATGTTCTTTGAACATTATAGGGATTCCCTTTCGTGCGCTCCAAGCGATAAAAAAAAAGCTTGATGTACAAAGAATAAAAGGGGAATGATATTAAAAAAAAATCGCCCTGGATATTGTTTCAACTGAGTGAAAATATTGATATTTTTGAGTAAATAGGATACCTTTTTCAGTAATGATAATCCATTCAGTGTACGTTGAAAATAATGAGTTTTCGAATATTCCGAATTGAGCAAGACAATTACAAATTCTCCGTATCTCACTCACCTTCGCATGCCTCTTCTTCTCATCACTCCTAGCGAACTTCCTCCCGCAGATGTCACAGGAAAACGGCTTCTCCCCAGTATGCGTCCGAATATGCGTCGTCAGATGATCCGACCTCGAGAAACTCCTCATGCAGATCCTGCACTGGAAGGGCTTCTGCCCCGTGTGTATCCTGATGTGCCTCGTCAGCTCATCAGACCTGGAAAACCGCCTATCACAGTTCTCCACCGGACAAGCATACGGCCTTTCGTGCACAGGCGTCTTGCTGGGCCGATTCGGATACTTGCGAGGCTTGACAGGCACCAGCTTGAGAGGCATGGCGCTCTGCTGGTACACCTGGCTCAGGATCTCGTGCCCCTTGCTCGTGGAGGGGTTGTACTCGGCCAGCTGCACGTTGTACGCCCCCCCTGAGGTCTGTCCTAAATCCCCACTACACGCGGCACTGAAAGGTTCCTGCTTCGGTACCAGACTCGAAGGTCCTGGCACCACCAACGCACTGCTCTGCTGCGAATCGTACTCCTGGCTCTCCCACTGGTACTTGGCAGGGTTGACCATAGGCTGGCTTATCCGCGAGTACACCAGGTCCTGCTGCATGTCTAGTTGCAGGCCACTGCTGGAGCAGCTGGGGTAAGTCGGGGGCTGTTTCATCGCCATGCCACTGGAGCATTCCATGCTGAGCATCAATTGATCTGTTTGGGATCGGTCATCGTAGTGGGTACCAGCTGGACTAGGGGTTGGCGGCGGGTACTGTTGCTGGGGGCTCTGAGAGGAGCCTTGCAGCAGCCCGAACATGGAGGGGTACATAGGCTTGTCGCCGCTGGATAGCAGCCACTGGTTGACGGCCGAAGGTGAGTGTCCCAGGGTCTGGCTCATGCCCAGAGGGCTGGAGCTAGACATCGGGAGGTTGCCCGATAGGGTGGGACTGGCTGCTGACGTGTACACGCTTCTGTGCTGGAGCTTGGCTAGGTTGTTGCTGGAGTGGGGGTACATGCTGAGCGTGCTGTGGTTGGTGTTCTCCTCTTCTCGTAGGCTGGGAGACAGGGCGGATTCTAGAGGTGTGGCTCGTTCCGTTATTTGACTGTTGGTAGGCGAGTGATGGGAACTGGTGTGGTGTGTGGATTGTTCGATGGAGAGTTCTTCTGGGTCCAAGGAACCTGCAACAATGAGATGGGTTTGTAATACGATATGTATGGGAGTCGAAGGGATTAGGCCTCGGATTAGGCGATGTGGTGAAGTGGCTGAGCTTATATGCTGATGTTTGGTTTTCTTTGAATAGTTGAAGGAGCTTACGCGTACATTAAATGTCGAGAAGGAAATCCGATATGAATTTGATATGACTAGAGATATGATCTCCTTTGAATGCACAGTCGAGGTTTGGACCAAGTGAACTGTGCTGAATTTTGTTTGAACAAAAAATATCATACAGTAGGTAGCTGTTCATAGGGTAGGAAAGGTCAGGTAGTAAGTATTTATCGATAACTACTTGTCACTCGACTTGTCATATATTGTCATGGTGAATTGAAAAGAAGTGCTTTCATAGTGACATATAGGTTCTCATTTCAGTTTCACAGAACTATGATGAATGAAATATATTGCTAGTGGTGAAAAAAATCTATTATCATACACCTAATCTCGCAATGCCAATGTCCAATATAATATTTATAAAATTCGATAATATCCATTAACATTGGTTCAATTCTACGTCGAATCTGTCCAATCCGTGTACGGTTTAGCTCGCGTTTTTGGGAAAGTGGATTAACCCATCAAGTACCCCTGGGCTGAAGCACCGGTATATAATCTTGGTACCTGGGTAATAATCGGTATCAATAATATTCTTTACTACCTTGGTGTATAAATAACTATTGTGGTTATCACTCTAGGTGAGTTGTGAGTTAATTGGCAATATTTTTTGGCAATGGATTTTCGTAAGTGAAATACAGATTTCATGTGAAGATATCTACCTATTGGATCTTTTATATTATCCGAGGGCGAAACAACTACCCAAAATGTGTACACCATATTTAAATATCTGGCAATTAAAAAGTACTTGAGATACTTCAAACTGGTATACAAGTTAACAAGTACTGAAATACTGAAGTTCTTAAAATGAGACTTGAAAGTTCATTAAATATGTACTTAATGTTTTGAAAATGATACTTAAAGTACTTGGAATTCCATGGTGTACACCTATTCATAGAGTTGTTTCTCCCTCGATATTATCATTTCCAGCTGTTTCCAGCTTAGATACCTGAAGTTAAGTGTTTTTGCAAGTGATAAATATGTTCCTGATTATACCTACTCCCGATAATACATTTTGAATATTCCTCCTGTATGAAAAAGAGAACTTCATCATTGGAAACTTCAAACAAGCAAATAATATTCATGTAGTTCCTTTCACCTGTCGGAATATTTGGGAATGAATGAAATATGGCATCAAACTATACATGGAAATGGAATCTTTCATTAGGAAATATGCTGAACATTCATTCAATGAAGTCAGCTTCAAACATCATTCGAAAATATCGACCATCACAAAACTAACTACTAAGTGAAATAATTGTGTCAATTTGAGAATTTCGGTCGCCTAGCTGTGTTATGTCTCAATTTTGGAATTATTGGAATTGAGAGACACCCCAATGAGGGTTGTACTTCGATTGAAGCACTGGTAATTTGTAAATGAATGGAAAACTCTGGAAGTTATTGAATCTGAATTTTTGAATTTCATTTGAAGATTGTTTATTTGAAAAGCAGAAAGATGAACTGTGTTATAGAATAAAGGTATTCTTCAGAGGCGAGTTCAGAGGCTGAGATGGTTGTCAAAAACATCGTTTTAGCTGAATAAATTACAATATGAAATATTAAAGAGAAAATATATATAATCAAATAATGAATGCTGAGAATAACTTCACTGTTCCCATTCGGAAAATATTTATATTTGCAATGGTTCTGTTTTGGTATTTGGCATTGAAGGTCTATTTATTTTGAAATGTTGATGCATTATCTAAAAATACATTTCAACAAAAGGAAAAGTTGTCAATGAGATGAACAAATAAATAAAATTATGGATCGGAGATTTGGAATTAGAACAAAATAGCTAACCTCCTAGCTAACCATAGAATTAATTCAATAATAATGAGTATTGAACATTGCACTGTGACGAAAATTCAGCTAATACTCATTTGAAGATGAACTCAACGGGCAGTAAGTTTCAGGAATACTAATAACTAAAACCCTCATGAATATTGAATACCTATTCGTGGGTCCTCTCACGTAATGACGTATCTCATAAAAATCGGAATTTGAGATACTTCGTCAAAGGACTTATATTCTTATACTCTATGATCTCACAAAGTGGTGTAGCTCAATATTCAAGAGTTTTTAGCGGTGATTTTTCGAAATCTCACCATATCATAACGACTAGTTCAAGTTGTTTCACTAATAAATAAAAAGAAGATCTTTCATGACCAAACCTCTTAGTTATGAGCGAATCAAGATGGTGGAAACCTTTGAATTGCACTCCTGTAAAGTTAAGAAAACTGAGATGTCATTACGTGAGATGACGACCGTCGATATGTATGCATAGGTATTTACAGATACGTAGCAGACATTTATTTAGTTTGGGAAAAAGGTTTTGTTAGAGTTAGTTGGAGTAAGTTGAATAGCAGGGACTTTGTTATCAGATTATAAGAAGTGAGGATGCTTCATGAAGGAATGGAATGCAAACATCGAAGAAAACATCAACAAACAAATGATGCACAAGGTATCGTCAATGACTCCAGTATAGATAACATGACAGGATCCAGAAATCATCATTGAAGCTCTTTTAGAATTGCTACATCCTTAAAATAATTTCAACCCATTTATATCGCACACCTATGATTATTATGCCGAGAAGAAGTAATATCATAAAGATCAATAAATCTTCATCACGTTCTATACCACATCAACAAACCAACCCTTCCATCGATTGCTGCTGCCAAGGCAATGCTCTTGACATTACAGCACTCCGCCATGTTTGCGATAGTAAAATTCTCCTCAATGGCCCGAATGGTTGAGTATTGATCGATCCGTCGCGACGCAATACCGATGCTCTAAAGGACAAGGTATAGGCCAGATGTACACACTTGTTGATTATCTGTCACAGAAAGCCTACTGGATCCGGATAAACGGACAGCTCGCAGTTACTAAGTCTCATTTTGCTTAGATTCCATGACGGCGAAGTTATTTTTAAACGTTTGCCGCTGGGTTCAAGAATAGCCGGCGAGACTATTAGTCCAGTAGTCAGGGATCGTGAGTAAGCCGTGCCCTGCAAAAGGTTCGGTGGTTTTGATTTTTGGATATGTTCTAGAATCCACGGTAATTATCGAATTTCCAAATTTGCGACCTCGGTGACCGCATGTTGCCTCTGTTTTCAATGGAACATTGATTCAGATTTTCCTTCTTATTTGGAAACTTTTTGCTCTTCTATATGTTTTTCGAAAACTGCATGGATTTCGAGATAAATGCTACAAAAGAACTGACTCATTCAGTTTATAGTCGGAAGATGCCAAAGCGTTAATTGTCAAAACTAGGATTTCAATGTCTCCAGTGTTGGATGCTGATATACTTAAAAATGTACACTTTTTTTATTTCCACTGACTGAAATATTACATATTGTTTATTAAAGAACTCCTGCAGGGATGAAAATGGGTTGTCTTTCGATAAACTTCAAATTTGTTGTCATGAAATGTTTGAAGCAGCTAATTTGCGTAATAAATAATACTATAGGTAGGTGATTGTACAGTTTGATGGCTGTGATTTCAAGACCATTTTTCACTTGGGTTAATGGTGGAACCTTCGGTGGAACATAAATTGTATATCCATGGTCGAGTCCATGGTACAATAATAGGGGTCGGCGAATACATAGATTTACTTATTCTTCTAACAGGATTAAGACCAGTTCATGATAACATTCACCGGTAGAAACCAAAAAGGAAATCGGGAGAAGAATTATTGTATCTGGTACACTCATGTAGTTATCTCAAAGTAGCAGAACACTTATTTTTCTGCATGCGATAACTGGCAATGATACAACAAGTGCCCTTTTTAACCAGGAAAAAGCTAAATTTTGCAATATCTTTCAGAAACACCCACAAATAATGATCTTCTGAAGCTGCTCTGTATTGGAGACGCAGCCTGGTATATTTTCCCAGAGATATTTATCAAAGTAAGAAAGTTAAGAAACCATAGAACGAATTTCTCCTTCTCAATATTATATTTTGTGATTTTGTGTTCAAATAATTGTTATAGTGAGATGCCAAGAGCTCTTTTCATCACAAATGAAAGCTTTTCAAACTAATGGAAATAATCCATGTTTAGATTTGGATGAGGTAAATATCGCATGATAATAGAGATTGTCATACTTGAATTTCGCGGGTAACTGGAACTCATAACAGCTAATTGCACCATTTCGAAGCGTTACAGCTCCCTTACCATGAGTCGTACAGAAAAATGTTTCAGATAAAACTTGTAGGAAATTTAGTCTACTATAAGATTGATTATAGATATTTTTGTGCTAGTACCCACCAGTGAGGAAATAATGCGAACATCAACAATTCTAATCGCTATTTTCCAAGATGGCGGTTCACGAGGTCGCAAATTTGGGGTTTTTATAAGAACCCCGAACTCTAATACACATCCAAAAATCAAAACTACCGTACCATCAACAGGGCAAAATCCCCTGGCTCCTGGACTATATGCACCTGTTCCTCGTGTGAAAACTAACCTGTTATCGGGGGAGGTTCAAGGACAGTGCTGGGACCGAAGAAGCTCGGAGCGTCACCAGATGTAGTAACCGGGGTATTCAAATCCCCTGGTTGTGCTTCGCAAGGGGAATGATCCTCAGCGGGTGAGCAAATGGAAGCGGGCACTGGGCTGCCGCCACCAATGCTCCCGGCGCTGGTTTTGTAAAGGCAAGTGTCGAAGCTGAGCACGTTGAAGTGGTGTGCAGCCGCAGCTGCGGCAGCGCTCTCCGTCAGCAGATAAGCGGAGGTGTGGTGGTGGTGGTGGTGGTGCAGGTGCTGATTGGGCAGCGAGTCCAAAGTGTCCATGATCATTTTGCCACCGTTTGGACCACTACGGGACGCACTAGACCTTAAGCCGATCGCGCACCGACGGTATCAAGGCGGCTGGGTAACGCGAACGCACTTTCTACAATAGACGTATCTCGACGACTGGTCGGCTGGCACGGCTGACTTTGGTTTTATGAATGAAGTCAGCGTTCCATATTAGGAAGTCGCGGGCTAGGGGCGGCCAATGGCGGCGAGAAGGACGTGATCGCTCCCCACCACGGCGCGCATTCCCCCACTGCGGTGTGACGTGCCGGTGACGTAACGCCGGCGCTTGGCTGGAGGATAGGGCGAGCGCCGTGTGAGGAGCCGAATTTACCCGAATGTCTTTTGGAAAAGATTATATCTACTGTTTGTGGGTTAATCGAGGAGGTGGTACATTCATTAATCCAGATTTTTTTAGGATTTTCATTTCTCGTCTCTATAAAATAAGAATATGGATACTATTCCAATATACGTGTAGTGAGGACAAATCAGATGATTTTGCCATACAAAAAAATTATTTTTTATTTTCCAAAACGTACAAAGATGAAAATTTGATATTTTTTCCATATACATACCTTTATTTCTCTTCTCCAAACCTTTTGCAATACAAATTATCTCTGACAAGCTAGTGTTTTTCTTTTAGGCTCTCTGATAGTATGACATTCTTTGAAGGCATTGACATTTTCGGGCAAATCATATGATTTGTCCTCCCTACACGTATATTGAAGTAGTATTCATATTTTTTATTTATAGAGACGAGGAGAAAATATCCAAAAAAAATCTGGAATAATGAAGATCATACCTGTTGGTTTCGAAGATGTGGGAACGATCCAAGATCTCTTCGTACAGAGTGCCATGCAATTCATACTAAGGCAACTTGAGTTCATAGTTCATATTATTTATATTTGCCGATATGGAAACTTCAATAAGTGAAATTATATGAAGGGGTAATTCCTTGTGATATTTAGGGAAATAAAGTTCATATAAAGATGTGTCCTAACTTGCTTCGTTTTCGAGATACACGGCATGATAGCTATTTTTCTCTCAAACAGGTCTCTCCATGTAGTGGTCGACGGAGTTTCATCTGACTCTCTTATCATAAATGCTGGTGTTCCGCAAGGATCAATTCAAGCACCAACACTATTTCCACTCCATATCAACGATTTGTCGAAAGCAACTTCATGTCCAGTACACAGCTACGCGGATGATAGTACCCTCCATACCGCTTTTTCTTTCAGGGCTTCAATACCAGCCAGGCAAATCAGAAACGAACAAAGGAGAAATGTTGACAACATAAATATGGACTTGGCAATAATTCTCGAATGGGGATCCAATAAGTTGGTAGATTTCAATGCAAACAAAACACAAGCATGCCTTTTCTCTTGACCCTTTCCTGGTCATTTTGGAGACCTGCAGAACATCTATTTCCAAAGACTCGTTCATCCAATGAACAGCTAGGCGTTGGAGTACATTGCCAAGGGGGGTGTTCCCCGAGGCATATAACCTCCAGAAATTTAAGAAGAACACCAATTCCTTCCTTATTTCCCTTGGTTCTCTGAACATTACAGGATATCTTTCTTCGTGGGAACCAGAACATAAAAAAACCTGATTATCAAAATAAGGAATGTTTATACACTTCCCCTCCCCCGCATGTGACGCCCCTGAGTAGAATTCTGAGATTTTGAATTCAGAGTCTTATTCACCATCAAATGTTTATGCCGTACACCAATTTCCGAGAATTTATTGTGAAGGAAAAATGATCTGTGAGGTGTTCTATAAAGGACGTAGCTCCCTTATATGTAGCATTTTCGGACCCTTATTAAGATGGGGTTTACCCTCTGAAAAAGGTCAAACTTAATCTAAGGTGTAAAGGGGGAAGTAAAAATCCTGTCCGAAGGAGGCGGGGCCCGATAACGAAGAAAGTCGTCTAGTGTCTCACTCCAACTCATTCTAGCGTAAAATATTTCAACATTTATAGTAAAAGCGGCCTTGAGTGTTACCCCTTGAGGCATCTGCGGTCGGTCGTCTGAATTCTCCGAATAAGTTCCACAGGCACAGCTTACAAGTTGTGCGCTAGGCAATATACATCTAAGAGGAGAACGAGGCAAAATCCCGCAAAATCCTCTTCCTTACAGACTTTTTTTTTTCAGAGTAGAAATATATAGGACCTTCACCACCTTGAATATATATGATTATTACATATTATTCCAGCTTGACTACTTTTTTCTATTGTACCGAAAAAAGTTATAGGCGACCAAACTCGAAAATTTAAGAAAAAAATAACTTTGCGCGTAAATATATAAACCTTTGTAACTTCGCAATTATAGCACTTATATACGTAGTCTTTTCATAATATGATTAAGCATATTCTGGAGATTCGATTCATATATAATATGTTGGGAAATTGAATTATTTTTCGATCTAAAATGTATCATTTTGTACAGAATTCGCGAAAAAATGTCCATTGTCATCGCTTCAGTTTATCATAACTTTTTAGTTCACGATATGAATTTCAATTTTTATGATATCTTTCGATATATTGAAATGTGAGCAACAAATTGTTTCCTATAAAGTTTTCGCACGTTTCAAAAATGAACTTTGTAGAAGCATTTATTGTCTAATACGTAAGAGGCCATCCGAGCGCACGAGTGAGAACGATACAGCGGCGTTTACGTGCTCTAGACAAGAACAAATAGTAAAGATTAGGGGAGGATAACTGTCTCATTTGGGAATGGAGAAAGGAGCGTTCTTGGTTGAATATGTAGGTAAATAACTTCAGTTCATAAATATGGTCCCAAAATAATTCACTTCAAAGGCAACGAAGTGAAAATGGTAAAGAAAAAATACCAAGAAGATATTGGAAGATGCTAGAATTTTCCAAACATTGAGTTCCCAAAAAAAATTGATCAACATTATATACAGCTGGACAAACTATAGTATACCAATATGGTATATTTATAATAAAAAACTTTTTCAGAGTCTTTGAGAGGAATTTGTGATAAATTTTAGTTAGATTGAATGTTTTATATTAAAATTGACATTCTTATAGCGAGCAAATATGTAAATTTATCGATATAATTCTATTATATTCATCATATCTGTGGATGGAGCTCTTGATATTATTTCATCTTCGTTCCGCACTCATGCTTCAGTATCTATCGCACTCTGTCTCACTCACTGTGCATGACCTATCTAAAGTTGCACGTTGTCATTCAAAGCGCTATAAAAAGTTTATTTTTGAAACGTGCGAAAAGTTTATTCGAAACAAATTGTTCGTTACACTTCAATCTATCTAGATGGGAGAAAAAAATTGAAATTCATATCGTGAAAAAGATAGTTATTATCAATTGAAGAGGTGTTAATGCTAAATTACTCATGTAATGCGTGACAAAAAATTTATTTACACATATAAAAAACTCAATTTTGCCAGTTTATATACCATGGATCGAATCTTCATAATATCCTCAACCAAATGATGAGAAGTTGAGGCATCTAAGTTATGTAGTCTCCAAGTTACAAAGGTTTATACAGGTACATGCGAAGTAGATTTTTTTTTGTAATTTTTGAGTTTGTTCGTTTATAACTTTTTTCTACAAACGTCAAAAAATGACAAGGTTCGCGCATTGACAACAAATTGCGAAGTGACACTTTTTTTCAGTTTCCTACGTTACCATGATACCTTGCACAAAACAATGCGCGAAGTAAAACAGTGCGCGAAGTGCCTACTTCGCGCATTGTTATGTAAAATATATGAGATATTTATATTTCAACTTTATGGTCCTCAATCGAGCAAACATCCACGAAATCATTTATTTCTGAATGTTCAACAATAACTTTGTTTTATCTCTTGGAGCGCACGAAAGGATATTTCTATTATGTTCGTGGAACATCGTGCGTACCTAGGGAGGATAGGGGGAGGCCTTTTAAGCCAGTTCAACACTATTTTTTGTATAAAGCTGAGCATATTTTTACTTTAGAACTATATTGTTTGACGTTTGTAGAAAAAATGTTGTTTGCAACTCGAGCGCGAAATACTTTGGTCATCTCGACTATTTTTTCAACTCGGCTACGCCTCGTTAAAAAAATCAGATCTCGATCACCAAAGTAGCATTTCGCGCTCTAGATACAAAAATAACTATTTTCGGTATATCGAAGACTGGAATCTTTGGCACGATAATACACTACACTGTTTTACCACTAACCAAACCGATTTTTTAACGCGTCGACACGTGTTTCGCTAACTATGTTAGCATCTTCAGGAGAAGATTAAAATTTTAATTTAGCGAAACACGTGTCGAGGCGTTAAAAAATCGGTTTGGTTAGTGGTAAAACAGTGTAGTGTAACTTTTTTCGGTACCATAGAAAAAAGTAGTCAATTGTTTCTAGATAGGATAGTGAGGGTCTGATATCTTTCTACTTCCAAATTTTTTTTTGATTACTTTCACCTTGTGTCCCGCTACACTAATAACTATGAGGAGGACATGTTTTCACGTAAAAATCACCTTGCTCGTTTCATCCTCTTTGCCTTCACTGATGCCAGCCGCCAGCCCCTCAAAAATGTTAAATGACATTGTAGGGGTGAGAAGTTTTCAAAAGAATATACCCGGTATACCCTGTATGAGCATAAATTAGTGGTATGTATAAACTCAACTGCAAAAATATAATTCGAAAGTACGAATCTGAATAATAGAAAGGCAGCAAAAAAAGTTCAAGATAGGGAAAAACCGAAAGGGAATTTTTTACAGAAAAATACTGCTATTCGAATGGCTTGCACTCACCTATACAGGATTTATTGATTGAAGACAAATGGAATATTTTGATACAGGGGAAGAAAAATAACTATCGCATGAGTGGAATTTTTGGTTTGTATAAACAGAATTTATATTGTGTAATAAACAACGCCATATACAGGGTGTCTCAGGTTTTACTCGTCTAACTTTGACAATCGATAGCAAAACTCAAAATATTAGATACGTATTTTTCTGTTTTGTCATGGAGAAACATGTTTTAATTATACGGGGTGTTAAGGTTCGCATACATTTTTGGTTTTTAATTTCTCTCAGTTGAAACAAAACCTAGCGATCTGAAATTCGGTGAGCACTTTTCTATCGGCAATATGAACAGTCCTTATCCATTGAAAAAACTGGGTGTTATCGTCACCCCCAATGGGAGTAACCATGTTATTCTTTTTCGATAGCCCTCTGACATGGAACTCGTCAGATTTTTTTTTATTGGGACGCTAGTGGTGGATCGAAGCTAATGAAAAATCATTATTATTTCTTCACCACACTTTGTGTTTTTCATTTGTTTCAATATCTTTCGTGTACGTGAACCATTCAATATTCAATTCGAATGATAATTTGATGTAAGATAAACATTTAGGTTATAAAGTTGTTATGCATAGTAGGTGTAACATTATTTCGAATAACAAGGAAACTAAGAAGGATAGGGACAGTTCATATATAACAGATAGAAAAGTGCTTACCGAATGTCAAATCTCTAGGTTTGGTTTCAACAAAAATAAAAAATAAAAACCAAAAATTCATGCGACCTCGAACACCCCGTATAAAGAAAACAAGTGTCTCCACGACAAAACAAAAAAATACGTGTATAATATTTCAATTTTTGCTTTCGATTGTCAAAGTTAGACGAGCTAAACCTGAGACACCCTGTATATATTACAGGAACAACATCAATTTGTCGAATCTTCTATCCACTATTTCGATTACATTTTATTTTGCCAACATTCATCATTGCGAGGTATATTTTGACAGACTGTCTTCTGCGGTATTTATTACCAGTTTGATAATTACTTCTCGGCATTATAACTTTTGCTCACACAAATAATGCACAAATATTGAAAAACGGAAATGTCACTGCCGGAATACTGAAGTAAACTGAACAAAAACAATATTCCAATCCCCCGTGTATAACACGGTATAACACTAATTCCAGGATTTTCGGACCCTTTATGTCCGCCGCTTTTATGCTCACCGCCTTTATGTCCATCGCTTGCCGCTTGCCAAACATGTTCAATCTTTTATCATCTAATTGGGTGAGTCACCTGGAGCGAAACTATTATTCTTCAATGAGAGATTTCTCTGTTTATCTATTTCCAGAAGGCAAATTCTTAATGTTGACAAGAATATTAAAATATATGTAACTCGTATATTATATAATACCAGTTATTACCTAGAATAAATATGATGGAACTTCTGGCATTCCTTATATTCGTATTTTGAAATTGGAATTGGGGTCCTACCTACAAACCATACGTATTTTTATTATATGGGTTACCTAATAAACGTACCTATACGTCGTATTCAAAAATTCAATCAACCCATCTAAAACTTCTTTTGGTTTCATCTCCAGTGCTAAAATTTTCTGAATAGCTTCAGTGCTACTTTTTATGAATGAATTCACTATTCATTCAACCATTCATAGTATCCATGTAGAAGTGCATATTCGTGTGAGGGCGCTCGTATCAGTGAAGAAAAATGATCCAAAATTGCGTCTGCAGAGGTCCAGCAAAAATCACTTTTGATGGTGATATTTTGAATGGATCCTTGCGAATTTTTTTGACAACGAAGATAAATGTATAAGTGAGGCATCTCTCGAAGTACTTTTCAAAAAAAATATATACCTAGTGAGAAAAAAAATAGTGAATCTGGTCAATTTTCTGGAAGTTTTTTCGACTATTTTTTTTCAAAATTTTGAAAAAGTACTCCGAGAGATGCCTAGATCCAACCTTCTAGAAACGATCCGTGAAAAAAAAACTTAAATTTATTCAGCGAGCTTCGAGTATTTTGATTTCTACCGTTCCTTGTTTCCCCATTGATCGCTCATAGGGTTAAACCCCTCTTAATACCAACTTTTAGCCTTATCTTCATGCAAGGTATACGCCAATGAAAGGATGCCGCTTAATTTTCAATCACCCTGTATACATACCTACCCGCTGAACCTGTAAATTTTTTGAGATGCTGTTCTGCTTGCTCTATAGGGAGTTGTTTCTTGCTCTACACAATCATGCATGTCTTATGAAAAATGTTCCTCAAAAATGTGGTCAAAACATATTCCTGCATTGGTTATGGTATAGATGATATAGATGATGGGTGTTTGGATATTTTCCTTGAAAAATGAAGGGAATATATGTATAATTAGTATACTGAGATAACTCAGTGGCGTCTGTATAATGAAATTATTACTGGATTCCTTTTCGTGCCTTTTCGAACCAAGAGATGAAAAAATATTCTTTCTCTCGAGTAAATATTGGTGCAAAGTCATAAACAACACTTATGATGAATCCATTTCATGCACAACTAAACTTAGTCTCAATTTGAGAATGAGAAGAATGATTATTGGTTGATTTCCGATATTGATTCTTAATCCACCAATCGCCTTCTCTAATTATTGATTTGGGCACTTGGGACAAGTTGAATCATGGACAACATATGGCAGAGTGGAATAATATTAAGATCATAGGAACGGAAGATAACAACCAGAAGAAAAAAAATCAAGGAATCTGCTTGCATTCTTCTGAACGGAGACAATAGCATTGCTTCCTGTTCAGTTGATGTAGATAGAACGTGGTATTCACTACTGAAATCTGAATGATTATTGGTTGATTTCCGATATTGATTCTTAATCCACCAATCGCCTTTTCTAATTATTGATTTAGGACTAAGTTGAATCATGCATGAATTCAATGGTACTTCATAATTATGTCTGTTTATGTTCGGTGATTATGTCAAGTTATATTGTTGGAACAACCGCCTGCCCACTAAATTTATACAGCGGATGTTACAAAGCACTGCATATTTATCAATAACGACTTGTCATAATAATATGCTGTCATGGTCATGGCTAGGACAGGGAAAAAATATCGATATAACGATAAATATAACAGGTATAGGGTTTGTGGGGATGCAGCTGATGTGGGACTCAAAACTTTTGAGAAACCTTTCGGAATTTATTTAATTCCTTCGTCAGTCTCTCTAAAATGAAATAAACAATTATAATATTCAAAAGAAATGGGTATTAGAAATTACTTACAGTATATGAATATTATGATTGTACATTTCATTTTAGAGAGACTGACGAAGGAATTAAATAAATTCCGAAAGCTTTCTCAAAAGTAAAAAGAGTTTTTTTCTGAGTCCCACATCAGCTGCATCCCCACAAACCCTATACCTAATCTATTGATTTATACAGCTACTAATATTAATTGAATATGATAAATATATTTATATATCGAATAACGATATAATTTCGAAAATATCGATATATCGATAGTTATTGATCGAATTTTCTCTCAATTTATCGAAATAAATGTATTTATTTCAATTGTGTGACCCCTAATATTCGTAATATCCAGACAATAGTAAGAACATTTGTATGTTCATTTTTCTTTCTTATTGGGTAATTTCACAATGATGCCATTATATATGTTTCAAAGAACTCGGAATTGAATGATTATCAGCGCCATCCTTCGTTTATGTTCGGTGATTTGGGCGTGAAAATAATAATAATAATAATAATAATAATAAACGTCTTTATTACTTCTGAATAGAAAATGATATATGATATATAAAGTATGGGTGGATAATAATTTTCAGAAGCAAAGGGCGAAGTTCAACTCAGTTTCTAGATGACTCCGTCCACTGAATTGCTCTACCACTTAACCCTCAAATACCTCTACAATTCAACATATAGGAACAACAAAAACAGAAATTAGAAAAAGTGAAAAAATAGTACATATGGATGATAACATATAATAGGAAGTCTGAATGTTGTTATTGATTTGAATTAAACAGATGTGAAAATATATTCGTTTTGAATTTATGAAACACTGCTGATTTCAATTGATGTGGAATATTATTGTAAATATGGCATATTTGATAACTGAAGCATCTTCGGAAAAGTTCTGTTTTGAAAGGGGGAGGAGACAATACTCCTCTAAACCTAATATTCACATTGTGAACGTCCGTACGGAAAACAATTTTTTTATGGAGATAGGAAGGTTTTTTACTGATGATAATTCTACATATATTGATTAAGTAGATATATATTAGTTTTTATGCAGATTCAATTGGTTCGGTTAAAATTTCCATAACCTTTGGCTTCGAGAAAAAAATTGCTTGTTCTGAAGTACCTAAGCCTGATGGGAAAAAATCGAATATTGATTTTGATTGATCGATAATGTCATGGCTACTAGATTGTAAGAAGGATTGCAGAGAAGTGCTTTTAAATATTCATAGTGACAATAATAGGTCCGTATTTCAGTTTCATAGATGAGAAACATTTAATTTACTAATATAATACAGGTCATAGGATATATCTAATTCCGGTCCCTGGGTAATAATGATATTCTGTACTACCTTGGTGCATAAATAACTATTTAATCACTATAAGTTACTGCACAGACTAACCATTTGACACCTCACTTTCTAACATAACATTTAGGTACTCAGAGTATAGGTATAGTCTAATTGTTGTTACTGTGCGCATCTTTCTATGTTCTTGTCAAAATCATACATACCTAATCTTTTCATAATTATTATCAAATGCTTCAGGTACTATACTCATCATCACTAGAACCATGAAAAACAATCAAGTGCGCGTTTTGAGAGAAATTCCGTTGTTAGGGCCACTTTATAAAAAAATTTAAGACTTAAGATTTATCACCTAACATCTATAAGGCTTATCACTTATGACAGATAGAACATGATCACTGGTTATGTTATAAAACCATTTAAGACTTATGATTTTACATTTGAGACATAAGAAGATGATGGCCAACTTCCAACTTAAGAAATGCTGATAAATGATCATAAATGGAATAAGGAGTGCGCCTCCAAAATTGACACCTCAATTTCTCGCTATTAAAAAAATATTCGAAATATCTTGGGTTGTTATTCACGATGAATATTTGTTTTTCTTCTGAGAGAAAATATGGATACTTCAGAAATACACTATAGAATGTCTCGCGAGTCAGTCAGTTTCTGTTAGGCAACAAATAGTGAATACTTTCTGAATAATGTGGAGAATAATGGATGTGGACATCATTTTAGGGATATAAATCAATAGAATCCCGGCCAACCATGAGATGTATACGTGATGTATACGCCACATCACTTTGTGACATGCCATATCGCATTTGAAGTCACAAACATGTTACCGATACAACGTGGCGATGTGAAAATGTCCGACTCAAGCAACATCACTGTGACGTCGTTCAGACATGAAATACGAGATCACATAAAAAATCACTACCAGGTCACATACAAGTGTACATTTCATATTACAAATACTTCACATTGCGACATCGATGATGTGGTCGCCGTACCTGTGATATTCGTGGGATATATAATAATAATAATTATTCAACTTTACGAAGAAAATGTTTATTTTCCGAAAGTAAAAACAGATGATACAAAACTTATCATGACAATCACCCTAATTAGTAATCTTGAAGTAAAACATGACACATATATATAGCAATACAAATGTACATTATTCATAAATGATACATATCAAATACACTTACATTATCTCGGGATCTTTCATCCACCTTGTTTTAGATTGCAATATTCCTATCTCAGAGATAATTACAATATTACCTATTGTGATTGAACTCACCGTCGTTCCTAAATGATTGTATACCTCCAATTTGAAACTGCTATAATATATGCTATAAATCATCTCAGATATTTCAACAGAGAATTTGAAAGGAAATAGTCTGTACCGAGTCGGACTCACTCAGCACTCACTGACTGACTGACATGGCCATGCACAGCTCAACATGGCGTCTGGCGTGTGCGTTCGTTTTGCGCATGTCTGCGTCACACTCACAGGTCACAAAGATATCTCATGAGGATATTAATGTGAATTATTTAGTTAACGTCGAAGAGATGTAGTTTGAAGAAGTCGCTGCCACATTACATAGTTTCCTGGTTGCAATGACACCTTGCGACGTTGATATCGAATCTACGTCGATAAGATGTGTAAACGAGATATTGCATATATGGAAGGTTGTTACGTCACACAGATATTGATGTCACAAGATGGTTGGCTGGGATGATATCAGAACTTGAAATTTTGATTTACAACCAGTTTCTAACATACTAAACTTTGAAAATCTGGCTCTGTATCAGAAACTAGATGTCAGTAAAATGCAGTCTCTGTAATGACAGAAGACATGTATCGCCCTAGAATCTTAATTTTTTCATAACTGAATCCACTCAAGAGTATTAAGTCTTAAATGTTGAAATGTTAAATCTTAAATGTTAAAAGTTTTTATAAAGTCACCCTTAGTGAGGCATAGATCTGGTGAAGGACATTTTTACGTTCGGGTGAATTCGGCTCCTCACATAGTGCTCCTCCTAGCCTCCAGCCGGCGCTCGGCCGCTGCTATGGGGAGCGTGCGATGTTTTCTGGACCGCGGAGGATTGCGCTAATGGGGATTTTGCGGTGTGGTTTTTCGTCGAGAGGCACGCGTGCCGTTCCGTTCGGGTGGGCATCATCCGACGGCTGTGTTATTGTCGCGGTTCCGTCGAGTGGTCTGTGGAAGCGATCCTCGATTCCACACTGTTTTAGCGATTAAGTAATCGGTGGCCGATATTCAGGAGATCGTGGGGGTTGCAATATTCATGTTGTATAAAAAATCTTCTGAAGTGGAGGGGGATTACCAAAGAGAAAAAAACTCAAAGTCGTCTCCACAAGTTTAATGGCGATGTGTGCAGATAAATCTGCTTTTACTTTCGAGAGAAATGGTCATCTTCAGTCAAAGTACAGAATGAAGGTGATGTGGAAATGGCTATGACATCATGCAGACGAAAAATTCTTTTCATACATTGTTGAAGAACATATTTGAATCTTAATTTGAAAAATAAGTCGTGTTTTATGGAGGAAGGCAGGGCCAAACCACCCAAAACTTGGGGCACATCATATTCTCAGATGCCGATGTGTTTTCTCTTTGATTTATATTATAGTTCTCTTTGCTGCTTGTTGAGGGGTTGTTAATGGGATTGTGAAAACTGATCGAATTCACGCCACATACCGAATTTTTCTACTCACATAACTAAAATGGTATTTAGCGTACGGATACCCTGAAACTGTTGGATTATGTCCAAAGAAGGGCAATTCGTCTCGTGGGTGATGCCTTGCTCACAAACTCACTCACTTCTCTGGAACACCGAAGAAAAGTTGGTGATCTGGCTCTATTTTATAGATATTTTAATGGACGATGCTCTTCTGAGATATCAACAATTATTTCTCTCATTGGTTTTCACGATGTTCTCTGAACATTACAGGATATCCCCTTCCTGGGAACAAGAACATAAAGAAATACCATAGCAACAGAGTTTTTCAAACACACATTCAGTCGTTTGAGTCCTGTCCTGTCTGGCCTGTTTTAGGAAATAAAAATAAACATAAAACAGTATCGTTAGTTAAAACTGTGTTGGGAGCTGTGGACATGGTTAGCAAAGGAACTATACTAGTGTTATAGTCATTCAAGGATGATGGCTCTGGCTAATGTACTGGGAATTGCAACTGGGATGTGAACAAGAAAATTTATATATACGTCTAAGGATAAAATTCCTTCTCTCCATAGCTAAGCATATAACCCTTATGAACTGATATATGGTGGAGGTTGATGTATCCCTCATATCGTGACATGGTGGAAGCATCTATGACTAAAATTCATACCCTATATCTGAGCTACCAGTAGTCTTATCCCGTCAAGAAGAGCTCTGGATCGAGGCATCATTTCGCTTTGGACAATTCACAAGTTTCATTTTTCGAGTGTTATTATTATTATTATCATTACATATAGGTAGGAGTTCAC
Source organism: Phaedon cochleariae (assembly GCA_918026855.4). NCBI lineage: Eukaryota > Metazoa > Arthropoda > Insecta > Coleoptera > Chrysomelidae > Phaedon > Phaedon cochleariae. Next base: position 37,693,155 of record OU896718.1, on the reverse strand, counting down.
TTTTTTCACGGAATATCAAGATTCTTCCGTAGAAACATTCTCGAATTACTTTTACGTTACATACCAATATATTTAGTTTTATTGGTCTTTGTTCAGTCAGTCTCACAATAAAAACCGATAAAAGAAACATCATCATAAACGAGATTGAAATTCAATTGGAAAATATATAGGTAGGTACTATAGAATGAGAGAAAACATGACAATAAAACGGATGCAATATTTGGATGAAAAAAAAAATCGTTGTTTTCTTAATGGTGAATATACTCACCCCGATACAATAAAGTCAGTTATGAAGAAGAACTAACAAACAAGAATAACATCTTTTGAAAATAATTGCAATGAGACACATCAGTTGTAACTCTTACAAATGGTTAAAATTAGCACCTACGCAACGGCCAGCGAAATAACGAGCCAATGTTATTTTTGAAAAAACATCTGTTAGCGTTTCTTAAAAATAACAACGACACAGCAAAGACATCACGTTCAAAAATACACTAATCAGCTGGCAAGGATTCTGTGAGTCAGTAGTGATAGTCGTGACGTTTATAGTGGTCATTATGTAATTCCAAAAATAGTCGTTTTTAGGCGAACATAATTGTAACTTATATCTCAACTAAAACACCGTTTTGATGTCATATTATTTGCATCGTACTATCAAACAGATGGAATTGCTCCAGAAATATTCTTAATCGATATTGCAGAAGCGGTCTGTCCAAATCGATGCTGCAATGGATATCACTCTAAATAACAACCTGATGACATTTCGTAATATTCTTCTATTTTCACGAAGGAATTTCGCTATTTCAGCTATTTTAGATTGTTTTTGTCTTTCCTTCATGAAAATACATGAATTTATAAACGAAAACTTCGAAGTCGGAAGAACGACTATAAGTTTATAAAACCACTACATGGTCTACTATACACAGTAGTTTCATCAGGAGAAAAAAAAAAGTGAATAGGTAGAATCTTACTGGGAGTGTGAAAAACATTCAACATTCTGATCATATTTGAGAAATATTCATATCGTTTGAAAATCAATCTTGGAGTTACAATTTTAGGTAAGTAATGATCAAAAATTAAATAATGTTTGCAGAATCATCAAGAATAGTCTTGCTATCACCTAAGAAGGATGAGAAAATTCTATTTTTTCAGCTCACAATCGATATAAAAAAACTTGCATTGAGACAGTTTTTTTTATGTTCTGGCTCCCACGAAAAGGGATATCCTGTAATGTTCAGAGAAAATCGTGAGAACCAAGGAAAATAAGGTAGGAATTGGTGTTTTTCTTAAATGTCTGGAGGTTATATGCCTCGGAGAACACATCCATTGGCAATGTGTTCCAGAGCCTCGCTGTTCGTTGCATGAACGAGTCTTTGGAAGAGATGTTTTGCAGGTCTCTAAAGTGACCACGAAGGGGTGCGAAGCCTCAACTCGACGGGTTAATCTAGCGGGGACTGCCAATGGAGGAACAATTGTTGATATTTCAGAAGAGCATCGTCCATGAAAAAAATCTATGAAATAGAGCCAGATCGCCAACTTTTCTACGGTGTTCCAGAGAAGTGAGTGAGTTTGTGAGCGAGGCATCACCCACGAGACGAATTGCCCTTCTTTGGAAAGATTCCAACAGTTTCAGGGTAAGTTTGTTGTCTGCACTCCGGGAACAGTATTACAGGACAGGTCGAATCTGTGCCCTATAGATCATAAGCAGCTGACTGGAAGTGAAATGGCTCCAAGTTTTTGGGATGCACTTTGAGCAATTGATCTCACGTGATTTTCCCAAGAAAGGTGATTGCTGATAGTTTAGAGATATAGAAAATGATAAACAGGGTGATTCATTAAGAATGGAGAATCTCTGAACTACAAATAGTAAACACAAAAATGATGGGATTTAGCCCAATATGCCTGTTGAAAATGTTGCTGGTTCAGGAGATACAGGGCTGTTCTAGGGGAAGATTTTATGTCAGAATTCCAGGATAACTTTGTTAGTTTTAACAGCATGAACATGAAATCTTGTATTTCTAGGTTTTCTGACATGAGGAATATGAACTTATTTTGTGATTGCTCATAGAGGGCGCGAGATAATTTACATCATATCTTCTATGTCAATTCAATCATGATCAAAATAAGTGGAAAATCTGAAAGCTCGTTCAATTTCACATGAAACATGTACTCTTTATCACAATCACAAAGTGAGCTGCAAATTCATATTCCTCATGTCAGAATACCTAGAAATACGAGATTTCATGTGCATGCTTTCGCTTTGGTTTGATGGTCGAGAAGGACTACATCAGGCTTGTTAGCTTGTACTTGCCTGAGGGGGGGGGGGAATGAGAAGTTCCAATAAATTCGGCACCTCTCATTCTCCATACAACGGTCTCAATATCCCGCGGAGCATAGGGCAGCACTGGGTTCTCGTCTATTCCGTATTATTATGATTATTGTTATCATATTTATTATTATTATCTTCGAATGATTCTCGCTGCCTGCACAAATGTCATCTTTGGGTGCCTGGGCAGGAAATAGAATAGGGTTAATGTGATCGAAACAAATCGTGATTTCGTCGGAATTATTCAGATGTAGCCACTCGTGTATTGAATTAATTGATGGTATTTAACATATTGTCTTGATTGTTGGTATTTTTTCAGGGTAGGACAATGGTATTTCAAGGGGCCACATAATGCTCCCTCATAACTACAATGGCCTATTTATCAGTCTAAGAACTAAGTGTTCTCTCGCCAATTCACATATCGCGTATAATCGCCCAAATCAGGACTGACAGCAAAAGGCCTTGCATGGTTCCGTTCACATTATTGACCCTATAGAAGTTTGCTCAATTTGCATTCTATACGCGATTTTGTCAGAATTCAGAAGTATTGATGACCTAGTACTTCTACTCAACACCCATGACATTGTATATCTAACAAAGCTTGTGCAGTCGTTGATGAATATTATGGAGTTACGAGCATTCATTATAAATAAATAAATTCAAGCTATTAGGGATTGTTCTAGCTTCATTTTCTTTTTCTCTTCAATTTATTCATTTCACTAAGATCAGTCACTGTTACTGTTCGAACCCTTGTGATGAAATAGTATATTGTGCTACAAGTGGGGAAATTTCAACTTTTCTCTCTTCACGAGCCTGAAGGGCAAGTGATGCAAACACACGAGTGAGTAAAGTACTTTTCCCTAAATGTTGCACACTATAGTTTTTCTACAATTGCACTTATCCAAAGAATCCAAGTAATATTGGTATTTATTTTATAATGTGGCACTATGCCACATTGAATATTGTGACCAAAGATAGACGCATTTCCTAGTTCCTCAGAGAATTTAAAAAAGTACACTTTCCGAAAAAGATTTTATTCCTGTATTTTCTTTAGATTCCATAAATTTTTCGGATATGCCAATTCCTACTTTTTTCCTGAAAAATCCGGAAACAAATCCAACTTTTGCAGCTTTTTCCATTATCTCTGTCTCTGGCGGTGTATTTATCAAAATTGTCACTTCACGGTACATGCATCATTTTATTCTTTATGAATTGTTGGAATAATATTTGATGGAAACTGCGATTTCTATCAAAAGCACTAATGAGAACTACCCTAAAGAATTTAAATAACTTCATTTGACAGTTGTGACAACTATTCCAAGGTGTACAGCAGCCAATTTGACTTGGTCGATTTTTGTTGATTGTCCATGGAAATGTATGTGTTGTTGACAAAGTGCCGTGAGGAAAAATATTTCTCACAGTATGAGCAATACATGGTTTTGAAACTGAGTAAGCTATGAGGAATACGCTACTTTTCATAGCACTAGTAGAAAAATGTATTTTTCCAAACACAATCAACGAATCTATCTATCTATCTGTCTATCTCCTAACTACGGCCCTGTATTTTCCTGGAAAGCAATGGCGAGAAAAATGTTGTTGATCTGGCCCCGTACATCGAACCGTGAACGTCCTTGCCGCAACCGTGATCTAGACATTCGGCGTTGCGAACGATATTATCAGGGTGCATCGATGGGGGTGAGGGAATGCCGTTCATGGATGCGTCCGTAGGGGAGGCATTCCATGAATGAATTGACGTCATAGGATTCCTGGAAGGGGTGTACGCGGTCGATATCTTCTATTTCCGTCCGCTTCTGGCTACTCTGTGTGCGTTTCATTCATATTCGCTCGATGAAGGGATGAACGGGTATTTGGGGCTCGTTTACGTCGAGTGGAGCCATAATCGGTGATTGAGTGTTCTGTGATGGAATCCGTGTGCAGATTATACCTTTTTCCTCCGATTGGCAGCAAATATTAATTTTGCTGACAGATATCAATTAGCAAAGTATTACTTTTCCTGCCTAGGCAGCAAAGTGGGTTCTTTGCTGCCTAGGCAGCAAAGTGGTTACTTTGCTGATTGATATGTATCAGCAAAATTAAAAATCCATAAATCGTTTATAATTTCCTTCATATTTCATCCGATACTTCTCCGGCAACTAATTCAACTCTATATTTTTTGCCACCTCCCTTATTAATGGAGGTGTAAGTATACTTCCAGGTCGCTATCACTGTCCATTATATAATAATTTAAATATACCGATATTTTTTCGCACAACTGTCAGAAATTTCATGTATTGTCAAACTAACAACTGCGATTTCTATCAAATTTTATGTTAATTGAACACAATACAGGCAAAATAAAGAGATTGTGGGAATTGTGATAATTCGAAAATACAATATTCTCCCATATCATTATGAACAATCGGAGAAAAAATTATATGTTCAACTCGGCAGCAAAGTAGATTGACTGCCTTAGCTGGATTCCTAGCCTCGCTACGCTCGGCTATGAATTCAGCCTCGGCAGTCAATCTACTACTTTGCTGCCTAGTTAAACAAATAACTATTTTCTGTAATTCAGTATGGCGACGAATCCAAAACTGACGAAGAATGGGGAAGACATATTCTTCGTTATCAAAATATCTTGAACATTCACCTAACATAACATCTGTTGATTTTTTGGACCGGTAGACGAGTAAACTAGGTTACAGGACGAGCAGTAGATAAGTCCACTAGGCTCATTCATACTCATATTTTTATGTTTCAAAAAATAAGAATTAGTAATAATGCAGCAAATAATAAGGTCAACTACGAAATTTTTTTTTTGATCTGGTTCCCAGGAAAAGGGATATACTATAATGTTCAGAGAAAATCGTGAGAACCAAGGAAAATGAGGTAGGAATTGGTGTTCTCCTCAAATTTCTTGAGGTTATATGCTTCGGGAAACACTTCCCTTGGCAATGTGTTCCAGGGTCTCGCTGTTCGTTATATGAACGAGTCTTTGTCTCCAAAGTGACCACGAAGGGGTGCGAAGCCTCAACTCGACGGGTTAATCTCGCGGGGACTGCCAAGGGAGGAACAATTGTTGATATTTAGAAAAGCATCGTCCATGAAAATATCTATAAAATAGTGCCAGATCGCCAACTTTTTTACGGTGTTCCAGAGAAGTGAGTGAGTTTGTGAGCGAGGCACCACCCACGAGACGAATAGCCCTTTTTTTGACAGAATCCAACAGTTTCAGGGTATGTTTAGGTGCTTCACTCCAAATATGGGAACAGTATTCCAGGACAGGTCGGATCTTGGCCTTATAAATCATAAGCAGCTGACTGGAAGTGAAATAGCTTCTGTCCCGAAACAGAAAACCAAGTTTTTGGAATGCACTTTAAGCAACTGATCTCACGTGATTTTCCCAAGAAAGGTTATTGCTGATAGTATAGTACCAAGCATCGAAACAGCCAAAATGCTCAAAATGGAATAAAGTGTTGAATAAATACAAAAAGCTCAGCCATTTCCATATATTGTCCATAAAATAATAATAATAATAATAATAATGGTCTTTATTCATCAATTACAAATTACAAACTGCAAATTGCATCAAGATTGAGAGTGTTTGATAATGCATTGATGAAGGGCGAAGTTCAGCCTAGGCTGTTTTTCAACTTAACTTGAACAAAAATGGTAGATTTCGGGAGAAAAACAACTACTTTTCTGCCTAATGTCACGCAGAACATTGAATTACATCCTTCCGAAATCTATACATCGACTCGCATAAACGAATACTGATACGAGTAATTCTTTCCTGAATGCTCATTGATTTCAATGTAGCCAGGCCACGCTAGACACCTACAGACCGGTTTCGAGCTCTTTGACTCTCATCAGTGCAGGGCAGTCTCCAGCCAGCAGTCCTAAGACCACCGATTAAGCGTAGCCTAGTCAAACAAAAATCAAGTCTGCATTATATTCCCTAGGAAATAGTCACAATGCTCAAAGTGAAATAAAATGTTAAATGAATACAAAGAGCTCAAAGTCATTTCCACACAATGTTGATAAAATAAACAACAACGGTAGATTTCCAGGAAAGTAGCCCGAAAAGTAGTTGTTTTTATACCGAAATCTACCATTGTCTTTTTTTCTGTCGATATAATCTACATAGAAAGTAAGTTGAATGTGAAAAAATCAAATACGACATCATGAACTGTTCCCGAGATGATTGGGGAAAAACAAAATTTTAAATTTCAAGAATAAAAATGAATTACATAGAAATTTTTCTTTTATTTCGGATGTTATTCAATCATGCATTATTTCTAGAAAATACTTTTTCAGTTGAATATCTATCAACACACTTTTATAATTTTATTATCAATCTATGTTATTATTATTCAACGTGTTTCTTCAGTTTTTCAAACGATACTATTTATTTTCAACTTGTTTCTAATTCTGAAATCATCAGTTCCAAAAACTACGAAAGAACCATAATTACCTATCCAGAAAACTCCTAGAAACAAATATTGAATAGAATCGGATTATAATTACAAAACTCGTCCGTGATATTGGATTCGCTTTATTGGATCCGCCATATTGGATCCGTCATCTGGAATTTCCCAATTTCAACGAAAAAATTTGCGAGAGAATCATAATCTCCGACCCCGAAAACCCCCAGATACCATCAATTTTGAATAGAATCGGATCATCATCACAAAACTAGTCTGCCATATTGGATCCGCCATCTTGAATTTTCCAATTTCGACTAAAGAATCATAATTTCCGACCCCGGAGCCCCTAAATACTAACAATTTTAAATTGAATCGGATCATAATAACAAAACTCGTCCGCCATATTGGGAAAAAGTGTTATTGCAAACTGGTGAAAATGCATCACTAAAATTCGGAATGTTGATGGAACACGCTGAAAATATATTATAATTTAATATTATATTTCGATTTCATGCGACCTGCAAACGTACTCCAGACTGAAATTTGATCAGTACGATGGATTTCTGTTTCAATTAGCTTCCCAACGAGGGGTCACACGCTAGGCTTGCTTGCATTTGAAAAAATCATGTTGAGGATGATTCCAGCTACCCCCGAAGGGTTATATTCTTCATGTGGCTCGCAAAATGTAGGTGAACACATGGAAACGCTGACTTGTCTTGCGAATTTTCAGAAAAGTCATTCATCATCCCGCTAGGGACTTTATTCCAGGTATAAGGTCCCCACACTGTATAATATCTATGTCATAGCGTATAGATAGTCTCTCACATCAAAGGATTACGTAAACTCACAAAATTGCTCTAATCGAGGATATCTTGTAAGTACTCATTGTGTATTTTCGATGGATGCGTCAATGAAAATATAGATAATATCATTGATGTGACGTAATAGCACAGCGAATCAATATTAACCGCATTATCACCTACGTACCTAAATGATAAAGGACAAACATAATATTGCCCTGTTTGTAAAGGAGTATTGATATCCCAATAGTTATCAGTGATTGTATCTGCACTTTAGAAATGAATTAAATGGTAATCCGTCCAACAGCATATGAATACAAGAGACATATAGGTACTCGAAGAGTGTGCGTCAGAGTTTACTGGTAATATTTTCATCAACGCTAAATTTTCCTGGTTCTGGCAAGTGCTTCATCAATTAAATTGATTGATTTTTTTTATTGTCTATTCTGCTAGAGGTACTGGATTAATGAATCGTAGCCCAACTGCGGCCTCGACTGCGGCCATCATAAAAACCCTTGTTCTCTTTTCTCTTGATATTCCTGCGATGCGAAATTCGAAATATGATATCTGGGGATGACATTAATTGACAGCAAATAAGAAAGTTTTCTCCTATTTCCAAAATTTGTCTCTGTTACCATGGTACCGTTGATCACTGCAATCATGATGTATTTCTATCGTTCTTGAGTGGTGAAGAGTCGTTCACAATAAAAAATCAAATACCGATTTTTCTTTCTCGCTTGGAGCGCACGAAAGGGAATCCCTATAATGTTCAAAGAACATCGTGCGTTCCTAGGGAGGATAGAGATAGGAGGAGATATGTGGGAACAGTATTCTAGAACAGGCCGTATCTGCGCTTTGTAGATCATGAGAAGCTGTTGAGGTGTAAAGTAGCTTTTCGCACGGAACAAGAATCTGAGTTTTTGTGAAGCAGCTTTTGCGATGGATCTGACATGATTATACCATGAAAGAGTGTTGCTGATGGAAATACCGAGCATAGATATGGTGGGCTTGGTGGGGATGGTGGTGCCAGACATAACAATGTCGGGCATACTGAGTTCCGCCTTTCTAGAGAAAATACAGGCTTGAGTTTTGGTGGCGTTGAACTAGGTTGTTGGTTCCCCAGGCTGTGATTTCAGCAAGGTCTTCATTGACAGCATTGACGTGCCTGCGCCGTGAGTTCTTAGTTTCCTGGGAAGAAATAGGAATTCTGGAAGAGAACGCAGTATGGAGGGTACTATCATCTGCAAAGCTGTGGATGGGGCGAGTTGTTACTCCCAACAGATCATTGATATGAAGCAGGATTAATGTTGGTACCAAAATTGATCCTCGTTGAACGCCGCAATTGATGTCAATGGTATCAGACGATACACCGTCCACCACCACGTGAAGCGATCTGCCTGAAAGAAAACTCGATAAGAGATGGCATAGCTGAGGTGGTAAGCCGTATGATGGTAGTTTGTGGAGGAGTCCTTCGTGCCGAACACGGTCGAATGCTTTCGATATGTCCAACGCGACAGCTAGAGATTCCCCGTGTTTTTCTATTGAAGATTGCCATAAATGGGTGACGTAGGCAAGTAGATTTCCAGTAGATCTTCGGTGGCGAAAGCCGTATTGCCTATCATTAATGATTCCTGAGCTCTCCAGATATTTGATAAGCTCAATATTGATGGCTTTCTCCATCACTTTAACTGAGATTACTGATAACAGGGCAATGGGCCTTGTATCTCAAAATTTCGACGTTTATCTCGAAATTTCGGCTTTTATCTCTAAAATATGTAATAATGATAGTAGTAATGCAAGGAGTTGAACATTCATTAGATTAATTTATTTCGCTATTAAAACGAATTCGAAATTCCGACATAAAAGTCGAAATTACGAGATTACAGTCGAAATTTCAAAATAAAAGTCAACTTATGAAACAAATGATTCGTGGCACTTCTACGGTTCCGTAAATATCCGTAAATCGCTCGGTTTCAGAGCGTCACTTTTGATCCTAATCAAATAATCTGCTATTTCTTCCCGTGGGAGTAAATTGTCAATTTTGTTTCCTCTAATAAGGGAGCAAACGCCTACTTCCGATTCAGTGCGAGTAGATAATAGTATATGACGTAATATGTATTGTAAGAAACATATTACGCACGAATGGAAAAGTTACGGAGCGGCGAGTGCGTAATTACATGAGTGCGTAATTGCTTTACAACACGCATTACGTGCTATACTTTACCTACTGCCATATAGTACATCAAAAAAGTTCGGACAAACAGTCTGAATTATATTTCTTGACAGTTATGTCATCCGCTGTTGACGGCGATTACGCGATCATGACTGGCGGAATAAACGAAAACTGTGCGATGTGCTTACTGTGCGTAAAAAACTACTTACTGAGGCTGTAGCACGTGTATTCTTGCCTACGTTCTACAGTGACCGTAGGTAAAGTATTGAACGAGATATTATAATATAGGTAGAGGATTCTGATGTAAGTAAACGATTTTATAATTACTCGACAGTTATAATAGGTTGTTGTTAAATTTCAAATAGCATTCTGGCTATTCTCGCGCAGATCCTGAATGTTGCATTATACCTAAGAGCAAAATTAATGTATTATACACGGTGCATTGCAAATTATTCAATCTCAAGCGGCTAATAGCTAATAATACACTCAGTAAATCAATAATTTCTCATACAAGTAGGATGCGTGCTACTTAGCATATATGTTGTAATGGGTGTTATTAAAGTGTTACTGATATTTTTACGAAACTGTTTACTTAGTGCAGGTAATGCTAAAATAATAACCGAGGCGTTCGTTAACAGTATCATTATATTGGGAGCGCTGGTGGTTTGAAACTGGTAACCAAGTCGTCAAATGTCAGATGAAAACGATTAACTCTGATTGATGAATTGTTGAGAATGCAGCTTGATGGTTCAAATCAACAAATAGTAGATTAGCGAAGCCGAGCGAAAGCAAAATTTGCGAGTCGAACAAAGTCACTTTTGATCCGAATGAAACATGCTATTTTTTCTGCAACCGAAACAATTAACTCAAATAAACATGTGAAGTAACCACCAATGCCGTGCCATAATATGTATGCAATGCAACAAATATTGACAAATAATCCATGTGGTGAGGATATTCTACCTGCATTAACAGCAGGTTAGGTTTTCTAGGATGTTCGAATTGTAGTTTCAATATAAATACAACCACAGAGTGACATATTTGTGTATGGACCAGGTGCTCTAATGGCAAATACCGCGCCAGTGCCAGCTATAGGAACAAGACGTGGAAAATGTTAGGTTAGTGAGCATATCAACAATAATAATAGTGATTATTTTTATTCCTCTCCATACTACACTGTGTTTGACTTGATAATCAAATGAAGCTAAACAATATCGTTATTTGAGACAAAAAAACTATTGCTTGCCGTGATTATTCAAAAACAAGTTATCCATCCCGAGAATTACGAATGAAATACAGATCAAGCAAGTATTTGAATCTTGAAGGCTGATCAAAACAAAAATACTTAACTGAGATGTTTATAATTCCAATACTTAACTATAATAAGGTGTATTTATATCTCCAGCATGGGTATGAAATGCCAAATCTGCTGAAATCAGAAACAAATCAGGTATGCGTCTCAACCCAAATAACCAACCGTCACAATGTTGTTCATTCTTGATGACGTTCAGTACACCCTTTTTAGTTCCTAGGAGCTAAAGTTCAACTTTAGCTCTTAGGAACTAATATTCAACTTCAGCTCCTAGGAACTAAATATGTTGCCTAGCAACATACAAATTTTTGTGTCAGTAATAGAAACGTCAATTTAAGAGCTAATTTTGGTATCAAAATGGACGACTTTTGTGTCGGTTGCAGAAAAATGGAGATTTTTGCAAGTTTATGTTACAGGTGGATTAACTGCGGATGAAGAATCTGTCGAAGATTATCTTCCTTGTCCTGGGAATTCTCGCATGGGAAACCATGAAAACTTCTTTCCGATGGAAAAGACTCCATAGGGAATGATTGGATTTATAAATACACTAGATTAGAGAAATGATTCACCAACTTGCGTTTTCTAACAGAACAAAAACCCTGACAGATACGAGACCAGACCAAACTGAAATCTGGCAATTAATGTCATCATGCTAGTTGTACAGGGTACTTTTTACCCGCCCAGCTAGCATGATCGCCACTCGGCGACAAATCTTATATACAGGCAGACTGACAAAAAACGACCAATATTTCTCCATATTTCAAATGTAACATCAGCGGCTGATAATTTTTTCATCAGATGGCACCTTATAAGTTTTTTTTCATCTTGGGCCATCTTCTATTCGGCGATTTTATGGAAATGGTTGTATTCTATGGTTGTACCAACGCCAACGCTATAGGTGCATAATGATTTATACCTTTTCTAATATAACCTTTTCTGTCGAACGATATATATTTATATATTATATGTATACATATGCAGCAGATAATGACAGTGTGATCCGGTAGCTAATAACAGAAATAATAATACCCACACTAACGTTTTGACACCAACGCTCAATACCACGTCACTGATGTAGTTCACCAGATATGGTCAATGGAAATCACCCCGTATAAGGTGGCATTAATGGGCTTGTATCACAAAAATTTTTTATTTCATAATTCGATAGAACTCACCCAAACTAGCTCACCACCGCAAACCGTTTCTTGCTGTGAGCTCCCTACGTTTTATAAAAAATTATTGAAATCCCCGATTTTTCGGACCTCTGAAAACGAGGCGATGATGTGACGTCAAAACCCTAATACTGAAACAAGACTATTCCAGACAGAGATGAATGATACCTGATTTCTGACAGAGTGAATTAGCGCGAGATCACAGTTGAAAGAATTAATATATCAGTTGCCTCAGTCTCCGTCGGGCGTTTGGTATTTTCTTTCAACCAAGACGAGATGAGTTTTCTACGTCATAAGAGGGTCCGTTTTCAGAAGGTACTATTATTTATGTCCAAAAATAAAATATTCCAGTAAATTTTTCGATCGATTATGTCGTCAATCATTATTTATGTATAATAGGATCATTATAAACATGGTTTGAGTTAAAAGTTCTACTAAGGTGTACACGCCCATTGTAAGAACTAACGTATAGTAACAACATGTGTTTTTGTAAATTTCGAATTTGCAAGTATACCTACATAATATTATATGGTAAACTGTTGATGAATGATTTCTATTTATCGATTTATAGAATGAACTCGAAATAATCTGAAGTTGAATGTAAATGTCATTTAACCTATAAACGTCAAAAAATTTCCAGTGTAATTTCATGCTCCCTCTCCCAAGGAGGAGGACAAAATTTCCAAGAAATTTGTTAAGTTGCTATGGTAACGATACGGAATACAGACTTTAAATTGATCGAAAATGTTTGGTGTGGAATTTTCAGTATTATTTCGCTCATCAAATTGTGATACATAGTTGAATAGAGAATTTTAAGGCGAATAAGATAGAAATATACAGGATGTCATTTGAAAAATAAGAGTTGAGTCTACTTCTGATCAAACAGGTGGTTGGAGAAAATTGTCATTGGGTTCAAGGGAAGCGCCGACATTAATAAAATAACCCTTTTGAATTTCAAATTTTTATCTCTCCAAATAAAAAACTACAAGCTGTTATATGTCTCCTGTGTCACCCAGTATATGGGAATTAGTACATTGATGAGCAAAAATAAAACGACCTAGAGGAATGCCCATATTTAGTACTATAGGATTTTTGTAACGTGTATTGAACGAAGATATCCTATCAGTATATATGAGAAAGTGATACGTCAATTAGAAATGAATGCTTGTTTAGGAGAGATAAATCAGTAGAGTGTTAATATAATCGTTTTATTTCTAATCGCAGTTTCCGGTCATTTCAAAATCTCTCTGCAAGGAAACAGATTATTTTCAGTTTCGTACAATTGTTGGTGGATTAGGATATCACATTATAATTTGACGAGATCATTTTGGAGTCTAATATACAGTGTATCCACTTAAGAATGGAGCACCCTTATTGAATCTTAAAATCAACAGTTATTAATCGATTGTTTTTTTTATTACAGTAGAAAAAGTATCAAGAGGTCTGCTTTCACACCAATTCGTAAAATATATTCTCAATTCTCAGGGCATATACTATGTGCTTTTTTATATAAATAATATCGATGAATCAGAACTAACTGACCATATCCTTACTGAAAATACACAACATATGGCTGAGTGGAACAATATTAAAATCATATGAAAGGAAGATAATAACCAAAAGAGAAAAATCAAGGAATCCGCTTGCATTCTTCTGAACGGAGAAAATTGCATTGCTTGCTGTTCAGTTGATATAAATAGAAAGAACATGGTATTCACTACTGAAATCTGAACATGAAAATGGTGGATTCAAGATCAATTGATGAGAACATCCAGTGGCTAGTAGAAATACTCGTGAAGTTTCGAAAATGGGTTGCGTGCAAGAACTGTCAGATGACCGACCATGGAGGCACAACATTGAAACACAACCTCACTTTTCTCATTTATTTACAAGTGATTGAAATATTTTTTCACAATTATTTTGGCATACGAATCGTATTTTTCGGCTATTTATTGATTCGCTCATGCCATCACATTGTGCTGTTGTACAGTGCACAAAAACTGCAGCAGAAGACGAAGGAATCCTGTTGGTACATTATGATTCAAAAGTAAGTACCTATTATAGTCACTCACATATAGTTTTCATTTTTGAAATTTGGTGATTTTTCTGATTTCTCATCGCAATTCCTTCTGCAATAGGAACTAATAGAAATACTCATGAAATTTCTGAAATAATGCAAGAAGATTGGATTCATGCAATCAAACGGGAGAACTGGTCTTACATGCTGACGAAACATGATCGTGTGTGTTGTAGACATTTTCAATTTTTCAACAGTATTAGATTCTATTGCAGAAGTGGCAGAAGAAATTCTGATGAGACATGACGAAATTTCATAATGTGAGATTACTATTTACCTAAAAAATCGTGAAAAATCATATTCCTTCGTCTCTCGCTGCATTTTTTGTGCATTGTACATCAGTACAATGAGAAGGCATGCTTGAATCAATGAATGGTGCAAAAACACGATTCGTATGCCCGAATATTGTGAAAATTTTTTATTCTTCTGTAAACAAATAAAAAAAGTGAGGTTGTCTTTCGATGTTTCACAAAAGAGTGAGGTTGTGTTTCAATATTCTACCTTCAGGGTCGGTCATCGTGCACGCCACCTATAATCAATGGACATAACCAAAAATAGCTTGTCATTTGTGACTTGACACTGACAGAGGGGTAGGGGAAGGTAGATGGTGTAGCACGGTGAAGCACAAAGGCTTCAACCACTAACCAAAAAGAACGCGTTCCGACACAGTCAAATAGAAAGTGGCTCACTAGTTGTAGATAATGGTATATTATTCAACGAGCGCATAATGATGGCTATTACCCATGAATATGGAAGTTGCAATACGAGCCGAAGGCCAGTGCGGTAGTCATCACATATCAGTCAATCTTACCAGGTATTATATGCCATTTCACTTTTCAGTTGTAAAATGAATCATACTTCTCCTATACATTCCAATTTTCATTTCAATGCTGAATATATTGGTAAGTCATATTTCTAGATCATTATTCATCAAATTATTCATCCGATTTGAAGAAGAATGTCAATTCTCAATTTCGGAGGATTTTATTCTTTATTTTTCATGTTCCTTTTTGAATGTTCATCAGATATAATTCAATGTTCGACGTGGCAAATAGCCAGGAAAGTAGTTGTTTTCTGTTGAATATTCAGAATGATGTGTGTATATACATATTTTTGTCTGAAGGAGAATGCAAATTCTCAATTTCAGAAATTTTTATATTTTATTTTCAAACTCTTATCATGTGTGTTCAATAGATATAATTCAATGTTCGTCGTGGCATATAGCCAGGAAAGTAGTTGTTTTCTATTGAATTAACTGAAAAAGAGTAAATATTCTCATCACATAGAGAATGCGAATTCTCAATGTATTGTTTTATATAAATATATATCCATTTTTGTATGTTCATAATTTATCTGAGAATATTCCTTTTCAACACTTTCATACCCAATCAGGGGGTTCAAACTTGAACGATGGAAACTTGTGATTTTTATAGACCTCTAATCGCAGATTCGTGATAGAGTCTCAATAATTCAGAATTCATTTCCACGCCCTGTATGATAAATGTCAATTTATCATACACCCAAAAGCAATCATACTATTGCAGATTATTCATTAACTTGCTTCCGCTGTAGCTGTAGCATTCCGCGATGATTTATTTTAGTACCCTGTCTCTAGACGCTAGTTATCACCAATGAAGTTCCATGGTTCTGATTGGTCTGTACTGATCTGTTCGAATAGCCCGCACATAAGTGTGAGCCAATCTGCAACTGTTAAGTCCTATTTTATGGTTATGGTTACTCATGATGGTAGTCACTGTTGAGAATGAAGTGAATTCTTATTTTTATGTGCATTTGTAGAATTGAGGTGATTAAAACTATGAGACCCATGTAAGGTGAGTCTTTTGAATTTGCGTGTATTTCAGAAACAGTAGTGGTGTCTTTAGTAGAAATAGTAGAACGAATACCTACTAGTTGGATTTGACAAGACGATGGGATGTCAGATTATTACGCCATCCTACTGTCATTATTACTCTTATTACTCGATTCATCACAATAATATCTGTCATCAAATGTTGAAAATAGAGTGAGCAATGTATGAATTACTCCATAGTTGTAGATAAAATATATGACTCACCGGCTGCAGCAGATCCCGAGAACCACATGGCCACCAGGTCATCCACGCTCGCCGAAGACGGCTGGGGCTGTTGGTAGCTCCCATAGAACCCCCCGGTCCCCGCCGCAGCGGAGCCGAACCCCTCCAGCAGCCTGGCATGCTGCTGGGGCGGCTGTGGCGCAGCCTGCGGCTCCCTGCGCGTCTCATTGATCAGAAGCTGCTGCACCTGCAGTATATCGATGAACTCGTCGCCGGCTGTGGTCACAGGCACTCTCGATGGTCTATCTTCCCTTCTCATCGCTAGCGTTAACATTTTGGAGAGGCGGTCGGCAAACGAGGAGATCGTTTGCCATAACGTGGGGGCACGCTGTGGGGAGATGAGGTCGCTGCTTGTGGAGCCTGCAATAGAGTACGAGGGGCTGTTTCAGTCGGAGGTGGCGGCAATGAGAATAGTAGATTAGTTAGCTGAAAAACTCCTCTATGACTATGTAGAACCTAGAAATCCGCTGAATCTCTTCATATCTCTATCGATGTTTGCTCGAAAAGGGATACAGTGAGGGCATTTCAGAGTGGAAGGAAATGAGAAAATGAAAGTGGTCAGCGTTAACATTCGCCCCATAGCTCTATTGATGGTTGTTTGAATAGAGATACAGTGGGCCTTCTGTGGATATAAGGGCATTCTAGAGTGGGAGGAAATGGATAAACAAATGTGGTCACAGGAACTCTCGAATCTCCCCTTCTTATCACTAAAGTTAACATTTTGGATAGGCCGTCAGAAAATGAGGAGATCGTTTGCCATAACGTGGGGGCACGCTGTGGGGAGATGGGGTCGCTGCTTGTAGAGGCTGCAATGGAGAACGAGGGACTGTTTCAGTCGGAGGTGAGTGCAATGAGAATAGTAGATTAGTTAGCGAGTATCTGAAAAACTCGTCGATGACTATGTAGAACCTAGAAATCTGCTTAATCTCTTTATATCTCTGTCGATGTTTGCTTGAGGAGGGATACAGTGAAGGCATTCCAGAGTGGAAGGAAATGAGAAAATAAATGTGGTCACTGAAACTCTCGATGGTCTATCTTCCCTTCTCATTGCTAGCGTTAACATTTTGGAGAGGCGGTCGGCAAACGAGGAGATCGTTTGCTATAACGTGGAGGCACGCTGTGAGGGGGAGAGGTCGCTGCTTGTGGAGGGATACAGTGAGTCAACAGTGGATATAAAGGGATTTCAGAAGGGAAGGAAATGGAAAATTAAATGTGGTCACAGTAACTCTCGAATCTTTCCTACTTATCGCTAGCATTAACATTTTGGATAGGCGGTAGGCAAACAAGGAGATCGTTTGCCATAACCTAGGATATGAGGTCGTTGCTTGTGGAGCCTGCAATGGTGAACAAGGGGTAGTGCCAGTCGGATATGGTGGCGATATGAAAGGTAGATTAGTAAGCGAGTAGCTGAAAAACTCCTCTATGACTATGTGGAACCTAGAAATCTGCTGAATCTCTTCATATCTCTGTTGATGTTTGCTGCAAGAGGGATACAGTGAGGGCATTTCAGAGTGGAAGGAAATGAGAATATAAATGTGGTCACTGAAACTCTAGATGGTCTATCTTCCTTTCTCATCGCTAGCGTCAATATTTTGGAGAGGCGGTCGGCAAACGAGGAGATCGTTTGCCATAACGTGGAGGCACGCTGTGGGGGGAAGAGGTCGCTGCTTGTGGACTGTTTCAGTCGGAGGTGGTGGCAATGAGAATAATAGATCAGTAAGCGAGTAGCTGAAGAACTCCTCTATGACTATGTGGAACCTAGAAATCTGCTGAATCTCTTCATATCTCTGTTGATGTTTGCTTGAAGGGGAATACAGTGAGCCTTCTGTGGATCAAAGGGCATTCCAGAGTGAAAGGAAATGAGAAAACAAATGTGGTCACAGTAACTCTCGATGGTCTATCTTCTCTTCTCATCGCTTGCGTTAACACTCTGAAGAGGCGGTCGGCAAACGAATAGATCGTTTGCTATAACGTGGGGACACGCTGTGGGGGATACAATCTTTTCTTGTGGACCCTGCAATGGAAAACGGGGGGCTGTTTGGTGATTGCCTTGGTTGTTAAAGAACAGATTAGAAAGCAACTATAAATTGAATATTCCTAGGACGCATAGCAAGGAGGGGGGATACGATAGATCACATAGGTCACCTTCATCTAAACACATTAGTTATTTATGTACCAAGTACGTTATATGGGGCCTTAGGGCGTTAGACGTTAGGATTCAGTATTGATTGAGTTATAATAAAAAAACATTGGGTGCGTTTTTCATTCCAACATTTCATCATGCGCATGAATCGAAGAAACCATCAAACTGTTGCAAAATTCCGCTGGAATGTTGATGGACATCCATCAAACTGTTGTAATAAAATGCGCACTTTTAAATCGCATTTCGAGAATCCAGCAGTTTGGAGGAGATTGACATGACAGTTGACACATTTTTAGTGTTGTTTTTTGTTTTGATTTGATAGAAAACAATTAATATTGAGGATTTTTGAGATTCTCGAGAGATTTTAGAAGAAAGAGTCAGTGTTAATCAATAAAGTCGAATTAGCCTTTTCTGATTCTCAAGATACATGATGACTGACACACAACAAAATCCGTGTTTCCATCAATGTGTTGTATAAACCATTGTTCAATCCTTCCAGCAAACACGCCCATTGTGTTGAGGACGAATCACACTTCAATCCGAAACCTGATGATGCTAATTTGAAAAACTCACTCTCGCCACAGGGCGTTATGAAGTTAAGGGTGGAAAAGTAGCTTTTGTTTTTCCCAGTATAATGATCAAGCTATCAGCTAATTTTGCTCGTAATTTTGGGAACTCAAATTGAGGTTAACATTTAGAAACATGAATTCAGGATTTGGTAGAAATTTCACTATAGTCGAACAAGAATTGAAAATGTTCCAGGCCTGAATTATTATCTGACCAGTTGTTTTTATACGAGGTTATATATAGTTACCCTACTTAACCACCGCATTTTGCATGGCGAAGCTGATTCACAAACCAAAAACGCTGATTAGTTAGAGGTTATGTCTGCACGTTTTCTGATCACCACTGCACGTCAATGAGGAGAATATGCAGCCTGGTATCAACACGGACACTTTCACTTTAAAAAAATGTACAACAAGCAGACCTCCTAGATGTACTCGAGATTGAATTCTCCTGGAAGGGCGAATCGTACCTTTTGAGTCTCTGACAAGGCCGGAAGAAGACGAATGAGCCTCTGGAGTTCACCCCAAATGAACCGAATTTTTGTTGATAAAAATTTGAAAAAAGCAACACTTTCCTTGATCAGTTGTATATTTTCTCAAAAACAAGATATTGATGTGAATCGAAAAACATTGTGTTGGAAAGGGATCACACTTCAATCCAGGACATAAGAAAGCTACGTTCAAATAATCACTTTTGCTACAGGGCGTTATGAATTCAAGGGTGGAAGAGTTACTTTCGTTTTTACCAGTAATGAACAAACTATCAGCTAATTTTGGCAACTTACATTCGGGTTGACATTCAACAACGTACTTTCACGTTTGGTACAAATTTCATCATATTCGAACAAGAATTGGAAAAGTTACAGGGCTAAATTATTATCTGGCCATTTGTTTTGCCGGTGAGTGTACTAGAGGGAAAAACAAGATTGATATTCACCTAGCGCAATTCCTCAATGAATCTTTTAGCTCGTGTACAACATCCAGTTAACATTTAGTTCACATTCATTGACATCATTTACCATTAACGAGCCTTCAATTAACTACGAAGCGACTAGTTATAGCTACACTACTGAACCACCGCACTTTGCATGACGAAGCTGATTCACAAATCAAAAACGCTGATTACTTAGAGGTTATGTCTGCACGTTTTCCGCTCACCACTGCACGTCACTGAGGTAAACATCCACCCCGGCACCAGAACGGAAAACGATCACTTTGCGAACGCGACGAAAAACTTCGCGGTCTGGTGTTACAGTATTCTCGCGCAAGCTAAACATGAATGAAATTATATTCGACGGACATGTGTCTGTTGGTTAGAGAATTTCTTTGGCCCACGCGTGGACGCCCGCGCTTTCATACGTCACGGCGTCGTCATGGTTAGGTCTGTACTTAGATTTGGTGGAGCAGGTCGCAGCAGACTGTAGCGTAATAGAAGGTGGGTAGAGCGGGCATTTTTCGTGGGAATAAGACAACAACTGAAGTTTTCTAGAAAGTATTTTCATCGGCTTTCAAAACAGCATTGACCAGGGCCGACCCCAACCTATTGGCGTGTTATTTTTATTCTTCTTGGACGGTAAAAAAGTTCGAATTTCCATTTCTGTTGACAGGTTATAAAATGTAAATTTTCATTAATTACTTTTTTCCACAGGAAAAAAGTTAGTACTACGTTAGTACCCTAGTCAATAACTATTTTTCGAATTTAGAATCTGCCGTTATACTTGATGGAAATCCATGGCAAATGTAAGAACTTCACAAAAGATGAGATTTCCACAAAATTTTGTGGAAATCTTATCGTTTGTGATGTTTTTACAAATAACTATTAATTTTATCCATACACCATCCAACAGCCGAAGCCAATTACAGGATGGGATAAATAAACTACTAATTGCAAATTACAATTTTGACACGAACTAGACTAAGACTAACTATAGATATGTTTCATGAAGTGTTTTCGGAAACCAACTCTAGGTTGTTAACTCGATCTTTTTTTTTATCGCTTGGAGCGCACAAAGAACATCGTGCGTTCCTAGGGAGGATAGGGACAGGAGGTAGGTATTGGAATTTTTTTTAACTTTTGGAGATTATATGTTGTTGGGAATACTTCCACAGGCAATGAATTCCAGAGCCTAGCCGTTCTATGGATGAAGGAGTCTTGATAAAGCGCTGTTCGACATCTTTTGAGGTTGACAACGAAAGGAAAAGTGAAAGGTCGCCGACCTTTCTACGGTGTTCCAATGATGTCAAAGAGTGAGTGAGTGTAGCGTCACCCACCAGGCGAATGGTTCTTCTCTGGATGGAATCTAAGAGCATCAGCGTATGTTTCGGTGCTGAACCCCATATGTGGGAACAGTATTCTAGAACAGGCCGTATCTGCGCTTTGTAGATCATGAGAAGCTGTTGAGGTGTAAAGTAGCTTTTCGCACGGAACAAGAATCCGAGTTTTTGTGGAGCAGCTTTTGCGATGGATCTGACATGATTATCCCATGAAAGAGTGTTGCTGATGGAAATACCGAGCATAGATATGGTGGGCTTGGTGGGGATGGTGGAGCCAGACATTACAATATCGGGCATACTGAGTTCCGCCTTTCTAGAGAAAATGCAGGCTTGAGTTTTGGTGGCGTTGAATTCAACTAGGTTGTTTGTTCCCCAGGCTGTGATTTCAGCAAGATCTTCATTGACAGCATTGACCTGCCTGCGCCGTGAGTTCTTAGTTTCCTGGGAAGAAATGGGAATTCTGGAAGAGAACGCAGTATGGAGGGTACTATCATCTGCAAAGCTGTGGATGGGGCAAGTTGTTACTCCCAACAGATCATTGATATGGAGCAGGAATAATGTTGGTGCCAAAATTGATCCTTGTGGAACGCCGGAATTGATGCCAATGGTATCAGACGATACACCGTCCACCACCACGTGAAGCGATCTGCCTGAAAGAAAACTCGATAAGAGATGGCATAGCTGAGGTGGTAAGCCGTATGATGGTAGTTTGTGGAGGAGTCTTTCGTGCCAAACACGGTCGAATGCTTTCGATATGTCCAACGCGACAGCTAGAGATTCCCCGTATTTTTCTATTGAAGATTGCCATAAATGAGTGACGTAGGCAAGTAGATCTCCGGTAGATCTTCGGTGGCGAAAACCGTATTGTCTATCATTGATGATTCCTGAGCTCTCCAGATATTTGATAAGCTCAATATTGATGGCTTTCTCCATCACTTTGGAGATCACTGATAACAGGGCAATGGGCCTGTAGTTGTTGGGCAGGTTCTTGTTCCCTTTTTTGGGGATTGGTTGGACTCTAGCTGTCTTCCAGCATGATGGAAAAATACCCGACCTGTACGAGATGGTAAACAATTTGCAGAGAATCGGTGTTAATTCTGGTGCACATTTTTTGAGGATAATGGGTGGAATTCCATCAGGACCGTTAGCCTCATTTGTTTTGAGACCAAGCAAAATTCGTCTGATAGTGCGTTGACGGAAGACGATTTCGGGCATTCGACTCTCAACGGGTGGAATGTCTGGCGGCAGTTTTCCTTGGGAATCTGAAGTAGAGTTCACGTGAGAAAAAACTCTGATAACCCACTCGTGATCAATGTTTACGAACGTCTCAGGTTAGGAACACAGAATTCAATCTTTTTTCGTGGTTTCGTGAATATGATAGACGAAGAAGATTTCCACAAAATTCTTGAACACACAACATGTTTCGCTAACACGTACAGTATCTTCGTCAGGTGATAATGGAATCGCCACATCAGGAGGCCGAAAGACATTCAAAAATGAAAAATCGTTTTCAATTTCTCTGACAGACAACTGTAACTTCAGCTGTCAACGGTGATGCAAGACAAAAAACAATTGGTCCTATGAAAATCATGACAAACTTGTGGATCATGACATTAGAATATAAAGATAGTAGAGGAACAACCTAAGGTTAACAATGCTATGAGTATTTTGAGAAGAAAAACTTACACTATAGATCAAAGCAAGAAGGAACAATAACACAAACATCAGAAACTCAAGGCATTGAAGAGTGTTTGGCAATCGAAATGGATTTGTTCATTGACTATGCCTTCATCGAAAAGGCTACCGTCTTCAACAAAAAAGAAAAGCCTGATAGTCGTTTTCGAATTTTGACCCTTTCAAAAAACAAAAGTGTGCCTTGAGAATCTGAATATTCCAGATTTGTCAACAGTTTCGAAGAGAGCCCATTATCGAGGACTATATTATCGTATTTTTGTTAGGAACAATCGGTCAACGTTTCCAAACCATGAGGGTGTTGCCAGTTATAATCGCACATACTATATATACGGTAGGCCAACGTAGCCTCGTGGTTGAAGTGTCGAAGGTTCGATTCCCACCACGACCGCAAAAATTTTTCTGATGGCCTAAAAAACTGTTTGGGATCACACGTTGAAAGGTAAGACCCTCGTCATTCCTTGCTCGCACAAGACTTCTGAGGGTTGCTCGTAAGGGGACAACCGAATGATGGATAAGGACAATTTTACAACTGTATGCTCATAGTTTTCTAATTCTTATTCCGATCAAAGCATCTGGCCATGAAGCTTCGTGCAACAATAATAAAACAATCCGTATACGCTGCCAAATTAGTTTGGTCAGAAAACTCTGAAGTTTCCCATTGGCTAAGAATTTCGTGTAGGTTTGTTTGAACACATTGACTCACCCCGTGTATACTAGCCTAGGCATACCTCTAATTGCGATCACTATTTTTTGTGTAGGCACCGATTCCAACACCGATTCGTCCCACTCGGGAGGTTCGACTTTATTTTGAAGCGAGGTCTTTGCAATTGAAACGTCACTATCACTATTCAGATTCCCTTCCTGCTTATTAGGTGGGCAGCAGTGGTCTACGCGCTTTTTGGCACCGGTCACCAACTGTGACGTCATCGAACGAAATACTACTCCCAGGAAGGTTGTACCCACTAGACATGAAAACCTAACCCAAACATAAATGTTACATTACATTTTTACCTTGTGATGTTATTCAGAGGCATAATGTCACAGATACGTTGCGGCGATGGGCCTTTGTGTCTCTTCTGAATATCACAATATACACACATAGAAATAATTTCTTCCTTTAATGAAATATGCGAACGATTGCTTGATATACAAATTTGTCATTTCCAATTCAGTAGCCTCCGACCAAGCGTATAGGTTGCTTGAAATATGAAGAATTAGATATTCTTCATACGAGTACAATAACTATACTCTGAACAAGAGTCTCATTGAGAGAGAGAGAGAGAGAGAGAGAGAATAATCTTTATTGTCTGAAATGTATTACATTTCGTCGACAAAGGTATATCATATATATAAAAAACGAACAATTGTAAAAGAAACAAGACTAAAAAATATTTACATAAAGGGTATAATACGGTACGGTACAAACGTGTTTTCACAACTACAGTTTATTAAAATCTTGATGTAGATCGTAACATTAAACTAGAAATTATATGCAAAATACTCTTCCAAACTATAGAAGCATTTTCCCATCACAAGGTTTGTTACCGATTTCCTAAATTACTTCTGATCATTGATTGCTGTTATTTGTTTCGGTAAATGATTATATATCTGTCTACTTCTATATATTTGAGAATGCTTGGTCAAAGTTGATGTGGGGAGTGGAAGGACAAGTATCATCTCCTATCGTGTATGCCTTTCTGCTCGATTCAAGAACTTTTCTTTATGTTTGTGAAGCAAGCAAACAGTCTCTATCATAAAAATTTCGAATATTGTTGGTTTGCAGAAAATTGGCCTACACGAGTCGCGAATCCTCTTTTTGAAAGTTATTCTCACAGCTCTTTTTTGAATGACGAATATACTTTGCAATAAAACCTGGCAGGCAGAGCCCCAAAATGGAATTCCATACCTAAGATGACTCTCCATAAGTAAGTAAGTATGCGGTCATTGAAGCTGAAAATCCGAGTTCACGAGATATGACATTCACGGCAAAGCAACCAGAAGACAATTTCTTTTTCAGTGCATTAATTTGTGTGTCAAACTTTAAATTACTATCAATAAATATACCGAGGAATTTCGTTACAAGCTTATTTTCAACCGTCTGACAACCTAAAGTTACCTGATCCAAATCCCACTTGAATGTGACCAGATTTGTTTTAGAAAGATTCAGCGACAACATATTCGATTCACACCAATTTTTTATTTTTCCTAAATCAGAGTGTATAGTTCGAGTCAAAGTTGCCGGATCTCCATTACGCCAAAATACCGTGGTGTCATCCGCAAATAAGGTGAATGTCCCAGATATATCCAATTCAGCCAGATCGTTAACATACAGCAAGAATAAAATTGGGCCCAAGACTGACCCTTGAGGAACTCCGTTTACTATTTTTCCACTTTCGGAAGTATTATTGTTCAAGGATATTTTTTGGCTTCTACCAGTGAGATAAGATCTGAACCATTCTAATGTTGTTCCCCGAAATCCATAATGGAAAAGTTTCTGCAGGAGGATCTCATGACACACACAATCAAACGCCTTAGAAAAGTCCAGAAATACTGCCGCAGCCACTTCCTTATCGTTTAGAGTTGTATAGATGTTTTCAAGTAAATTAAAAATGACATCAGTCGTATTTTTATCATATTGGAAACCAAATTGTACGGGAGTTAAAATCTTGTGCTTTTCCAAAAAGCCCACCATCCTGCGTTTGACTAGTTTTTCGATGATTTTTGATAACGTTGATAGAATTGAGATCGGTCTGTAATTACTAGGGTCATCAATGACACCTCCTTTGTAGAGTGGTAACACTTTCGCAGATTTTAAGCGTGAAGGAAACACACCAGTGGTAAACGATGTATTTATAGCTGTTACTAAGGCTTCAAGAGGCAATTGAAAGAGCAGCTTTGCAGAGAGGTTGTCTTCAAGTGGATCAACTATTGGTATGATATCTTTGGTTATTTTTGATGCTACTGAACAATAATATTCATTCAAATGATTCGAGTTGATCTTTATTTCCGGTTGATTTTGTTTTTTATTATCTCTCAAGTCGTTTATTATTGTCCACATTTCCTTTGGTTTATTACCTGCCTGATTCAGTCGGTCAGTATAATAGCGATCTTTGGCTAATTTGATAGTTTGTCTGTGAATACGACGAAAGTTATTGAAGTATGAAATGAAAAATATATTGTCACTATGAAATTTTCTAATGGTATGCAGGAATCTTAGAATTGAGGAAATTTTAAGTTGCATAGGTTGTTGAGACAATTATTCATTCTCTTCATTTGAAGAGTACCTTTCTTGAATCAAATAACAAAAATTGTCATTAATCACTGCAGCTTATTTCATAACGAGAAATTGATAGGATTTGACGAATGAAATGAGGTGTTTCAATTGAAACTATCATATTGCTGAATAAGAAAACTATCATTGGCGAAAATATGCAGTTAACCCTGCTCCAGAAAGGTTTAAGACATGTTTCGACCATTCAGATGGTCATCATCAATGATTAGTACCAAAAGTGAATCTTACATGGATATAAGTTATTCAACATTTTGCAGAGGTCAGCATTAGGAGTGAAAAGTAGCATGATGGAATTATACAATTATCAAAACCTAGAACATGTGTAACTGTTGAACATCAAGAATCTGATAACAACAAAAGTGTTACGATATATTCAATAGCTATATAACCTCGTGAATATAGTGATACACATTTGTAGCTATCAGATTCTTGATTTTAATCAGTTACACATGTTCCAAATATTGATATTAGTATAATCTCATGTCACTTTTCACTCACATGTTGATTTTTACAAAATTCACTTTTGATATTTATGATTGGTGATGTCTCAAACCTTTTTGGGAGCAGAATTAACTGCATACATTCTCCAATCAATTTCGTGGGTACGACTTCGAGACTTTTCTTTCTTGGTCGTTCCGCTCAACTTCGAGTATGGACCATAGAGGAAGTGGTATTTCTTATTTGTTTCAATTCATCTTTCCCCTATCTTGCAGTTTTTCTCCCATTCCGTATGCTGATATACAAATACTCATGTCTGTATGTCACTTTGCACTTCAACAGAAATAGACAAATGGAAGTGTGGTAAAGATATCAAAAACTTCAATAGCTGGCGACTTGCACAGTGTTGCCGACTTTCATATTTGAAATGACCGTTAGGTCAAGAAGACCATATTCTTTTGGGTCTCACGAGGTTGGAATATTATAATCAATATGTATTTTCTCATCTTCCTATCATATTTTTTGAACTATTTTCAGCACCATATGTGAAGAAATACACAAGAATCAATTTACATTGGAGTAGGTACCTATTATACAAATTATCTACTTATTTTGAATGCTATACAGACTTTAAAGCTCATTCATAATTCTGAATTGATAATTATTGTTACTCTCGTGTTGGTAGAGGTATAGGTTTGGAAGGGATCATCAATAACATTGAAGAAGATTTTGAGACTTGGCCAAGTTGAAATAAATATTAATGGGTACGTATTCGTACGTTTGGCAACACAACCTTGAAGAAGGAATTGCAAAGATATTCAAGAATATGTAAGGATCGATCAAGAATATGGAATTACAAATCCTCTTCTTCTGATAAAAATGTTTAGCGCATTTCTCCGATGAAGAAATATTTTTTATAGTGTCTTGGAAACAAAATATTGTTAAATTACTTGAATAGAGAGTAATATGATGGAACCAAATGAATATTCCGAATAATTTATTTTCTACATTGGAGGTATTCGAAAACTTTTGCATTGAATAAATCATTTTGGGAGAAGAAGGTGTTTTCTCAGTTCAACGAGTTTTTGCTGCCTGATTTTGAAATTCTGTTTTGACTATGTTCTGTGGACCAACAAAATCAGAGGACGTCGTTGATTCTGGCTATTCCTATACATAATTCAAAATTATACATTATGTTCGACCTCATTTTGGATCTGCGAAGAACAGGTGTGATGTCACTCGTTTCACAATTCTGTGGGACTATTTTAGGTGAATGTTTTGGAAGAAACGAGGTGATTATAGAACTGATGCCAAGACATTCGTGTGCAGTGTAAGAATCGATAAAAATAGAGTTTTGAGATCAAAAACACCGATTTGTGATCATGTGTAATGTATCTGGAGTCAAGAGAATATTCCCCTTTTTTTGCCTGATGTGTTCTAGAAATAAAAGATAGGACTTCCAAAGGAAGCAAATTGGTTGTGTTTATTTCTCTACTTTTTCAACTTCCGAAATAATATGTTTCTATGAACTTCTTGAACAAGTTTTGGCATGAATCTAACAATAATTATAGGGATTCCCTTTCGTGCGCTTCAAGCGATAAAAAAAAAACAGTTTTTGTGTTGGAGGAACACTTTGTGCCAGTGAAGAATTTTCCCAGAAAATTGTTGCATATACAAGGTGTCGAATAATTTAATAACAACCCTAAAAAAAGTCATCTCAAAGCCGATAGATAATCTTCTTTGAAGAGAGGAATCTAGTAAATACTGGCTGTAGGTTAATCGAAGAGGTGGTATATTCATTATAGCAGATTTTTTTTAGGTTTTTCTCTCCTTGTTGCTATACAGGGTGTCCCGAAATTACCTTTTTTTATGATCTGGTTCCCACGAAAAGGAATATCCTGAAATGTTCAGAGAACATCGTGAGAACCAAGGGAAATAAGGTAGGAATTGATGTTCTTCCTAAATTTCTGGACGTTATATGCCTCGGGAAACACCTCCCTTGGCAATATGTTCCAGAACCTCGCTGTTCGTTGGATAAACGAGTCTTTGGAAAGAGATGTTCTGCAGGTCTCCAAAAGTGACCACGAAGGGGTGCGAAGCCTCAACTCGACGGGTTAATCTCGCGGGGACTGCCAAGGGAGGAACAATTGTTGATTTTTCAGAAGAGCATCGTCCATGAAGAAATCTATAAAATAGAGCCAGATCTCCAACTTTTCTACGGTGTTCCGGAGAAGTGAGTGAGTTTGTGAGCGAGGCATCACCCACGAGATGAATTGCTCTTTTTTGGATAGAATCAAATAGTTTCAGGGTATGTTTGGGTGCTGCACTCCAAATATGGTAACAGTATTCCAGGACAGGTCGAATCTGTGCCTTATAGATCATAAGCAGCTGACTGGAAGTGGAATAGCTCCTGGCCCGAAACAGAAAACCAAGTTTTTGGGATGCACTTCTAGCAATTGATCTCACGTGATTTTCCCAAGCAAGGTTATTGCTGATAGTGATACCAAGCATCGAAATGGATGTCTTCAAAGGTATGGTTACTCCTGACAAGCTTATGTTGGGCACAGTGTGATCGGCTTTTCTAGAGAAAAGCCATGCTTCTGTTTCGTTTGCATTAAAATCTACCAAGTTATTGGATCCCCATCCGAGAATTGTTGCCAAGCCCATATTCATGTTATCAACATTTCTTCCTCGTTCGTTTATATTTTATATTAGGTATATTTTATATTAGATATACCTAATCTTTTACGTATATTTAACTTACAGGGGCTGTAGTTCGGAGAAGGTGCATTTCAGATCACATGTTTGGTAAAAAAAGTCTTATTTCCATTCCAAAAATATATTCTTGAAATATTTTCATCAAATTCCGTTTCACCCTGTGGGAAAATAATCCGTAAATTCTAATCAATAGGTGGAATCATCTTAAAATTTGGTATGATTATAATTTAGAATTCATGTTTGTACTCATTTCTTAAAGTAACTGTGAACGTTATACCTAAAAATGTGTATTAAAACTCCAGAGCTATACTCAATGTTTGAAGTACCTACGTCACCGTCACACAAATTGCTTTACGTGTCGATCAGTTCTAATTTTACAGTGATGACGTCGTTCAATGTTTTTCTTTCACTGATCACGTTGAAATCCATTTTCTGGAATAAGGAACGGAAATAGCTGTTTTCCTATTATTAGAATCATATATATTTGATTCGAAAGTTCGGTAGCATCTAAAATAAGATATTGATTCACTGACTAGTCCTTTTGAACTGTATCGTCAGATTAGTCCAAACAGACGAACGTGTTATGTTGATGTAAACGATTACGTTGTTGAAGTATGAGTCTGACTGTATAATTAACTCACCTTTCGTTTGGCATCTTCATTTATGGCTGAACTCTATAATGTATCCAAAACAGTTGGTCTAGATTTAAAAATAAAAATGATTCTGGTAAATCAGGTTAGCTTATTATTTTCCTGTAACTCTGTAATTATAATGAAAGTGTCTCTATAATCCAAATGAGTGGTAATAAAAAGAGTGTTCCTATCAAAATGTCAATGTTAGGGTTGTTTCCGTTTGAACTCGAGATAAGGAGGGGTGGGAGATGTCGAATAATTTTCCAGCAATCCTAAAAAGAAAATATTCCAAAGCCGATAATCTTCTCGAAAGAGAGGGATCCAGTATAAATATTGGCTGGAGGTTAATAGAGGAGGTGGTATATTCATTATTCCTGTTTTTTTTGAGATTTTCTCTCCTCGTTTCTATATGATGAAAATATGAATATTATTTCAATATACGTGTAGTGAGGACAAACCAGATGGTTTCCCCAGAATGTCATTGCGTTTGCCTTTTTTTCTTCTATCAGGGAGCCTAAAAGAAGAATGCATTCGCTTATCAGTGACAATTTATATAGAAAAAAGGTTTTGAGAAGAGAAATATAGGAAAGTGTAAGTGTCACTGATGAGCGAATGAATTTTTTTTAGGCTCTCTGATAGAACCATTTTTTAAACGCAGTTACATTTTGGGGCAAACCATCTGGTTTGTCCTCACTACACGTATGTTGTAATAGTACTCATTTTTTTTATTTTATAGAGACGGAGAGAGAAAATCACAAAAATAATCTGGAATAAGGAATCTAGTATGTTGATACGAAAGGTAACTATCGTGTTTCCATGCATAATACATTCCCGGAATATCTGATAAAATAAAACGTGTTGGTGATAAGAGTCTAGTGAAAACTATTCGAGACTGAAAATACAATCATAAAATAATTGTATACATATTATATATTGTGCTCCTGGAAAGAATAATACAGGTGAAACAAATAGATCTCTCTCCGTAAGGAAGAAAGAACATCTATTCTTATGCTATGATATGTAATAAAAACTCTCAACAATGTTGTCCCTATAATATTTATTGATCAATACGAAATATAAATCAACGAACATGACATAATATTATGAGTAAATAGAGAATTGCAACAGTCACATAGAGAGGACAATGTATCAGCTGAGGAAATGATTAAAAACATTGGCCTGTTGAAAAAGGGGGGTCTTTTCCAAATTCTGATATAATACCCAATTTTTTCCATTGTTTCATTCTATGTTATTCCTTGGGTTGAATACGATACACCGCGTTACACCTTGATATGAAAGAATATCATTACATGTCAGGGTCCAAGAATGAGGCTTCAGCCTAGTATTAAAAGATTCCGTGTAGATTAGATAAGATTCAAAATGGGGCTTTCAAGCTATCAACCCCCACCCCGCTACATCTTCAGATCTATTGTTTCTGCCCTCAAAATCGTTTAGAGCTTTGTCTAGCTCCGCCTTTTCTATGAGACTCTATAGGCTAGCTTTGATTGATTGATTGATTGATTAATAGCAGAATGATCAGTCAGGGTTTGAAGCCCAAAACACTGCAGCCTTTGGGCCTATTGTATTCCTGATCATGCTGTTGACTTAGGTGAACAGGTTCGCTACCTTGATGAGGTTTAGCAGCCTCTTCACCAGATCATTCTTTGAAAATGCCTCTTGAGAGTTTACTGCTCCCAGAAGGTTGTATCTCCAACGCGCTAGTGCTTCGCACTCCAGTATTACATGGGTGGCAGTTTCCTCCTCCTCATTGCATAGTCTGCATATGGGTTCGTCTGTATAGATGCCCATTTGATGCATATATTTCCTCAAGGGGCAGTGAACGGTTATTAGTCCCGTCACTTGTTTGATCTGACTTCTGTTTAGGCTCAGAATGTCGTTAGTCACTGTTTTGGACAGTGTTCCAACCATCAGTTTACTGTGTCTTTGTCCTGGGACATTGTTCCAGTATGCCAGATGTCTTTCTTGCATCCACCTTGCCAGCCAGCCGCGTATTGAGGTTTTGGGGATACCGAACACAGGTTCCGGCCCCATAAACAACGTCGCAGACCCTTGCCGGGCAAGAGCGTCAGCTGCTTCATTGCCTTCAATTCCCTTATGCCCTGGCACCTATTGAAGAGTTACCTTGTTGTGGTTAGCCAGGGTTAGCAGGCTTTGAAGGCAATCCCAGACCAATTTTGATCTGATTTTATTGCATGTTAGAGATTGAATGGCCGCCTGACTATCTGAGCATATGAGGATTTGTTTACCTCTGTATCCTCTTACGATATTCTCTCTCAGGCATGCCTCAATAGCATGCACCTCTGCGTGGAATACTGAAGCATACCTCCCCAAGGAAGCACACATCCTGGTTCTGGGTCTATCTCCATATATTCCGGCTCCCGTGCCCTCATCAGTCTTAGAACCGTCAGTGTACCATACTAACGTGCCTTCCTGACAGTTAGTCAAGACCCTTTCATCCCAGTAGAGCTGAGTGTTGAAGGGTCTGTAATAGTTATTTCTAGGCAGCATTTTGTTCCTTCCCATATCCATTACTGGGCTTGAAACTTGGCTGATTATTTTTGTATGTCCCAGGGAGTCACCCCGAGCATACCAGTTGCCGGTACTTTCCAGTCTGTATGCCCCCATCCTCGCTTCCGCCTTGATGAAGATTTCAAGAGGTGGAATATTGAGTATGGTTTCCATAGCAACGGTAGGAGTGCTGCGCATAGCACCTGTGATGCAGAGACAAGCTAATCTCTGGAGTTTTGAAAGCTCCATTATAGCTGATCTCTGTTCAGTCTTAGGCCACCAGACAAGCGATCCATATACATCGCTTGTCTGGTGGCCTAAGACTGAACAGAGATCAGCTATAATGGAGCTCTCAAGGCTAGCTTACATATCCCCTGTGTAACTGTGGGCTCTTGGTTGTTTCTTTCACTGCGTGAGGTAATTTAATCTTGAAAAGCCCTCACAGTGGCAAAATATATGTACTGCTGTTTCCCCCTCTTCCCGAGAGAACGTCCACAGCAGTTCTTCAGCCAGACCTATCGTACTCTGTTTGTTGAGCCTATACAATGCCCTGTGAGAAGTCCTACTAGTATTCTAGTTGAACTTCGTTTCTGGCTCAGTTTATATTTTGTGAATGTTGGCGATAGTTTTTTTTTGAAAAACTCCTTCGCCTGTCTCATTCCTGGCGAGTTGTGCCACCATTCTTGAGATTTGGTTTGCATCCATAATATGATACTTGTCTTTTGTATATAGCTTTCGCAATACCACAAGAGTGTTCTGGACCAGTCAGAACTTAGTTTGCTTCTGCTCAGGCAAATGAGTCCACCTCTTCATTGCCCTCGTACCCTCTATGTGCTGGTACCAATGCTAGAGTCCGTCTGTTCTGACTGCCCAGTTCAATCGGAGTTTTTAAGCAGTCCCAGACCAGTTTTGAGTTAACTTGCATCGAGTTGTCGAAAAAAAGTGTTATAGGAAGATAAATAATCAATTTTGCTAGCAGAATCATTCTTTGAATCGTTGTTCATTTCCATATTACACCTATGTATATACTGCACCCATTATTTGGTGGTTCTCGATTGCGATCTCATTGAATAAGGATTTGTTGTTTGGGTCTATTTCGGACCACAATGGAATTTACCTGCCTGGTGAACAATAAATATAATTCAATTCAGCACGTTTAAACTGGCTTATCCGTGACAAATCTTGCTGGAATACAAATCAATTTCTTCAATAAATCGTCCGAAACAAATTCAGCTGCCATGCTTCGTGTTCGGGAATGTAAATATAATCGCAAAAAGTCGAACACCAAGAAGACACAATGATGGCAACTTTTTCCTGTGACACTAATTGACTTATCTGGTCCTGGTTTGTCACTATCTCTCAGACGGATATCTTGAAAACAATGGCGTGTACAAGAGAGTCTGCTTCGGCACAAGACGGACTATATACAGGGTAACTCACGGTCCATGGTACGTTAGACGTTTATGGACAACGCAACGCATGATTTGTCTGAAAATTTCGCATCTTACATTCAATCAACTGTTCTATCGATCTAAAATATTTTCGAAATTGCGACGGTGCCGTGTATATCAAAAAGTCCTAGCAACTTCATTTTCTCAAATAGAACACCCCGTATATTAACAAATTATAAGAATTGCCTTTTCATTACATACTCTTTTGTCAATCAATTCCTATACCTATCTCTATTGGTTTACAAGAAAAAAAATAATTTGTGTTAAATATGATCCAAAACATATCCCTAATTAAACTTATGTAAATCAGCCCTGATTCGGACCATATCAAGTTTTTCTGAATTGAAAAACACCATTTTTGATCCCACAAATTATTCAAAACGGAACTGTCATATTTTGACGAGTGGTTGTGACTTGTCATCTCTAAAATCAAGGCCACCTTTTCCATTTTCGGTAGTATTCTGAAAAATAAAGAAACTGTAAATTTTTGTCATCGAAACATTCGGAAATCGAAATTTGTGATAGCTCATTGTTTTTGGGCTATCCAAAGGCAACAAAAAATGAATTGAAAAATCCAGGTCCGTATTTTAAAAAAATAAGTTGATGATTGTTTCTGGAAGACGAAACGTCAGATTTCGAATTTGAAAACGCCATCTTGTAGACAAGAGAAAGTGGCTATGATAAAGTGTCATTTATATCGATCAATTTCTTCAAATAACGCCAGAAAAAAATTTAAACAGTTTTATGAAATTTCGATTTTTTTCGGATATCTCCGGGAGTATTCGAAATCTTCCAAGATGCAGAACGGCATTTTGTTAGGCATCAAATTGTGCAACTTTGCCATGATATAACCGACCCTGTATCTCTTACGGTTTACGAGATCCCAATGATGAGGATCGAATTCCAGCCACCCTGTACTTTCCGAAATTATTCATAGATCATGCCATGGAATATAATACTTACGAATTTTACAATCGATTCAAATCGAGTTATATGTGTGTGATAAGGCGACATGAGGTATGGAATACGACCAGCAAATACGTTATATTTAATTAGTAGAGTAGAGGAAATCAAGAAATCGTGATCGATATATCACACTTCTCGGCACGTTGGTTGTTTGGTATACGTACACGCTGGAAACAATTGAATATACCCGAGTTTTACGTTCAGATAACGTTACGAAATAATTGAACTGGTTTTAATCTGTTGGCTTTGTTCTGGTAATTTACTGAAGATACGATAGCTTTCTGAACGTTATAGAGTTCTCCTGTTGCCCAGATAAATGGTAAATATGGAGTCGGCTTTTACATAAATAACACATTTTTTTCTGCCTTTCTCCTTCTCTCTTCCTTCTCTTTCTTGTTTTGTTTCTTTTGATTTCTGCGCTGAGACAGAGACTAATGTATTGCCTGTATCTCAGTACACTCCTATTCTTTCAAAGTGAATTCTTTTTCATTGGTACATCAAGTCATCGAGAGCTATCATTGTTAAAGATTATTATTTTCATCATTGGAATAAATATTTGTGATTAGTTTCAATGATATATATTGAATAATATTGTATCATGGAACGAACAATTCAAAGAATAAATGTGACGTTAATTCGACTAGTATGTACAAATTCAGCACTGTCCTGGAAATATTCTGCCTGATTCTTTGAAATCATCTTCCTAGGAGTTTCTAAAGAGTTGTCTTTGATGAACCTGAAACAAAACAAAATGAATTTGAGGCAATATAGAGAATAGCATATCAAGTTAGTGTGATCCATCGTTGACGTTATAATTCAGTACAAACGAGAAAAAAAAATAGAGAAGAAAAATCGTGTGGTCGCACATTTTTGCAGTGGAGAAGGGAAGTGGGAAGGGAAGGAACACTGAAAATCCTGACTCGTAGAGGATGAGCAGGGCAGTGGGGAACGTTTGAAGGTCATTTTTCAAGTTGTTCTTGAATAATTCGACAATCACGACTTCTAGCGGAGAAATGAAAGTATACAAAATTGAACAACATGAAATTTTTTATAGTAGTAGTAGTAATCTTTAATATAGGGTATATCCTAATCTTACAGTAAATACAATACATAATGATAATTCAGAGTTTCACACAATGCCAGAAATATTAATAACATTCAAATCTGAATGTAAATAACATGATCAAAATCTGGAAGTGAATATAACAGTTCTCAAAATAAAAATGAAAACGACAAAAGGGTACAAACGAAGATACATAATAAAAGATATAAAAAATATTGATATAATTGAATACACACATACTCATACATATTTTCAACCAAGTAACGCTCTAGATATTCTAACAATTCTTGAACCCTTCCATAGTATTCAATGCCTCTTTCATGGCATTTGGTAAATGATTGAATTCCCCTAGTCCCTTGAAGAATACATTCTTCATGCCTATATAAAAAATTCTCTATTACTTTTTTGTCTATAATGGGTAGTTCCTGATATACAGGGGATTAAAAAATTAGGAAGTATCAAAAATAGAGTTTGATGGTCAAATATTTAGTTGATTTCATGAAATATTTGGTTGATTCTAAGAAATATTTGGTTGATTCAATAAGTTATTTCGTTGAGTCGATGAAATATCTGGTTAATTCAATGAACTGTTTGGTTAATTCAATGAAATATTTTGTTGATTCAAGACAAACTGTATTTCTCGACGAATTGTTTTGTTGAACCAGATTGAATTTTAATTCGGGAGTTTCCTGAGACTTCACATCAATAGAATAAACTAAACTAGGAAACTAGTCGACTTCTAGCATAGATCTCCAGTCTTCACTTCTCATTAGCTGATGCAAAACTATTTCGGATTGCTAATCACCCTAAGTTCAATTTATCCAGCTGATATTTCAAACACGAAGAATCAGGCCTCACGTTAATAATGAATTCGAGGCAGGCATAGACGAGGCGAAATGGTCGCCATCTAGAGGCGAGAATTTATCTTGATGTAGAATGAACAAAATATTCCATTGATATTACATATCTAGTTGCTTAATTCAAGCAAATGATCTGTTTGAAACGAGTTCATTGCTACATCGGAATAAGAAAACTATGTTGTTTCAAAGATATATTTCCATCAGAATGATCATCATTCCATCAAATCAACGAAATGTTTATAGTTGAATCAACATCGACATTATTTTGGATCGACATAATTTGTTTTTGAGGAAACCATATATGGAATTGATAGTATACTGATGTTGATTCAATTAGACTACATTCTTGATTTGAACAAGCTGCTTCCATCAAATAATCATGTATCTGATTGATTCAACAAAAAATTGCTCAGTCCAAAAGAAATTATTCAATCATAAATAATTTGTTGATGCAACAAATCCTTTTCTTCCGTGCGAACACTTATGAATGATAATAAAAGAATGACTTAGTGGTAACCCATTCATGAAAACAACATATCACTTTCAACCAGCATTCGACACACGTTTCAATTATTTTTCGTCATCTAGTGTTACACGGTTATCGCAATTGTTTTGGAAAATCAGAATCCGACTTCCCGGAACTGCAACTTCCACTAAGTACGTTGGACCGTTCTCTTTGATAAGACGAGATAACGTTCAATCTCCTTAATGAATGGATGTTGGCGATGATAAAACGTAAATCACAGCAGCGAGATTTTTATCTGACTATCGAGTTACCAAACTTCATGGAGGGTCGGAATTTAATCAGGAATCGAGGAACTTTAAAAAGCTCATGTCGGACAGTTTCAATTTACATATCATAATGCAGAGTAATTAGAAATAATTGCTCTGACGGGAATAAAATCGATGACAGAAAATTTTTTGAAATCCAATGCAGCAGTGTGTACAGGGTTGCCAACAAAATCAGTAACAGGATTATTTATTATTCCAGATTATTTGGGATTTTCTCTCCTCGTTTCTATAAAACAAAAATATCAATATTATTTCGATATGGTGAGGACAAATCAGATGATTTGCCCCAAAATGTCACTGCGTTTGAAGAATTTTCAGAGAGCCTGAACGAAAAATTCACTAGCTTGTCAGTGACAATTTGAATTGAAAAAGGTTTGGAGATGAGAAATAAAGGAATATACGGGAATATACAAGAAATATCAAATTTTTACTTATCTTCGGACGTTTTGGGAACGAATCTGCTCCCGTTTTCGACATGAAAAATGGAATTTTGTATGACAACTTCGTATTCGTCTTGAAACTTCTCAGTTCTCAGTCACAATTGGTGACGTTGGCAATCAGATGCACGAAAGAAAAAGGATTTGTTGCATCAACAAATTATTTATGCTTGAGTTATTTTTGTTGGACTGAGCAATTTTTTGTTGAATCAACCAAATACATGATTATTCCATGGAAGCAGCTTGTTCAAGAATGTAGGCTAATTGAATCAACAGTATAATATCAATTACATCAACAAAATATTTGGTTTTCTCAAAAACAAATTATGTCGATCCAAAATAATGTCGATGTTGATTCAACTATAATCATTTCGTTGATTTGATCAAAAAATAACATACAAGTTTTCTTATTCCGATGTAGCAATAAACTCGTTGCGAACGGATGATTTGCTTGAATAGAGCAACGAAATATGTAAAATCAATTAAATAGTTTGTTCATTCTACATCGACTTAAACTTTCGCCTCTAGATGGCGATCATTTCGCCTCGTCTATGCCTCCCTCGAATTCATTATACACGTGAGGCCTGATTCTTCGTGTTTGAAATATAAGATGGATAAATCGAACTCAGGATGATTAGCAATCCCAAATAGTTTTCCATCAGCTAAGGAGAAGTAAAGACTTGAGATCTATGCTTGGAGTCGACTAGTTTCCTAGTTTTGTTCATTCTATTGATGTGAAACTTCGGAAAATTTCCGAATATTGAATTTGGTTTAACAAAACAATGGGCTTATATCACAATTTTTTTTTTTTATAATTCGATAGAACTCACCCAAACTAGCTCACCACCGCAAACCGTTTCTTCCTGTGAGCTCCCTACGTTTTATAAAAAATTATTGAAATTCCCGATTTTTCGGACCTCTGAAAACGAGGCGATGTGTCAAAACCCTAATACTGAAACAAGACTATTCCAGACAAAAATGAATGATACATGATTTCTGACAGAGTGAATTAGCGCGAGATCACAGTTGACAGAATTAATATATCAGTTGCCTCAGTCTCCGTGGGGCGTTTGGTATTTTCTTTTAACTATGGCGACATGAGGTTTCTACGTCATAAGAGGGTCCGTTTTCAGAAGGTACTATTATTTGTGTCCAAAATAAAACATTTCAGTAAATTTTTCGATCGAATTATGTCGTCAATCATTATTTATGTATAAAAGGATCATTATAAACATGGTTTGAGTTAAAAGTCCTACTGAGGTGTACACGCCCATTGGTGACGTTGGCAATCAAATGAGTTACGTGATCTTTCCATTGATTAATCTTGAATTTACCATTTTCATCTTCTGATTTCACCATGTTCTATCTATATTCGAAGTGAAAACAGTGTTCAGGACTGAAAATACAGTGTGATCAATTCTAACTCGAACAAAGCCAAAAAATGAAGAACAATCGTCAAAAAATTGTATTTACAGTATACCTCGTGTTTGTGAAAAGTTTTGTACAGGTGAAACCAAGACACCTCTTTCAGTTAGGACGAAGGAACATAAGTACAATATAAAGAAGAGACACATCGTAAAATCGAAACTAGCTGAATATATCCTTACTGAAGATGGGCAACATATGGCAGAGTGGAATAATATTAAAATCATTGGAAAAGAAGATAAAAACCAGAAGAGAAAAATCAAGGAATCTGTTTGCATTCTTCTGAAAGGACACAATAGCATTGCTCCTTGTTCAGTTGATATAGATAGAACATGGTATTCACTACTGAAATCTGAAAATGAAAATGGTAAATTCAATATTAATTAATGAAAACTGCCTGTAGCGCATTTGATAGCCAACGTCAGCAATTGTCACTGAGATACGAATTTGCTTTTCAAATATCCATTTTCCATGTTGCAAACGGGAACAGATTCGTTCCAGAAACGTCCAAAGCTAAGTGAAGATTTGATATTTTTTCTATATACCTTTATTTCTCTTCTCCAAACCTTTTTCAATACTAATTTCCACTGTCAAGCTAGTCAATTTTTCTTTTAGGCTCTCTGATAGGAAAATTCTTTAAACGCAGTGAAATTTCGGGGCAAATCATCTGATTTGTCCTTACTACTACATATATTGAGATGAAATTCATATTTCAGTTTCGGTTCGGGACATAATTATATTAGATTTCATTCTATTTGAGGGGGATTTTCTACGCCCAAACCCAAAGAATACTTTCGTGAATGAGTATTTTCTAATAACTTTGACAATCTAATACAAGCTTTCACAAATCGAGATCGGGACCATTGTAGAATCGAATGCCTTCTAGAATAGTTTTTATGCAATCATCGGAACAAAGCTCCTCTCCTATCCTGGTGAGTTCAACCCATTAGGAAGAAATCCGCAGTACAATAGCTGATCATATTAAAAATCCCAATGATATTCATCTCAACGCATTTACTTACCGCTCTGCTTTATTACCATATTGTATACAGAGCTAGGAGTTAGATCTTATAAAGTAAATGCAACGTTCGTAAAAATATAACTAATTTATTACTGTTTGTGAGTAAGGTGAACAATGGTACCAGCTTTAGAGATATTCCATAGCCTTAATAGGGACCATTCTTGTACCATTGTGTCCGAGATGGTGTGACCAAACAATGTGTCTTTCTGAAGCTGTACCATATGTTCATACAGTAGCGCAGTTTTGGGTATAGAATTCGTAGTATAACTGGAAGAGTGACTTTGGAAAATTAGAAAATAACCGATTGTTCCTTAGAAATGACTGCAAAACTACATATTTCTACCGTGTCAAGTTCACCTCTTTCTTGAACGATCAGATTTCCACGAAATTCTTAGTCACA
Organism: Phaedon cochleariae; assembly: GCA_918026855.4. Lineage (NCBI taxonomy): Eukaryota > Metazoa > Arthropoda > Insecta > Coleoptera > Chrysomelidae > Phaedon > Phaedon cochleariae. The sequence continues at coordinate 37,652,074 of OU896718.1, read as the reverse complement.
CGACCTGTTTTCGCTAACACAGTATATAGCTTCGACGAAGCTGATTTTCTATCCGACAATTATTATTGAAAGAAATTTAAATGATAACTTACTACGGAATAACTGAAATAGTACCAGACACTTTTTCAGCGAGTTCCTATAGGCGATTCATGCTAAGGAATACTCCCTCTACCGTTGTCTAATATAACTAACATATGGGCCATTGATTGCTTCGTTTTTGTTTGAGAAGTTCTATAAACGTTTAAAAACATGAGTCATCATTGTTGTGTACCTCATTGTTCATCTTGAGCAAAAAAATCCCGAGTATAGCTTTCATTCCTTTCAAAAATCAGGACAGTCTAAATTTGTATTTGAAACTAATAATTTGGGAAACAAGGAAGTGATCGGTAGGAGAAATGTGTGGATTCATAACTTGAAGATTGGAAAAAGTGTAAAGTGTCTGAACATAATGAGATATTGTTCTTTACACTTCACTGAAAATTCACTCATACCTATAGGTATATTTTCAAATGTATGTCTATTATGAATATAATAATACCTACTTCTTGAGGTGGTGGTAAAAGAACAAACAAATTTCAAACTGATTATATCTTTACTTACTCATGAACAGTAGAATTTTTAAACAGTAAAGAATGTTATCAATCAGGGTTTCGATGATTATGTTGTAAAAAGTCAAGTAGAAACTGTTTACCTAAATTCACCTTCCAAAGAACACTTTATTCCCAAAAAGTTTGCTGGATTTTGTTTTAAAAATATCATGCACTATCAGGGGAATATCTCACCTATATTCGAATTGGAAATCAACATTCCACACAGGTTTTCATGAGAATTCTTGTTTATTAATGATAAAAACTTACAGCCTATGCATGTTGGTATATATGAAGTTCAACTAGAGGTAGGGAGGTTATCTTATGTTGAACAGAGATAATATAGTCCTCAATCAAAACACAGTAGACCGCTGGAAAATACAAAGTTCGAAAATAGACAAATAACAAAGCTGGACGTTTGAAAACTCAAAACGAAATGAACATAAACACCATTACCAAACAATGTAAACAATCCGCCAATGGCCCATAGAGTAGTACCGACATTCGCCGTTCTGGCGCTACGATCTTAATCTCAGTCGCCTATAGTATTTTTTCATAGATTCATAATATGAGTGCGGCTTCTTGATAATTATTATACAGGGTGAGTTATTCTGCTCACTAAATCTCAAAATAGGAAAAAATAATATTCCGGTCCTAATATTTGTTTCGTTCAAAGTGCTACTTGTTGAAGCCTTTCACTTCATCTCATTTTGGACATTAGTATTCGGCTTTCTGCAAGTATATTGGCAGTCCCTATAGATAGATGAGCTTTATTGTCTAAAATGAACACATTTTGTCGACAAAGTCAATATATTGCGATACATTGAATGCAAAAGATATAAATAAATAAAATAGAATAAGAGAGGAATATATAAAAAAACATAGAACGAGAATAAATATGAAATAACATAAAACAAGTATCTTCATTATCAAAAAGAACATGTCTCTTCAAAATCAATAATATGAATCTCTAATAATTCTCACATATCATAGAAAGACTAGAATTTGTAGGCTAATTCGTCTAAACTATACAAGCATTTTCCCACTAACATATCTTTGACAGATCTCCGGAAGTGTTTCAAATCATTGATGACTTTATAGCTATACAGGGTGCATTTCCGAAGCACTCGCCAAGCATTAGAAGCATATCAGTTTGTTCAGAGAACGAATAACCTGCCATATTTCTTAAAATCTCAGTTGATAATCACAGTGATAAATGACACAGAAAAACCACACGAACAAATCAACTACAACAATGCTGACTCGAATGTTGATGACATGAACGTCAAAATTGAGAACAAAATTATTCATCATGGCCTGCTAAAATATTGTTACCGATGAATCTCGCGATGAATAAAATCAATCTGCTGATATCATGTAATTACAAAAACTCAAATATCTCACGAACGGCTCAATTTTTTGTATTTGAATAGGAGTACCTTTTTTATGTAATTTTCTTCGCTCCATCAAATGCTCCTGTTTTTTCACCGAAAATAATACAGGGAAAAAAGTTTTCTACAAAAAATCATGACTCGCCCTCTGAAAACACCCTTTATAACAATATCAGAAATGTGGAAGTGTGACGAAAAAATGTATTTTGACAACATACATTCATGCACAATATTTCAATCGGGTGGCTTTCATCGTTCAGAAGTTATGCGGAGAAATTGTTTTAATTTTATCAACTTTGGAAGGATATATCTCCCTTGATATGCATTTTGGGCCATGAGTTTAATCATCAAACTACACTTATTTTTCAATGTTCTATCACCCCCAGAAAGCTCGATACACATTTTTGACTCACCCTGTATAATCTGGTAAATGATTGTAGATCTTTTTACTCCTATAAATCGAGGATTGTCTCGTTAAAGATGAATTAGGCAGAGGAAGAGCAAGGTTTCTTTAAATACTGTCTGTAGGTTTCTTTCATTACGCGTATTCTTGTCTATGTTTGTGTTCATGAAATATCCTCTTTATTTGTGAAGCAGACAGACTGTTTCTGAAATAAGAATTTCAAAGACCGTCAATATCTTATTATTGCGAAAAATTGACCTGCATGAGTCACGCGTCTTGAGTTTGAATACGAATCTCAGATCTTGTTTTTGAAGGACGAAAACACTATATATAGTTTTGTTGGTTTCATTTCTGGACACCCTGTATATGTATTCTATAGAACTGTTAATTATTCTTCGAGTTCTCTGTAACCGACAGGTATCTGCTAATTACGCTAAGAGATGAAAGAACAAATTCAATTAAAGTTATACTAATAGCGAATTTTTGAGATAACGTATTCCCTTAATAAATATTCGAATTCCAAATACAACTGCCAAATAAATTAAAGTCAGTGCCTCAAAAGTTCAGTAACAATATAGGGCATTATGTAAACGAAAACCAATGATCGACATTGAATCATTATATTTGAATCGATATTCAAATTTGATGTATAAAATTACAGTTTAAACCTAGCTGCATTGATGCAACCAATAATAAGAAAATTTTTAATGTTGGAGTGTGTATATCATTATACGGTGTTATGATTTATCCCCTTCTTGATATCAAGATTACTCAGCCACTTGGTACTATAATAATTATACCCAACACCTGAGCCGAATTGCCAGTAAGCTCAACCTCCAGACAAAAATCATTTACGTGCCTGAAAAAAAAATGGTTTTCCAAATAGGGATAAATGGTCAGAACACGTTAATGGGACTTTTGAGAGTGATGAGTTGTGTTTGCTTCGGGCTGGGTATTATTTATTACTGCTCGCTATTATAGAAAATCATCATATGCTTAATTTAAAAGATAGATAATAGATGGAGAAGAGTACTTGAGTTATTATTAGTGATGGGATATGGAGGAACAGTCCATAAGGAATCTGGACTTCTTGAGTTGTTAATTTATTCCATCTTCGATTGGTCTCAGTATGATAGCAATGCGTTTGTTTCAGTGGAGAATTTTATTCCATCATTCAGAAGTAAAATAACTCAAACTAGAGTTCCTAAATGTTCCTATGACAAGCATGGGTTGCGTGCAAGAACTGTCAGATGACCGACGCTGGAGGCAAAACATTGAAACAAAACGTCACTTTTATTACTTGTTTACAAGTGATCGAAATAGTTTTCCACAATTATTTCGGCATATGAATCGTATTTTTCCGCTATTCATCAATTCGCTCATGTCATCACATTGTGCTGTTGTGAAATGCACAAAAACTGCAGCGGAAGATGAAGGAATCCGGATGGTACATTATGATTTAAAAGTAAGTACCTACTATAGTCACTCACATATAGTTTTCATTTTTGAAATTTGGTTATTTCTCTGATTTCTCATCGGAATTCCTTCTGCAATAAGAGCTAATAGAAATATACCTGATATTTCTAGAATAATGCAAGAAGATTGGATTCATGCAATCAATCGGGAGGACTGGTCTGATATGCTGACGATCGTGTGTGTTGTAGACATTTTCAATCTATTAGCAGTATTAGCTTGTATTGCAGAAGTGGCAGAAGGCAGAAGGAATTTTAATAAGGAATGACAACATTTCATAATGATAACTATGTCAGATTACTATTTACCTGAGAAATCATATTGCCTAGTCTCTTGCTGCATTTTTTGTGCATTGTACAACAGCACAATGCGAAGGCATGCTTGAATTAATGAATAACGCAAAAAACACGAGTCGTATGCCGAAATATTGTGAAAAACTATTTCAACCTTCTGATTCCTCTGTAAACAAATGAAAAAGTGATGTTGTGTTTCAATAATTCACAGAAGAGTGAGGTTGTGTTTCAATATTTTGCCTCCAGGGTCGGTCATCGTGCACGCGACCTATGTTTTGCTTCAAAATCGAGTTAATCATTCATTGCTTACTAGAGTTTAATCGCAATCATTGCTATTGTGGTTTCAGAAATGAAGGCTTCAAGACATAAGATTCAAATGTATAGGTCGCGGTGTTCCAATGATGTCAAAGAGTGGGTGCGTGTGGCGTCACCCACCAGGCGAATGGCTCTTCTCTGGATGGAATCTAAGTGCATCAGCGTATGTTTTGGTGCTGAACCCCATATGTGGGAACAGTATTCTAGAACAGGCCGTATCTGCGCTTTGTAGATCATGAGAAGCTGTTGAGGTGTAAAGTAGCTTTTCGTATTCATAAATATATCTGAGAATATTCCTCTTCAGTAAATTTCTAGGCGTTTAAAAATTACCGTGGCATCATTGATGATTTTAGCACCTGAAGATCGCCGGAAGTTTCTTGAGAAAATATAAGATCTGAAGGTATTTGTCTCGTCTATTAAGAACCTACCGTACATGATTCATTTTTTCTTTGGAGTCTGTCCCAATTAGGATCAGGACAGTTCTCATCAATTATTCCGATCAATATCATATTCGTGATGACTTTTAATTGCCAGATACCCTTAATTGTAACATTTCGAATTATGTAAATGAATACAGAAGTGAGTTGAAAGAAACCAACAAAGTATGTGATAAAGGATGGTATAGGAACGCGTTGATGGTTTTAGTGACAGCAGTGATTAATTTGTGAGGTCTACTTCGAAGAACAGAGTATAAATGATGAACAACTTCAAATTCAGTATTAACTATATGTATACATTCTCCATTTTGACTTTAATTTAATTGACAGTTTAGGAACTGGAAGTCGATGGTTCGTTATATAGCAATATTTCGTTTTATTTTCATCTGATATGTTTAAAAATTTCAAAGTTCCATCATGAGCATTTAAATCATGGACGTATAAAATACGTCCATGATTTGAATCAACAGATATTTTTTTCAGCCACTGTTTGTAAGGTACCCTCTTCTCGGACAAGACTGGTTTGAGATAGTATAAAACTATTCTGGCTCAGTCTGCTAGGTACGTATTTCCGGGACTAGTTCAGAAAAGAAGTACATCTTTGTCATTTTTACCTACACCTACATAATGACCAAATGATAAGTATGGAAATTTCATAAATTTATTTTCAACCAATTAGAAGGCTCCTTTAGGTTTACGTTGCTCATAGCAACATGAGATTATCGCGATCATTTTTTAATAATGAAATCAATAGGTGATAATTCTTTTGTGAAAAATAACCAGCCGTATATCTATCAGCATTCTGTCCAAAAAAGGTCAACTCGTCTCATGGGTGATGCCTCGCTCACAAACTCACTCACTTCTCTGGAACACCGTAGAAAAGTTGGCGATCTGGCTCTATTTTATAGATATTTTCATGGACGATGCTCTTCTGAGATATCAACAATTGTTCCTCCCTTGGCAGTCCCCGCGAGATTCACCCGTCGAGTTGAGGCTTCGTACCCCTTCGTGGTCACTTTGGAGACCTGCAGAACATCTCTTTACGAAGACTCGTTCATCCAACGAACAGCGAGGCTCTGGAACACATTGCCATCAAGGGAGGTGTTTCCCGAGGCATATAATCTCCAGAAATTTAAGGAGAACACCAATTTCTACCTTATCTCCCTTGGTTCTCACGATGTTCTCTGAACATTACAGAATATTCCTTTCAGTAGCGGCTCGTGACTTTCATGACAGAGGAGGCTGAATGATATGAGGTTTATTGTGAAAAGCAACTCTCTACGACTCACCCAAATGGATAGCTCAAATGACATTCTGTTTACCAGTTAACCTGAAGTCAATACTTGAAGAGATGTGTTCCTGTGATTTGCAGTGTCTATCCAATCCGCGAGGCAAATTTTTCAAATAATTATATCCTAATCGCCCACAACATGATGACTTATCGGTTGAAAATAATACGCAGTACCAACAAAATAGCTTATTCCCTACCTCAGATCCCGTCAACCAGATATATTTTTCATAATTATTATCAGAATTGAACGAACGATTTTGTTTGTTACCTACCTGTTACAATCAGATTTTTTAATTCCGGTGTCGGACGTTTGTTTTTCACAATCAATTTATCTTCATAAGACAAAGCACTGAATGGGTTCACCAAAAAGTATTCCACTAAATCGCAATCGTTTGAAACACTCATTTTTCAGATATTTTTAGAGCCCCTAACCATTAACCTCATAACATAAACATAAACAATGCACTTGCGCTGTATTGTCCGCAATTCGCGACGCGACACGACAAACACGTGCTATTCGGGTGTATTCGGGTATTTACATTGCGCGCGTGGGTTGCGAGTTGTGAAGGAGTCTAGATTCCTATAGATGTTGCCAAGTTGAATATTTCACGCGTGATTTGCATACTTCAACGTGTGGTGCGTGGGCAAGCACTGTTGCCAATTCAAAAATGTTTACCTAAAAACAGGAAATAAAATCAAAATGCATGTATTTTGATGTCCTTTCAATGAGAAAGTATAGATAATATCAGTTTAAGGAGAATCTCTGAGGAGGCTCAGCCTCCGTTGCCCCCTCTGAGGAGCCGCCACTGATCCCTTTACGTGTGAACCAGAACATAAAAAAACTATGAAACTATGTAGACATGTAATATCAGATGTTATGTTTGGTTGAAAACGAATTAATGTTTTTAACGTTCCTGAAATGTTAGTAATGAACATTTGTTACTAACAAGTAAAATCAACTTCTTAAAATATAGTGCGTCATATTCAACTAAACTATCGGAAATATGTTTTTGAAAGTTTTATTCGAATTAAAAACTATAATTACATTGGATTTCAGATATCATATTTTTATTTGATGTTTCCCACATTTATTAAAAACAAGTTATACCTAAGTGTTAAATTTCATTTGACATCTACGCAGAATAGGTCATAGGGTTCATCAATCACCATATTGAAAACAAGTCTACAATTCATGAAATTTTCTTACCGAATCTCCCACACAGCAGAATAATTAATCTCCGTTAATTTTTGTTCAGTTTCACTCATGTTTTTGTTGATAAATGTCCTACTAACTTAACAAATTTGACATTGAAATAGTTGACGATTTTTCTTGTTGCAAATAAGGGAATAAAGCAACAGTGACATCGAGTTTGAAAAAAAATGTGTCTGACGAAATTTCGATTGCAGCAGAAGCTGCTTTCGCCTTGTAACTTCAAAACAATTTGTTCAAAAAATATAAACTGGTGGATATGAAGAAATGCAAAACTTCACAGAATATGTTATTGTGGCTCATTCATCACAAAAATCGTAAATCGTTCACAGATAAAAAGGATTTCTTGCATAGGTCCAACCGAATATTTGTTTGATTTTTCCGGATTTTTCTACAGAACTTTCTTGACTTATTCATAAAAGAACATCTTGATTCGAATGGATATTTATTCATTATCACAGTACGTATATTGGTTGAAGAAAGAATCAATTAGTTTGAAACAAAAAAAATCTTCAATTGTCAAGCTAATCTCCCATCATATTTCAACAATGTTGTTCTTGAATGAAGAAATTTCGAGCTTGTTACAAATGTTCAACTATGTTACAAAAATATACAAAAGTTCTAATACCCCCGCAGATTGCTCTCAAATATGGAATGCCGCGAAGATGAAGCCGCACCACTATTATCTATGACTCAGCACACTTGATTCTTGAACACTTCACCATTGAAAAACAGAGGTGCTTTGCACCGTCTCCAGAAGAAACAACAGCGGCAATGACGAATGGCGGCTAACGACTGAGGAGTCAAATGGGCGCAGGCGTACCGCTGTATATACGTCACTGCAAGTCTTTTAGACAAGCAGAGATTTCCTTGAACCAATATAAATTAGAATTCATGTCACTTATGTAGTCGCGGTTTTCTTGAATGGAGAACTATACCGTTTATGTTGAGCAAATTCATATCAAGAAATTTCAAGAAACGAGGCAAGCAAGCCGATTGATTTGAGACAAGTGTATATTGCTCCATTCAAGTGAAAAATTCTTGTACGAATCAATTTCATTCCAAGAAAATGGATTTGTTCGATCGAAGAAATCCTCTTTATCTGTGTTGAGTCCTCTACCCTGTGCATAGCATGTATTTCATACTGAAAAGAAGGTGCCATTTTAGTCATAGAGTGAAGAATAATGTAAACATAGCCGCGAAACATCAACATGAATCAGACATGTTCTGACATTTTTTAATATTTGCAATAATTGTTCGAATTATACTCGTTCTTATTTCAACTACAGACTTGGCTCGCTTACATTATATTCTTCTTGGACTTCCAACCACTACTAGGCATTGTTTACAGCTATAGATACAGTTAGAAGATATAGTGTTCCATTATATACTTTATTACCTACAAATGGAGCATAATAAATATGAGCCACGATCATGAATGATGATAAATATTATGTTACCAACGACATTTTGTTGGCTACTACATTATTAGAGGAAATTAATTGAGTTCACCATGTCGAAATTGTCCAGTTAATAGCTATGGAACAGGATTGTGTACTGTGTTGGTTTTGATATATTAAGAGGCTAATTTTTTTGTTGTATTCAGAGGTACTCGCGGAACATGGAACCTATGATCAAATGACGGAATCGGGAGCACTGCACTGAGACAAAAAATTGTTGTCATTAATAAAAATATACTGACTACGACAAAAAAAATAGTGCGATAGGGGACAGCAAGGATATGTTGTTGCTGCAACTAACTATGATTTTTTGGAAACACCTATATGGAGGGGGGGGGGGGTACCAAAGGAAAGGCTTAGTTGTTTCATTCACAGGGGTTTTACGGTTACTAATTGTCCTGAGTTAGGACTAACAATATTTCATTAAATGATACACGAAGTCATCTCCACGACATTCAATGTGAATAACACATAAAAAATTGGAACGTTTCGGACATATATATGTCCATCATCAGCCTTAAATCAAGAATTACATAATTGTCATGGGGATAAAAAAGGTAATGTCACCAAGTTTTACCTTATATAATTCAATGTTCGACGTGGCAAATAACCAGGAAAGTAGTTGTTTTCTGTTGAATATTCAGAATGATGTGTGCATATACATATTTTTGTCTGAAGGGAAATGCAAATTCTCAATTTCAGAAGTTTTTTATATTTTATTTTCAAACTCTTATCGTGTGTGTTCAATAGATATAATTCAATGTTCGTCGTGGCATATAGCCAGGAAAGTAGTTGTTTTCTATTGAATAAACTGAAAAAGAGTAGATATTCTCATCACATAGAGAATGCGAATTCTCAATGTATTGCTCCATATTAATATACATCCATTTTTGTATGTCCATAATTTATCTGAGAATATTCCTTCTCAATATTCAACTATTGTTCGCTTGTTGATTTAACTATTAAACGAGATACCTAGGCTCATTTTCATATGTTCTTTTTGGTTGATTTAACCCATCAATTTTTTTGAGTGCTCAGTGCGACGAAAGATAGGTGGATCTTTTTTTTCAAAGGTCGACAAGGGAACAATAATAATAGATTATACCATTCAATTTTTCATTTGGAATGACCATATTGAAGACCACAGGGGAAAAAGGGGGAATATCACAAGAAGAAAGTATCGAGAAAAACGCATTTCAAAGATTAAAACCTCCTAACGTTTTGCCTGGATTCATTTGATGGAGTATAATGAGCAATGAACTTGAACAACTAGATATAAAAATCATACTTGAATGAAAAAATCAACAAGCCCAAAGATTCAAGGGAAAAATCGGGAATGTCCAAATAAATTGTCGAAAAGAGGATTGTTTACTCGCAAATATCTGCTCTGGTACATTTCTCCATTCTTGCCTGACTACCTGATGAGCGGTAAGTTGGCATAGTACATCATTTTCTATAAAATCCATGCACGCGATATGAGTTTACCAAAACTCGTTTACACATAGAACGACAAAGCTTTGGAATGTTTTGCCTAACAGAGTATTCCCAAGAACTCCAAAAGTTGAAAAAATTCCCAATCCCGATACCTACCTCCTCTTCCTATCCTCCATAGGTACCCACGATGTTCCCTAAACATTATGGGGATTCCCTTTCGTACGCTCCAAGAGATGAAAAAAAGGTGGCCGTATCTCTTTCTTTCTTCTCATCTTTTGTTTGCCTGAGAGTTCACTTTGACCTGTTGACAGTGTGGAAACAACCTATTGAAATCACAATGGAAGCTGTATTTAAGCAAGCACTAAGCTTGGACGGTACCCTTTCTTCACATTTTTGCGTTTTTTCCATGTGAACGTATTTTCGAAAGAGCATACTTGCTGACTATGCTGCCTTATTGCTATGGACTTTTGTTTATACTAAAATATAGTGGTTAGGCTATCAGATGGCGGTCAAGTCAATTTCCACTATATTGTGACATACCCCCTTCTTCCTGTGGTCTTCATATGGAAAATAATTCACTACATGAGATTCGTGTACTGGACTGAAAGTCTGAGAGAGAACAAATCAGAGAGCTGTTTAGTTTCACTTTCTCAAAGACTGGTCTACAAATCACTCAAATTTTTCTTTAAAAACTGATGCATCTATAACATTCATTCAAAGGATTAGATATTCAGTCTAGATTTATACACAGCATTTCAATTTGTATATCATTGCAAAACTCTTACGTATTTGTTTAATCATCTTGAATAAATTTGTGAAGAATTTACCTATCGACAATGTCAATCAAAGGCCATAGAATCCATTGAACAGGCTTCGATGTACGAAAAAGATAAAAACGAGATTGAAATTAATGTGACGTTGTGCTGTGGCTACTGTTCAGTGTTTGTCAATGCCTATCAGGCCATTCTCTTCACTTAGCTGGGATGTTGTGATCTACCAAATATGCTAATGGGAACGGTTTCTCATATGTCTGCTCAGTTATAATGGTGTAACTGGTTGTAACAGTAGCTGAGATGGATGTTCAATAGACGTAGATATGAAGCGAATTGTTGTAATTGAAAAAGAAATATTAATTTTAATGAACTGGCCTAGAAGTCACTGGATGGTATTAGTGAGATAAGAGTTCGGACACAGCTGAACTTCTGTTCTTTTCTATTTTCTATATCACAATGGTTTGAGTGAATGCAAGAATAAGAGATATATTATGTTCTTTGTCTTTTCAATAGAGAATTGAAGTAATCACTGTACGTAGACCTCCACGTCGACGTTAACGTACGAAAAATAACGTTTACGTATTGTCGTTAAATTTAGTTGAAGTCGCCACTTCGGTCGTCACTGTCATCATAACGTAATAATACATTTTGTTTTCGGTTTGTATTGGTCATTTTTGGTTGTGTGTTTAGATTCGAACATTTATTCCTGTCAAAATTAGAGGACTCCTTGATTCAGAACTCGTTGGTGATCTCGAATTTGATAATTTTGACTCATCGGCATATTTCGAGTATAGTTTGGTTAACGTACGTTGATATTTAAGGTATACGTGAAGGAACGTGAGATAACGTACACCCGTAAGCCCACTAACAACGCAAACGTGAAGAATTGGAAAATGCGCATGCTTAGCTGTCAATTTCTACGTTTACGTTAACGTTCATGACAACACTTCAACTCTCTATTATCCCTAGTAGGGTCTGATTGCCAGAAACGATTTAAGAGGTTAGATTTTCTGTCAAATCAATCATTGTCGTAGATGGACAATAGAAATAGGGTATAAACACGTACTTCAATTAATATAGCGATTTACTTCTCGCACAACAACAGTTATACAAATGAAAAGAATTCATGTGTCAATATTTTAATATGACAAAATAGACACATATGGATAAATACTTATAGCTAATTCCTTATTGTAGGTTGAACTGTACCCGAGTGATGAAGATGAAGATTGTTTTGATTTTCCACATTTTGCTGCATTCACTTTTCACTGGCAAATTTTGAATTTGGTCGGTATTGAAAACGCCATTCAATGATATTATATCAAGTTGCAATTACCTTGATTTCCTGCTCAGTTACGTTCTTAAACTTTCAATGTCAGATCCATCGCAAAAGCTGCTTCACAAAAACGGATTCTTGTTTCGTGCGAAAAGCTACTTTACACCTCAACAGCTCCTCATGATCTACAAAGCGCAGATACGGCCTGTTCTAGAATACTGTTCCCACATATGGGGTTCAGCACCAAAACATACTCTGATGCTCTTGGATTCCATCCAGAGAAGAGCCATCCGCCTGGTGGGTGACGCCACACTCACTCACTCTTTGACATCATTGGAACACCGTAGAAAGGTCGGCGACCTTTCACTTTTCTATCGATACTTCCACGGAAAATGTTCTTCGGAAATCTCTGCTATCATCCCTTCACTAGCAATACCAGTCAGGCGAACTAGACAAGCCCAGTCAGCACATTCTTTCGTTGTCAACCTCGAAAGATGTCGAACAGCACTTTATCAAAACTCCTTCATCCATAGAACGGCTAGGCTCTGGGAATTCATTGCCTGAGGAAGTATTCCCAACAACATATAATCTCCAGAATTTCAAAAAAACAAATCCAATACCTACCTCCTATCCCTATTCTTCCTAGGAACGCACGATGTTCTTTGAACATTATAGGGATTCCTTTTCGAGCGCTCCAAGCGATAAAAAAAAGTCATGACGTACCTACCCTGTGAATATTTCCTTATTCAGTCAATGTCTTATCGAATAAAGAAATGATAACGTATTATGAAGTATAGTATCTTATACAGGGTGGCCCTTTGAAAACGAAACAGAGGCTCTGTAGGTCGCCAAAACCGGATTATGACAAAAATGTGAAACACGCTAACTACATTTTCAAGGGCGACATCGTTCTACTGCGGCGTTGCCGCTTTCAACAAAAAGAAGCAAAACCTTTGTTATTTCAAATGGAACACCTTGTATTTCATTGCATTTTTAGATTCTCCCCGAACAGCTGATTTCATCAATGCATCACACTAGGGGTCTAGCTGTCTAGTTGGAATGATTTCAGGGATATAGGGTGTTCAAAATCGAGATTTTTCAACTTTAATATTTTTTTGTGTCGAATCCATTCATTATTGATCAAAACGGCTTTCATGTCCGTATCTCAACTTCGATTTACTATCAACTAACATTTAATTGGAACAGATACAGGGTGATCAGAATTCTAAATTATGAACCACCCTGTGTTTGTTTCAAATAAATGTCAGTAGATAGTGAATCGAAATTTGGGATTGGTTTATATGAGCCGCTATGACCAATGATGAATAGTTTCTAAACAAAAAAATCCTAAAGTTGAAAATTATCGGTTTTGAACACCCTATAGCTCTCTAATTATTGCCGCAAGATCCCAAGTGTGATACATTGATGAAATTAGCTCTTCGAGGAGAATCTAAAAATGCACTGAAATACAAGGTGTTTCATCTGAAATAACGCCGCAGGGCTGAAAATATTTTTTGTCGACCTACAGAGCCTCTGTTTCGTTTGCAAAGGGCCACCCTGTATATTTAGTTTTTGAATTTTATATATTTCGAAGCAATTCTTGATGCTTGTTTATGCCAGACGTTTTCTTCGATTTTGTTAGACGATGAATGGTATTTGTTTAATATCCCCTCATTTTTCAGTTTCTCAATTGTTCAACTCTTGCTGAATCATTTCCCGTATGTTTGATGTAAATCACGTTCTATGCATAGCACGGTACTTCAGGTTCTTCGAGAATACGTAACGTACAAATAAAAGACAAACGAACATCAATTTGAAAGTTATTGGATCATAACTCGGCGAGTGTCAAGGATTTGTGCGCAATAAAATTTATATTTGATCGGATCATTTAATGACTGTGCGGTAATTGCCATTTCAAATCTTTCCTGAGCACTTGATCGCTTTCATAAAATGGCAAACCACGAACAGCCACACTGGTCGAGGATAATATCCAGGTTACTTTTACTTTTTCGCCGTTTTATATGCACTACTCGGACAGAGATGCATAATTTGTCTCGTTATTTCTATATTTAGCAATTATAGGACTCCGTTTTACGTCAACACTGATGAAACGTGATTGTACATCGCTTATTTTTTGTCACGGTTGAAATTGTCAACCACAATCTATATACAGTTCTCAACACACCAAATGGACCACTCATAATTTGACTCTATTTCGAAGACCTGTATTTTTTTAAAAAATTGACCGATCTTCATGCGGTTTTCGATATCAGATGTGATGTTTCATCGGCTTCAAAGAGAGCTAGGACAATCTGAAAGAGTCCGCAAAACAAAACTCACACAGGGTGTAAAGTGGAACCATTACACTATGGTCTACATTTCCAATGCTGCCAGAACTCGAGAAATTTTTTTCTGATCAAAAGTCAGTCATATTATGATACACTGGGACCTCATCTCGGGAAGTTTTCGTGATTTCTCCTTAATTGGCCATTGGAACAAAAATTCGATTTTTTTTCGAAAGTCTTGCATTTCTTGTTTTTTTTTCTCTAGAACTCCACTTGAGATGACTATTGGGAAGAACTGTTCTCATGTTTTATGGAGGTTAATAAAAGACGAAAAAAGCACTTTTTTGGATTACACAGGATGATAACAAACTAGGACAAAATCTCATTTCAGTGAAAAAAATCAAAAATGGTGACTAAAACTATGGCCCATTCGATCCAGTATATTCAGAAACGGCCTTCTCGATATCCATTATTTATATTAGACCATTAACTCGAGACGTTTTCGAAAATTCGCCTCTAAATGAAATACAGGATGAAAATTTCCAATTCAAACTTGTTTCCTGATATTGATGGTTTCCAATATTTATTGCCCAAGTATGAGACACAGAGTATTGTTGTTCAATGTACTGAGTGTTCTACAACTTATCTGACAAATTTCAACCACAACTACGATATTACATAAGAAGTCCATCACAAAAAAAAATTATAGAAGTAAAACGAGATGAAAAATAAAATTTGTAACACTTTATATCCACTAAAACTATTCTAAAAGGGCTCTATTGGTGAAATATGACATTATTGAATTCTTCAGCATTATGAAGATCCAACTAGAAAGTCCTATATCCTAAATTTCAGTACTTGGTAGGCCTCCCCGATTCAACAAAACCTCTAGAGTTCGTAATTTGTCAGATAAGTTGTGGAACACTCAATATATTGAACAACAATGCTCTGTGTCTCATACTTGGGCAATTAATATTGGAAATCCGTTGATAAAATGATGAGAATCATCGATATCAGGAAACAAGTTTGAATTGAAAATTTTCACCCTGTATTGTCCTATTCTGTTATCACCCTTTTCGAATAGTTTTAGTTGATATAAAGTGTTACAAATTTTATTTTCCATCGCGTTTCACTTCTATTAAATTTTTTTGTGATAGACTTCTCATGTAATATCGTAGTTGTAAAACACTCAGTATATTGAACAACAATTCTCTGTTTCTCATACTTGAGCAATGAATATTGAAAATCATCGATATTAGGAAACAAGTTTGAATTGAAAAATTTCATCCTGTATTTCACTTAGAGGCGAATTTTCGAAAACATCTCGAGTTAGTAGTCTAATATAAATGATGGATATCGAGAAGGCCGTTTCTGAATATACTGGATCGAATGGGCCATAGTTTTAGTCACCATTTTTGATTTTTTTCACTGAAATGAGATTTTGTCCTAGTTTCTTATCATCCTGTATAATCCAAAAAAGTGCTTTTTTCGTCTTTCATTATCCCCCATAAAACATGAGAACAGTTCTTCCCAATAGTCATCTCAAGTGGAGTTCTAGAGAAAAAATCAAGAAATGCAAGACTTTCGAAAAAAAATCGAATTTTTGTTCCAATGGCCAATTAAGGAGAAATCACGAAAATGTCCCGAGATGAGGTCCCAGTGTATCATAATATGACTGACTTTTGATCAGAAAAAAATTTCTCCAGTTCTGGCAGCATTGGAAATGTAGACCATAGTGTAATGGTTCCACTTTACACCCTGTATGAGTTTTGTTTTGCGGACTTTCTCAGATTGTTCTAGCTCTCTTTGAAGTCGATGAAACATCACATCTGATATCGAAAACCGCATGAAGATCGGTCAATTTTTTAAAAAAATACAGGTCTTCGAAATAGAGTCAAATTATGAGTGGTCCATTTGGTGTGTTGAGAACTGTAGAAGCAATTCCTCTAGAGACAATTGATTTCTGTCAACTGCGATAGGAGCTCGTGATACAAAACTACTAGTGTCTTGGGACAGTACCGTTGAAAGTATAAAAGTTCCTATAGGGAAGAATCAAGAAAATAACGGAAATAAATAACTTCATACGAGAATAAGTATTCAACCTGAACATCATCAAGTTGATGGACATGAGAAAGAAGGACATCGAAGTGAGAAAATCGACGTTAATGAGCTGAAATTAGCCAAGGCTCTCAGGAATATTGGTAAAGCATATGACACTGTAAAGGGGTCCAAAATGGTACCGTGTATAGGAAAGGTGCATTGGTGAAACATGCAAAAAAAATGGACGTCTTTGTTCAACTATTGAAGATTTTCACAAGGGTGGAATTTTTGATGGTCATTATGCACTTGCATCAGTTGTAAACAGTCAACGTGATTTTACAGTGCATCATGTTTAAATTTCAGATACCAAATATAAGATATCACGAAGTGAAGTATCTCGAAGACAAAAATCGGTTCGTTATTATTTTTCAGTTGATAGAATCCGTGTTCCCGTATGTAACAATTTTCTTGAATACGCTGGGCATTCCGGAAGGAGTGGTCAGGACTGCTTTGCAAAAAATGAATGAAATTGGTGCTGTTTTGAATTGGACAGAAGGGGTGCTCGCAAGTTTGCAGCTATCATTCAGAGAGGTATTACTATCAGCAATAACCTTTCTTGGGAAAATCACGTGAGATCAATTGCTAAAAGTGCATCCCAGAAAATTTGGTTTTCTGTTTCGGGCCAAGAGCTATTTCACTTCCAGTCAGCTGCTTATGATCTATAAGGCACAGATCCGACCTGTCCTGGAAAACTGTCCCATATTTGGAGTGCAGCTCCCAAACATACCCTGAAACTGTTGGATTCTGTCCAAACAAAGGTAATTAGTTTCGTGGGTGATGCCTCGCTCACAAACTCACTCACTTTTCTGGAACACCGTAGAAAAGTTGTCGATCTGGCTCTATTTTATAGATATTTCCATGGACGATGCTCTTCTGATGAAATATCAACAATTGTACCTTCCTTGGCAGTCCCCTCGAGATTAACCCGTCGAGTTGAGGCTTCGCTCCCCTTCGTGGTCAATTTGGAAACCTGCAGAACATCTCTTTCCAAAGACTCGTTCATCCAACGAACAGCGAAGCTCTGGAACACATTGCCAAGGGAGGTGTTCCTCGAGGCATATAACCTCCAGAAATTCAAGAAGAACACCAATTCCTACCTTATTTCCCTTGGTTCTCACGATGTTCTCTGAACATTACGGGATTTCCCTTTTCGTGGGAACCAGAACATAAAAAAAATAAATCAACACATTGACAGTTTCCCAAAGATGGAGTCCCACTATTATAGAAGCAGTTCTAGTAGGGAATATCTTCACCCAGATCTCTCACTGTTCAAAATATACTATCTTTATTCACAATCACTGACGAACGATCGACACAAACCAAGTTTTTCAACCTGTCAAAGGGTCTTATGCATGACCTATAAAAATGGAGATTCTGATGATAAAAAGAGACTAGAAGAAGGATTCAATAAACATATTGCTGAAAAAATTCTGTTACAAAAATGAAAATGTAAGTAAAAGCTGCTAGTGAAAAGACATTTTTATGTGCATCTTTTGATCTACAACAAGTGATCTATCTCCCAATCACCAATGAAAGTGCTATATTTTATAAAAGACGCTTAGCAGTTTTTACTTCACATTATACAATATTTCGAACAGAGATTGTTTTTGTTATACCTGGCATGAGGCTGCGAGTGAAAGAGGTGCCTCGGAAATTTCAACTTGCATTCATGAAGCTTTACTAAGTTATGCTTCGAAAGGATTCGAAATGGTTTCTCTATATTCTGTTGGATGCAGCGGGCAAAATAAAAATAGTATTATGGCCACAATGCTGCTGCATATAGTCCTGAATAGTGAACACTTAGAGGAAATTACCTTGAGATTTTTTGAGCCCTATCATGGACAGAATGAAGGTGATTCAGCCCACAGTGCTATTTCTTATGCCATAAAACATGCTGGTAACCTCTTTATTCCATCTCAGCTTTATCCAGTTTTCAAACTAGCTCGGAAGCAACAACCATACGATGTTCTTCCCCTACCATTCGACGACTTTTTGGACTTCAAGACATTGTCGAAAGAGTTACGTATTCTGAATATCAAAATGACAGAAACTAGAGAATCATTCAAATGAAGCTCAAAGTCTTTCGAAAAAAAAAAAACATCGCATGATAACTACAGTTTTACCATATAATTATTTTTCATTTTTATTTTTTGATATATTTCTGAAGAGACAAGCCCATACCAAAAGGCCACATGTGACTCTCGAGTCACACTTTTCCGACCCCTGTTCAATGTAGACAGAAAAAGATGAAAGTTTGTGTGAGGTTCAGGAACAAATCACATCGTACAGAAACATCCATAACGTTCCGTTCGACTTCCAGTGACTGCTCGAAAGAATTATCATCACCTCCCAACATATATCATCGATTATTTCATAGCAATGATACCCATTTATAACAAAATTCATACCATCAATTGGCCGATTCTACAGAAAACCCCGCAACAGATAGATATCCACCAATTAATTTATGATTCCTCGGCGAGCGGCCAATAAAAATTTGATTTACATTCGGCCAGGATTGCTAAACAAGCGATGTGGAACATATATGCCCACGCAGAATCTTTCCTCTCAGCTACCGCAACGTCTCAACTATCAGAGTGCATCATAATTTCCATCGGAGATTCATATTGGATATTATACCGTACAAAATGTGCCCACTGGTATTACCTCTGCGCACTTTACTAGTCGTCCCAATTAGGCAGTTGGGTAGCGTTGCACGATATCGCAAATTGACCTTCTTCGATAATTATCCACGTGATCGCTGTTATCCCATTCAACACTTAGACGTCTCAGACACTTATACGTGTCATGAAATATCCACGGTTTTATTCTTTTTTTATGTTCTGGTTCCCACGAAAAGGGATATCCTGTAGCGGTTCTATATAGAAATTCTATATTATATTATAGAGAACAACTGTTGATTGATGATTTATTCATTTGACAAGTTGTCTAGTTATTGTCATCTACCCATATACCCTGTGATCATAATCACAGTTAATACAATTAACTTTACTACATAGTTCTCCTCCAAGAAATTTGATAATTTCTGACACAAGAAAATGAACTATAAATACCATGGTATTACAAAGGAACTCAGCTGAATAATTACCAGAAAAATCAACATTCAACGTAAGCTTAAGGAGTTTTTAGGAATGATAAATTTTTATCATAGATTCATTCCAAACTGTGCTTCAGTCTTACAACCAATTCATAAACTCATTGTTCATGGCAAACATAACAAATCCTTCATTTGGGATGAACGTGCATTAGAAGCCTTTGATGCAATAAAACATATTTTAGCTAATGAAACTCTGCTAGTTCATCTGATACCTGGTGCTGCCTTAAATATAATGGTTGATGCATCAGACCATGGTTGTGGAGCAGTTCTCCAACAACTTGATTCAGACGATTCGTGGAATCCTCTCTGTTTTTTCTCTAAAGCATTCGCTCCAGTACAATTAACTTTACTACAATCCTGTAATGTTCAGAGAGCCAAGGGAAATAAGGTAGGAATAAGTGTTCTCCTTGGGATTTTTGGAGGTTATATGCCTCGGAGAACACCTCCCTCGCTCTTCGTTGGATGAACGAGTCTTTCGAAAGATATGTTCTGCAGGTCTCTAAAGTGACCACGAAGGGGTGCGAAGCCTCAACTCGACGGGTTAATCTCGCGGGGACTGCCAAGGAAGGAACAATTGTTGATATTTCAGAAGAGCATCGTCCATGGAAATATCTAGAGGATAGAGCCAGATCGCCAACTTTTCTACGGTGTTCCAGAGAAGTGAGAGAGTTTGTGAGCGAGGCATCACCCACGAGACGAATTGCCCTTTTTTGGACAGAATCCAACAGTTTCAGGGTATGATTGGGTGCTGCACTCCAAATATGTGAACAGTATTCCCGGACAGGTCGGATCTGTGCATAGCTGACTGGAAATGAAATAGCTCCTGAACCGAAACAGAAAACCAAGTTTCTGGGATGCACTTGTAGCAATTGATCCCACTTGATTTTCCCAAGAAAGGTTATTGCTGATACTAATACCAACCATCGAAATGGATGTATTCGAAGGTATGGTTACTCCTGAAAAGCTCATGTTGGGCACAGTGAGATCGGCTTTTCTAGAGAAAAGGCATGCTTGTGTTTTGTTTACATTGAAATCTACCAAGTTATTGGATCCCCATTCGAGAAATAGAACAAGTTAAAAACTCCAAATTCCTGGGATCAGTAATAGCCAATAATGGAAAAATATACGGAGAAATAAACGACAGACTGGGAGAAACCGGAAAAATGTTTAACATGATGAAGACAACTTTCTTGAGGAAGACAACTTTCTTTAGAAAGAAAGAAATACCGAAAAAAATTAAAACAGTAGTCAAGAGGTTTGAATTGATTCAGCCGTTACTTGATGGAAATCCATGGCAAATGTAAAATCTTCACAAACGATAAGATTTCCACAAAATTCTCAAACACACAACATGTTTCGCTAACACAGTAGCTTCGTCATCAGGTGATATACTGGTACAATGAACTAAACCAACGTTGGCTTGCTTAACTTTTATATATCCTACTTTCCCAACTTGAAGGATTAGCTACCTGTGTACAGGTTCGATAAACCTTCATTTTCGGAAATTAGGCACAATTTCATTTGATAGCTCCCACCTCAATCGCATTTAATTCATCATCAAATGTTTCCCAATAACTTCTCAATGTATTTTATTAGCTATTTTCATTATTATTTATCTAGTCTTAGTCTTATAATTATGTTAATGATCTAGTAATATTATACTCAATTTGGAAATTAGTAGGTAGTTGCTTTATAAATCTCTTACACCGCGGACAGTCAATGGCTTTGCGGTTTGTCTCTCTGTTTATTTGCTTTTACAGTGTATAATATATTATATTGTTGAACATTATTCAAATAAACCTATTATTATTATTATTATTTTTATTATTATTATTATTATTACCACTTCCGCGATGTTTTTTTTATCGAGTTCCCTTTCAGGCAGATCTCTCCATGTGGTGGTGAATGGAGTATCGTCTGATACCGTAGCCATCAATTCCGGCGTTCCACAAGGATCAATTTTGGCACCAACATTGTTCCAACTTCATATCAATGATCTATTGGGAGCAACCACTTTCCCTATCCACTGCTTTGCAGATGTTGGTACTGTCCATACTACTTTCTCTTCTTGAATTTCCATTTCTTCCCAGGAAACTAAGAACTAACGACGACCGCAGGCCAACGCTGTCAATGAAGATCTTGTGGAAATCACAGCCTGGGGAACCAACAACCTAGTTGAATTTAACGCCACCAAAACTCAAGTCTGTATTTTCTCCCTAGGAAAAGAAACTTATATTCACACCTCAACGGCTTCTTATGATCTACAATGTTCCAACAACATAATCAACAGCAACAACAACAAAGCGAAGCAGTATAATGAATGCAAACAGAAAAAACACCATGGGATGTAGCAGAATTCAATGAAAGTGAGAATTTTCATAAACTTCCGTAGGAGATGAGTAAGGTACTGGAGGCAAATATGACCCAGCGGGTAATATGGCCCAATATTGACATTTAAGAAACTTGGGTACTTATGAGAGTTATGAGCAATCTGGCAATGTGGGCTTATCACGCATGCCTGCCGCTCCCAACGGTTGATTCCGCACGCCGCTTCTACAAGTTTTCTGCAAATTGTTGCCAGTTGAGAACAAGCCGTTGCATGGTGTTAACGCTGATGTAATATTTGGGTTAGGTTTCAGTCCACGTACCTCCCATTTTATATATAGTAGCAAGCTGAGGTATTTTCAAGGTAAGTTAGTATATTGTTAGGTATTTTTACATACCATGTTGAATGGGTTCTAGAATTCGGCTCTCTTTATTGAACATAACCTTCTCTCAGAAATACATTTCGTTCAATATGGCCCAATACAACGGTGGGTTGCATGGCCCACGGGCCATAATACCCGACAGCGGGCCATATTATCCATCATCAACGAGTTCATTGAGAAAAAATAAATTTTCTAACTTCTAATCAATGTTTCAGCTTCCTAATGGGTCAAATTTGTCTCCACATAAAACAATTGAGATGTTTAATGACATCCTCCCGACTTCTGAAGCTGAAAAGAAAGAAACAACCGTTCGTCGAAAATCTTTGAATTACAAGGCCTAACAGGTTACGAAAGATCTTCAAAAATAATGATTTGTCATTTTCTTCAAAGCCCTTGACTCCATTAATAACAAAGCAGAAAAACAAAATAGCCAAGTCTATCTCAAGCATTGGGTCAACTTCTAAAGATCGGTCTACTTTTGAACCAATAACTGAAGAGTATTGGTTTTGTGGTTGTCACAAAGAAGATAAATTGGATAGAAGGAGATGTGTTAAAATGTAACACATCTGTTTTTTTTAAACTTCAATGTGTTTTTTTTATTTGAGTTACCGTTAATTTACTCACTTTTGTATGTTTCCAAATGCTGCTAAACATGGAAATTACAATACTTTTTTATAAATTTCAATGCATTTTTTCAATGTTTTTTATTGATTTGAATATTTTTGTATTTATTGTTTTTGTGAATACTATATACATACCCTCCACTTATTTTTCCTATGATAAAAGTTAGAAACTTTTTATTCTTGATATTTAAGGCAGTTTAGTATATGGGCCGTATAACCCGAGTATTGTATAATATGGCCCAATTACAGGGTTCTGCAATTTAATTCATAATTTCCACAAATTTCTATTTGGGTAATTATGTCATATACATATGAGATCAGGATGCCTAACATTCAATTTGATGTAAAATTTGTTCACCTAAAAAATTCAGATGGACACTAAAAGAATGTTCTAGCTTAGGTGGGCCATATTTGCCTCAAGTACCTTAGAACTGGTGCTCGAACGTAATGAGAACCAATAAAATCTTACTCATGATATGGTAGTTTTGGCTTCAAATATACCGCAGTCGCAAGGTGTTAGAAAGCTAAGAAATACAAAAGAAGAAGTTGCCTTTGACTCAACAGCAACTACAGCCGACCCTGATAAACTCATTAAACATCATACAGTTTCTACAGGTTTCCTGTCATTAGTGTCAGATCTAATATATCTTCCTAATAACTGACAAAGAACCTGAGTACACGAATTAGTCAAAAGAGCCTATAATTATTTGGTTGCTTTATCTATTATTTACCTTCATGGGACAATTAGCGTTTGACAGCGAAACATATTGAAAGACATTAGGTTATTAACTAAGGCCGTTATCGAGTTATTTAACTATTGTTTGGGGAATGATGGTTGTGAGTGATGAGAGTTTGTATTATGAGATCGATGCTGTCATCACAATTGTGATCGACTAATCATTCGGTGGATAGAAATTCTTTTATTTATTTTCCATTCGGTACTGTCACGTACTGTTTCATCTTCAATTTGATCTGTGATTTCCCCTCTCTGGAAGATGGTAGATTGTGACAAAAAACTTCTAGGTTTTGATTTTTCTGCATTCACAAAGTTGAAAATAGCAGCAGAGTCGTTTGTTATTGCACTGTTTCTGAGTCTTTCAGAAATATTCTCAAAGCAATCCTCCACATATTCCTTGATAATTTTGATTCCATTAGGATATTTGTTTTGGAACATTTGGCAACATGCATGGTAGTTAAATGCATAGCCATCATTGGTTCCCGTTCGATTTCAAATTTTGCAATCCAGCATCTAGGGTGCAGATTATCATAATTAAGTATAATATCACGAACTTCTGAAAATTCGAGATAATTCTCTAGGTATACATAGGTTCCTCAAACTGATGAGAAATAATGAGTTTCGTTCATTGAGAACGAATATTCTCAGATGAAATTATGAACTTAAAAAAATGGATATATATATATATACAAAGAAATACATTGAAAATTCGCATTCTCTATGTGATGAAAATATCCATTCTTTCTTGGTTTATTCAACAGAACTACTGTCCTGGCTACATGCCACGACCAACATTGAATTATATATATTGAACATAAGTTGAGAATTTGCATTTTCCCCTTCCTCAGATAAACATATATGTATATGCATGTAATATCATTCTGAATATTCAACAGACAACTACTTTCCTGACTATTTGCCACGTCGAACATTGAATTATACATGAAAAATGAAATCCTCTAAAATTGAGAATTGATATTCTCTCTCAAATTGAATAAAATAATATATGATTAAAAAATATAACCTACAAATATGTTCAGTATTGAATTATAGAAGTATACTTTCTCAAACTCTGATCTTGATGAACTTGGAACTTACAAAAAAATCATTCGTGTCAGTGATATGGGAAATATATGTCTCATTCAATTACTATTCAATTACTAGGCAACCAATGAACATGTGATTTTTGATCAATCTGATTCTCAACGGAGCCGTTAGAAGGATATCATTGTTGGTTTTTCACTAAAAAGTATGTGCATCGAAGAAAAAGTTTCGGATTTTATACTTGTCTGAGTATCTCGGGCGCCAGATTTTCAATGAAGGTGATTTACTTCACCTGCTTCTACAACTGGGTTATCGAGGAGGCCTGGGTAACAACAGTAGAGACAAGTACAGGAGGTGTACTTACCTCGGTACCTACAGTATAAACCAGGGGTCAATGTAATTGAATCGACCTTAAAACAATAATGAGCCAAAGGAGTATAGGTTCCAATTATACCCCTGGGTTCAGCCTGGAAGAACCAGTTACTATCTTTATTCTGGATGATTACAGAAATCAAAACAAAACTTTGTCGAGAACAGTCTCTGACATTGTATAATGTTAGGCCTGGAAAATTATTTATTCAAACTATTGCATTGAGTTTACCTGGAGTATCATTTTCCTTTAATCTTTTGATTTCCCCATTATTGCAATATCATAATTTTAGTAAGGTTGATTATCTTTGTCCATCAAAGTCAAATTTTCATGAATCACAGCCCCAAACTGACAGGGTACAGAGCACCGACACACCAGAGTACAGGACAGGAAGATTCAAGAAAAAGAAGAATAATAATTGACAAATAACTATGTCAGCAGTCAGTCAATAATAATAATCAATCGACAAATGGAAAATTGATCATTCAATGATTTATTTGAAATGAAAACAATGACCTCAAAATCACAGAGAAAGAAATATGAAATATGCGCTCACAAAAAACGTTTATTCCCAAATACAAATTTCTGGATTCATATAACTCAGGTCGGGAGAGTATCGGGTATAAAAAACGGCAGGAACGAAATGTTACTACATACAGGATGATTGATAATGGTGAAAAGTACTATACAAACTTACATGTGTAACACGAAATCACTAAACAGTAATTCTTTACACTGGCTTCGAAAAGCATATGAAAGCACTAAGAAATTAGCAAAAAAACCAGGAGATGAGAGAGCGATTATTCCTTAGCTGCCTTCCGTATATACCTAGATTCATACTCCTCATCAGCCTCAGTGTGAGGACAGATCAATCCTACACTCCAAGAAAATCTGGAACATCAGTTGACACCAGCTAACACCGAATGATTTCCTCAGAGGTCCTGCATATTTCAGTGTTAATTCACACCTATTTGTAGAGCACCGGTGTTTGGTGCTATCTCTGCACATTTCCAGGTGAGATTTGTGATTTCGAAATCGATGTAAATTAATACCAGTCTGATGTGTTATGTGCAATATTTTCTGATAAAGTTCGCACTGGTCTGGTGTAAATTACAATACTATTGAATAGTCTGGAATTAAAAGAGACACCAACAGTTTTCTCAGAATGATAAATTCTGATTGGTCGGAATCCTCCACCATGCCTGCAGGAACAAGTATCTTAAAGCACATATTCTTAAACGCACAAAAATGCGAGAAAAAAAGATCTTCAACTCTTGATGGGAACATGGAACAAAATCTACTATCTTTGTTTAGGCTACTGAATGAATTCGACTGGAAAATGTCCTATAACAAGGAAGTTATGACCAGGTAAACATACATCATCTCAACAGATAAACAATTCATACAAATTTCATATCATTATTCCTTCTTCATATCAATGATCTGTTGGGAGTAACAACTTGCCCCATCCACAGCTTTGCAGATGATAGTACCCTCCATACTGCGTTCTCTTCCAGAATTCCCATTTCTTCCCAGGAAACTAAGAACTCACGACGCAGGCAGGTCAATGCTGTCAATAAAGATCTTGCTGAAATCACAGCCTGGGGAACCAACAACCTAGTTGAATTCAACGCCACCAAAACTCAAGCCTGTATTTTCTCTAGAAAGGCGGAACTCAGTATGCCCGATATTGTAATGTCTGGCTTCACCATCCCCACCAGGCCCACCATATCTATGCTCGGTATTCCCATAAGCAACACTCTTTCATGGGATAATCATGTCAGATCCATCGCAAAAGCTGCTTCACAAAAACTCGGATTCTTGTTCCGTGCGAAAAGCTACTTTACACCTCAGCAGCTTCTCATGATCTACAAAGCGCAGATACGGCTTGTTCTAGAATACTGTTCCCACATATGGGGTTCAGCACCAAAACATACGCTGATGCTCTTAGATTCCATCCAGAGAAGAGCCATTCGCCTGGTGGGTGACGCCACACTCACTCACTCTTTGAAATCATTGGAACACCGTAGAAGGGTCGGCGACCTTTCACTTTTCTATCGATACTTTCACGGGAAATGTTCTTCGGAAATCTCTGCTATCATCCCTTCACTAGCAATACCAATCAGACGAAGTAGACAAGCCAAGTCAGCACATTCTTTCGATGTCAACCTCGAAAGATGTCGAACAGCACTTTATCAAGACTCCTTCATCCATAGAACGGCTAGGCTCTGGAATTCATTGCCTGTGGAAGTATTCCCAACAACATATAATCTCCAGAAGTTCAAAAAATATCCAATACCTACCTCCTGTCCCTATCCTCCCTAGGAACGCACGATGTTCTTTGAACATTATAGGGATTCCCTTTCGTGCGCTCCAAGCGATTAAAAAAATATGCAAAGGGTTGAGAAATATTGAAGTCTTCAGGGTTGCAAAGATGTTCATCGGAGTTTACTATCAGGAAATACCTTTGACTGTCAGGAATTGATTAATTAATTACTCAGATATATCAGGTTTTTGAGTTTCGATATTATATCGAAGGAGTGAAATTCAAGTCAAATTTTAGATATCGATCAAAACCAGTCTAGTTATGAAGCTGGCTCAAAAACACTTCATTAAAGAAGACCCTGTATCTATATCTTCAAAAATTGTCATTCTGATGACCGGCCTACAGAACATGATTGGAGAAAAAACTCGTATATTTATATTTTCCTACTTTTAATAGCTCTTGAATGAGCCGATGATCAAAGCGATCAATTCATGTGAATCTCCAAGCAAAACATCGCTCCTAAAATTACTATAAAAGTACATACATCCATTTCATCGACAGAAATTGCTAATAAAAATTAATTGTTGTTTCAACGTCGCGAAAAACCTCTTTTATGACGTAGAGAATCTAAAAGTTGTTTTCTACTTATTTGCAAGATCGGGTTCCGTTAACTTTGAAAACTTTGCTTCCTACGGGTCCAATCTAGTCTCAGCTGACTCTCCCACGGCCTGTACGAATAAGGAATCGCCAAATTTGCTTATTTTATAACACACTGGACTTGAGTGAATGGTAATTTCTGAAGGTGATTCACACTTATACCTATTAACGCGTATACAATGGGAATTGGATAATAATTGCTAACGAATATGGTTGCAAATCTGTGATGTGTGATGATAACATCACCTCCACAGATAGGAAAGTGTTATTTTCATGAAAGATAATTTTATATATCGCGACAATTATTTCAAATCCTCAACAACTGTTTCAATACGTTGACTTCCGAGATATATGGTGATTGTTTCACCATGGTTTCACCATTGTCAACCCCTAAAATTGAGTTTTTGGGTGTAT